>VXBW01000396.1:1747-41541 GCA_013400375.1 Thinocorus orbignyianus
ACCCACCTATGTTTTCTAAACGAATTTAAGCTCAGAAAGTCAACTATTTATGTACGTAGCTCTCCACATTAACTTTCTCTAATATTATGTAATGGCATTTATTATTAAAGAATAAACAAATAGCATAAAGCAGTGTTGCTTAGCAGCTGGGTATCTTGCCCGTGGTATCATCTGTCTACAATTTCCTAATCCATTGCTGTGTTCATAATGAACACTATCTTTTATGAAAACAGCAGGTCTTGAACAAAACATATCAACATAAGTGTGATATTCAGTGTCCAAAATACCTGTTTAAACTCACCTCATATTAAGGATAATCCCTAAAACATACAAACATCATTCTGTCAAAGTATGTTTTTATTTTAAATAAATAAATATATTCTGCTTAATTGCTCAAGATATCTTTCCTTTTCAATCTAAGAACCTGTTTCATCAACTCCTACCAACAAACACATAGCAGTGCATTTGCACAAGATAGTAACTTCAAGCATTTTAATTCTATTAGTCTGTCTCACAGTAGACATAGAACTAAATCGGAAATACAATACAAAAGAGAAATACACGTTTGCCAAGATGTTCAGAACTGGGACAGCTGAAGTCGATGTCTTCTTTTTTTTTTTTGAGCTTTTCCAAAACCTGACTTTCAGCCTGTCAGCAGTACAGTTTCTGCTTTTCTGCTAACTTTTTGCCACTCAGAATCTCATGTCCAGTTCGGCCACTGTTCTGTACGTCTCTTCCCATGGTTCAGAAGCCAGACTTCATCTCCTCAAGCTCAAAATCTAGGCTTAGCTCCAGTGACAGGCACCAACAGAGCCTGAGAAAAACTTACAGAGAAAGTGCCCTTCTGAACATTTGATTGCAGAAGTTGCCACAGGTTCGTCTGGGAACTGTTAAGAATTCAAGAGCGTTAAAATTCATGCTTGTGCCAAAAATGCTACTTGGTATTTCCCTAACTGAACCTAGCCTATCTTTGCCAAAGAATGATAGAAGGAGCTAAAACAAAAGCTAACTTTGTGACATCTATGTATCTGCTCGAACATACACAAACAAACACTCTCCAAAAAGTTCACTACAAACGACGTATTTTGCCCACCTGGTATTACGTTATTTTATGTTTGGAAAGCACATAAGAAAATGAGTGGGCAGAGAATAATGCCAATCCAAATAGTTAAACTTTAAAAGCATAACCTAAGGGAAAGATAAGTTTGGGCAGAAATAACCACAAACCCAGACGTCTATTTGTGTGTACAAATTCCACATGAGTCAAAGTATCCAATACGGAACTAGTTCACCGGCACCCCCCAGTAAATCTTCCAAAGAATAAAGATGCAGAGAAAAAGATCCCCTTACCCCACAGTCCTAAACTAACAGACTACCGTAACTCATGTATTCCCACGAGTAAGAAGGGGCAAGGATGTTATCCAACTTCCTTTATAAAACGGTCTCCAGTATGCATTAGGATGAAATGAAAAGTGTGTAGTTGCTAACAGATACTATTTTACTTCTTTACAGACTGCTAAAAGTAGAACAACCAGAATACTCTGATGAAGAAAGAGTTATTGGATACTAAGTCAGAGTTTCAGAAAAGCAGTCAGAGAAACAAATCTTTTGCATGTGTACCTGTACCAGCCTCAGGCTCTGCACAAGGTCCTGATGTTGCTTTAGAATAGCACCAAACTTCAGTCTCATTATTCTAACATTAATATTGTCCTACATTTAAACAGAAAGAGAAAAATCCAATCATCCAAATCACACATTCAGTTCTCCCATGCCAGTGAAAATTAGTTCTAGCGATTGTGAAGAAATCTATCAGTCTTATCATATCATTGAGCTTTGACACCCTGACTGAAAAACTTCTCATTGAGGAATGTCAGTTGCTCAGTTTTGAACTCTCCAAGTACCTTATGGTGTGATCTAGCAGGAATGCAGTGGTTCCCACTAATAGGCTGAGGGACAGGTAAATGGTTTCCATATTTTCATGTTGTCCCACTCAGGTAGTTCTTCGGAAACCCAGAACCAGTTCTAGAAGGAAGTATTCTGTGCTATACTTGCCATCAACTACAGTCAGCTTCATAATTGGCATCCAACATCACTTCCAAAACATCTTTCTTAGGTTATTTGTTTGTAACTTCTTCTTAGAATTTTAAGGCATTAGGATCTTTTTTTAAAAATCAAGACATTTAAGTAAAAAACAACAAATAAACCAAAAAACACTCACACATTTAAAAAAAGTGCACTGAAGTTTAACTAAAAGAAACTAGAATAATAATAATGAGGTTTTCCAAATACCAAAAAACCCCCACCGAGCCTCAACAGAAGCTATGGCAGCTATTACCATGTCAGGAGACTGTCCTTGCTGACTCCATTCCCATTCACAATATTATTCTTACAAACCAAGCATTTGCAAATCTGAGATCACTCTGTTATTACACACTTGAAGGAACTGGTTAGAAATACGGAACCTGACAGAGTGCATTTTTATTTCCACATACAGGAGAGAACAAGGATAATAAACAGTCAATACTTCCACCTACAAAACCAAAAGTAAGTATCAGAACACATATCCAGATTCCAGACTTCTAAAAAGCTGCACACTAAACATTACGTTTTTCTGCCTTATTAAAGAATTCTAGTTAAAACACAGGAGTCTGTTTTAGCTGCATACGGTGTTGTTTTCTTGGCAAAGCATGGTAATCTTTTAAAGATTAACAATGATACGCAGTATTCACCTAAACCATTCTCCCAGAATGCAAAGGCAGAGTACCTCATGGCCATGTCTGAGAGCAGACAGAACTGTAGCTCCTTTGCAGGGTGGGGAGAGGGAAACAGCCACCACCCCTCCGCGCAGCAGCAGGGTGAGGGTGGCAACAAAAAGTGGCCAGTGGTGGCCAACAGCTGCTCCCTGGGAACAGAACAGCACTCCCAGGTCACCAGTCCTTCCAATTAAGTAGCCAGCATTAAAAGGGCTTGTGAAGGAGGCAGCACACATCAGAAACCTAAGGCCATCCCATGAAACTTTTATTGCAGTTTATGCTTTCAACATGAAGAGGCCATAGTTTCATGGAGACTGGTCTCGTGCCTCAGTAATCCTGAGAATATATGGCTAAGTATTTTGGGGAAAAAACAGTGCAAGTCAGTAGTTTCCAAATAACAGGTCTTCACCACCACTTGAGAAGAGGAACTCTTCAGCAAATGAACACAGGTTGAATCCTTCTTCCTTTCTTCCCTTCCTTCCTGCTTTATTCCCCTCAAAATAAACCGCATCTATACACTCCGACCACTCTATTGTCCACATCCTTTTCTTTATATATAACAATGCACATGGACTAATAGGTCAAGCATCTCCAAAAAACTCTTTCTACCAAAGCCGAAGGAACACTGTCTCTGTTCCTCACCTACTTATTTTTCTCACAGTGTGAACAAACAGATTTCTTGTATATGCTGTCTACTTTAAAAGTTTGCTAATAAAGGTTATTTAATTTGAAAATATCTATTTTTTATCTATCTACTAGTAAAAGGTCTCTCTCAACTGAATCATCATTTTTCTCCAGATTTCATTTTCAGTTCCAGTACCTATTGACACAGTAGGTACCTCCTGTTAGTAACTGAAATCGTACATAATTTCATTTCCATAGTAAGGTACAATAATAGAAAAAGTAGGCATCTTGAAGAGTAACAATTATTTTGTTTAGAAATTCACTACAGAAATATTTGGTACTAAGACCACAGTATTATTGTAATAGGAACGTATACTGGAACTGCAAAACTCAACTTAGCATCTTTCTAAACTTTCAGAAATTAACCAAGAACGCACATAGGTATTACCTGGTGTAGGACTTCAGTAATGTTTATCATGGTACATACAATGCTATTGAAAATTTTGTGCAATTTTTACTAGCGTAAGGTAAGACCAAACATAAAAAAATAAATCAAGTAAACTTACTTAACAGAGCAGAGTAAGACCAAAAATGCACTGCTGCTGTTGTTACAAGACAAAATCTGTTAGACGGATACTCTGGAGCAAAATAAAGCTGGCCATGTGCACTGAGTGATAGCTGTACTACCACCCCATCTGGTCAGCAAGAGCTAAGAAATCACTCAAAGTAAAAATAACACATCAACAATAATAAATATAGAAACAGCAGAAAATTTCCTATAAATACAAGAAAAGCTGGTCAAAAGGGCTGTTTGGTTTTACTTGAAAGCTAAGTTTAAGTTAGACATGAAACAGTTCTGCAAGTGATACAAATAAGCAATGAAATACAAATACTTCAGGACATGCATGAAACACATGCATTTTATGTCACTGTATTTGTCCAACGAGTATTTATCAAAATTTTTCATAAACTTAACACAAGTTGCCTAAATCTCTAAATAGACTCCAATGTTTTTTTAAGTCTCATGCAAATCAGATGTATTTGCTCATCACTGCTATCAGAAAACATTGCAAAAAAGCAGTAGAATATCAAAAAACTGAAAGCTGCAATTCTCTCTATATTTTTTTCCATCTAGAAACATTTCAAACTAATAGCCTGGGGAAAAGGAAGGGAGGGAGGGAAAGAGGGAGGGAAACAGAGAGGAAAAGCGCTGAACACTTGGCATCACAGAAGAATAGATACAGAAGATGAACAGCTTACTGTGGAGAGTGGTTTAATCACGAGGTAGCCATTATCCTGTCGCTACAGAGCAGTGACAGCACTCCAAAACAACCCAGCCGTGCTGGCTTTGGTGTTGGGTTTTTGTTGTTTTGTTTTTTTTTTTCCTCGGTCAAGAAGGAAGAACGAGCACATGCTCTTGTGCCCAGCTCCGCTGAGCCCAAAGGTTGCCAGATATCTATTGTCAAACGCTACCCTGAACAGGAAATTCAAGCGAGCATTCACAAAGCTGCATTGGAGGGAGCATCTGAAACCTACCACAACCTCCCTCTGTGTTACACACAAAACATGGCTGTCTTATTCAGAGATTAGCAATTATTGTAATGAGATACTGTGGGAGAGGGTCAAACAGTACTTCCTGCAGTTTACACATCTTGATTTCCTGGTAAACAGCCGGGGAGGCAGGCGGAGCCCCAGGATCCCGGTGACACACGGGATCACAGCGAGGGACACGCACCAGCTCCCGTGGGCACAGCCAGCCACCTAGGGGTCTCCTGACCTGCCCATCTGAGAGTTCATTACGTGAGGCACCGAGGTGGCAGAGAACATAAAAATAACTGAACCAGGAAGGAAACTTTCCCCACAACATTACACAGGTATCAACCCCATACTTGGCTGTTTACTTTTTTAAATCCCAGCTCAAGAATAAAAAACTTTTCTTTTAAATGATGCTTATGTACACACATACACCCTCCAGCACAAACTGCTCACCAAGTTGTTTTGGTGTGAGAAAATACTATGAAATGATAGCCTGAACAACCCTGGAAAACACTGAAACTGAGAAAAACAAATGCTAATCACTACGTTCAGGATTTAAGCATTAATCTCCAAAAAAGCAGAAAGAAATCTGCTATCATTGTTGAGAAATTATCAAAATTAACTTACTGAACACAATTTTAACAGGAAAAAAATTCAAATGCCTTTCAAAAGAAAAAAAAAAAAAAAAAAGAGACAAGACTGCCTAATACTTTTCCTCCTCAAAATAATCACATATGCATCAGACACGTAGCAGTGATCCAGGGAGCAAAGCTAGTTTTTTCATACCTATAATCTTTCAAAAAAAATAATTCCAAGAAGCTTTAGTTTAAAAATCTGGTTTTCACAGCGGAACTGAAGAGGGTTACTATGAAAATTAAAAGAAATAAAAGAAAAACAAACCAAACCAACATGAACAAATACTCCACACAAAAAAAATCCTTGAGTATCAGAAGAAAACACTTGATACTCCAAAGTAACTAGCAAAATTGTTTGGTCCACTGATAAAATTTCTTGAAGCGATAAATGCAGTCAACTTATTTCACAAAAGGTAGCTGCAAGTGGAAGTGCAAATGTGAGCAACACACCAGCACCAGGGCTCCAGCTCCAGCAGGTAGTAAGGTAACAGATGATGTGCACAGCAGAAGAAAAGCCTGGGGCAGGGGAACAGATCCATGGGTTCCTACTGTCGGGAGGGCACCTCTGCAGCAGCAAACCCACGCAGGAGACACTGCCAGCATCATCACACCCTCCCACGAGGTGGGACGCATCAACAAGAGGCATCTCTGCCGCCAGAACAACGCCCAGAGTAGGACTTCAACAAGCTTTGCTTGTAACAGATGTAATTAGTACAGCCACAATTTCCTAATCAAACACCTGGACATAACTCATTGCCTTAAGTAAAACCACATCAAAACTTCAGCATTCCATGTACCTGGTTTTCTGCTGTTAATCATTTTACAGGAGAAGTGGCCTTGTGAAATATCGTACAGTGTTTCTGAAGAAAAAAGTAATAATCAAACCATCAAAAGAGAAAAGCCTTCTGCAAAGACAAAGAGTATCAGCAGAACTCTTTGCAGTACTCTTAAAATAGTTTTACAACACAGTTAAGTTGTATCTAAGCAGTAAATTCAGTACTAGTATTGCTGCAAAGACTTAAAAGATCATGATCTAAAGTGTCAACCTGGGAATCAAGACTTTGCGAACTCCAGGTGCAGCCAGACCCCAGCCCAGTAACAGTCTGAGCAAGGTGTTGAGGGGGTTGTTTCTTAACCTGTGCAATCACCAGGCAAGCTGAATACACTGAACTACAATCCACTACCTCCACATTAGTCAGCAGAAGTTAAATAACGATTCAGCGACTGATGTTCTCAGACAGAAATTCACAGGCTATTCAAGTACTGGTGCTCAGCACCTCAGATATAGAGGCCTAGCTATAAATATGGGTGTTTTAAAAAAATTAAATAGAAAATCTAAAATATTTTAAAAACAATACGTACAGTAACTGAGTAAAATAGTAAAGTGTTTTTTTATTCCCCTGCTCAGGAGAATTAGATCTATGGTTTAATAAAATACAAAACCTCGAGAACTCTGCTGTGGGTTTTTTTTTTTTTTAAAACACCAACAGCTTCTTACAGAGTCCTTGAGAGCTATCATTCCTGCCGAAGAAATTTCAAAAAGTTAAGAATTATATCACTACTTCTCAACAGTATTGATATAAGAATCTTCTCAACACTGTAACAAAAAAAAAAAAAGAAACAAGTATCAATCCCAGAAGAGCAAGCTGAGCCTATCTAGAACTATCTGTATTATTCAGGTAGCTCTATTCCAAAAAAAGTCTGGTTTTAAAAATCCATAGTTTACCACATCATAGATCTAAAAGTAGTGAAGTCACAAACATTTTCACTCACCTGAGAAGATCACTGAATTTCAATGCAACCTCTAGTGAATGCCAACAGAGATCTGTATTTTGTATCGTACCTTGATGTCAATATCAAAACTGCCGCAAGAAATACTTCACCTATTTTCACATACTTTTACAGCCAAAATTCCTGTTTAAAATACTAAACATTTACTAATAGAATCACAATACCTAAAACCAGCATCATCTGTGCATACAACCTGCAGCAATGGTTTTGGAGATGAACGGCCTACAGTCATCTCTGTAGAGCATTAAAATGAATCAATTTATTTCTAAAAGTTTCACTTGCAATATCAATCTCTCTTGCTTCTAACAATTTTAGCAGGAATCCTTTGACACCAGCTGCACAGACATGTAAGGAGGGAACAAAAGGGACAATTCCTTACTTAAAGAAATAACTTTCAGGGCGAGACACTAGAAATTCAAAATCACCTTTTTCTCACGAATAATTAACAAGTTAATGAAAGTGACCTCCAACTAAACTACGAGGACAGAGGTGCGACACGGCACAAACACAACAAACTACCAACTTTCCTTCTCGCTCTCAGCCTGTGCAAAAAGTTCCAACCACCTTTGACTCCTGGGAGTCCTCCACACAACAGCATACCAAACCGAGTCCCATTTGTGTCCGTATACATTACATTCTGACAACACTCACAAGCCTCAATCTAATTTTTTTTCCTCATCATTCCTAGGCTCCATCGTCACACAGCTTAACACCAGACGTTTAAATTGGTCTCCACGAGTGAAAACATTAAGATGCAGCAAGAGACAGATAATCTGATTTCATTAGTTTCTTGCGACCAAGAAAATCTAAACCAACCGATCTTTAAATGCCACCAACTGCTACACGGGTTACAGCCCTCCCAAAACAAAGGGGAAGTGGCTCCCTGTCCCAAGGGAAAGCATCTTCTCTCCGTTCTCCTCCATATTCCAGCCGCATACATTGGTCATACTGCTCTTGATTTAGTTCCATTCTAAAGGCCCTTTGGCCCTCATGGAATCATTTACCAGATGCATGGACACTTAATCTATCAATCTGAACCTTAGAATAGTATCTTGGAATTGGAATAATCACAGCAGCTACTATAGAAAGACCCAGTCATATTGTACTACTATAAAACACATGTCTAACAACACCCTAATAAGAACAGAATTGTTCCAAGGCACGTAAAAATCACACAAATGAAAACCCAGAAAACTCGCTTACTCTTAACATTGCCAGAGTGTCCAAAAGCATTCTTCATGTGGGCTCATTACTCAGAACTAACCACAAAACTACTGAAAAACCCACATCATCACTTATTTAGTAGCATTTCATACATTTGCTACTAGATTCAGACCCTAAAAAGTTTATCTATGGAATAAATTCTGAAAGAGCACATAAAAATACCTGCATTAACTACTTTCAGGGCATTTTAATTTTCCTGCATCAAAGCCTTCTCGTACATTCCCTCTCATTTTCAATACTGTGTTTATCAGAACGTCTCGGTATTTCAGAAACAGTAGTTTTAACTAGCAACTGGGAAACAAAAGAAACTAAAGCATAACCTTATCTGAAAGACCCCGTTGTGCCATGTACCAAAACACGCCATTTCACAATAAGGATGAGGTACCTTACAACAAACAGTTTTTCAATATTTCTCAGAGTGTTCTATTAAAATATAAAGAGTGATTCTACTTTAATGAGATTCGAGACTGAGTTGATGGCTTCAATGTTCTATATATATTACCGTCAACCTTTTAAAAAGGATTAGTGACCAATATTCTCATAGTTAAATTTTCGGTTTTTATATGGTAAATTCAGTATTAACTGAGAAATGCACAGAGAAGGAAGGTTAGACTTCTGTTTTCCATAAAAATAACCATTAATTTATCATTTTATTGGAAAATTGCAATATAAAATTATTTCAAAAGTATTAAGGATTTAAAAGGTTAGAACAACTATAAATATATATTCTTTATCTATCATCATAATATACACATACACACACTTGCAGACCCTCTGAGAATACAATATTCATTTTGCTGCAGAAGAACAGACATTGCATAACAATGAGATCTGCTAATGAAATCAGCCATCAACCTGGAATACATATGTATTAAACCAAGACCTCAGTGTCATTTTCTTTTTGCATCGTTTGTTCTTCCTCTCATTTTTCCTCGACCTTTCAGTATCTTGTCCTCCTCCTGATTTCACTGCTTTAAGTACAGCAATATTGCAAAATATTTTGTTAATACCATGTGTACAACACACTTTAGTTTATAAAATGTATTTCTCTATTTATTGCTAAATGTGGATTCTAATTGCATAGGTTCCATCAGCATTGTTAACATAGCCTTGAAAGAAAAATCAATGGGTGCTAAGGAGACAAAGGAGTTTTATTTCTCTGCAAAACAGCAGGAATATCTAATAAAAACTGGGTGCCACTTGGAACTATACTTTCACAACTAGAGTTGCATGCCAATTAATACAAGAATTTCATACAGGAACAACACTTTTTTTAAAAAAACTCTTTATATTTATCTAATGATTAAACAGGAATTTTAATAGTAAGTATTTAGAAGACATTTCTCTCTCCTTGTACTAATACTATATTTTGGTTTTGTGGGATATGCGCTGCCTTATACTTCTTAAGTAAAGAGCAACCTATTTACACGGCTAGCTCCAAGACCATCAAAACCATTCTGAATTCACCCCAAAACTCAAAATCATTAACACAGCCCATTAATTTTTTTCACTGTTCTCATTTTACAGCGGTGGCCTTTTTAAATTGAAATAATACAAATAATATATTGTTGCTATAATGCCACTATCAAGTTAGCATTATGGCTGATAAGCTCTAAAGCCATACTAAAAACTAACACAGAACAGCAGTAAATAGATGTCTGCTGGCTTGTTTCATAGGTTGGGTTTTTTATTTGTGTGGGGAGGGTTGTTGGCTTGGTTTTCTCCTTTCTTATTCAACTAATACTCTAAAACCCTAATTCCATGAAGATACCCCGCCAATTAGTTACTTTTAGTATACCAAAACTGCATACAGAACTTAATGAAATAAATGAAAGTAATTTGCAATTTATTTTCTCATTTTATCTTGAGGGCGTAAGGAAGTCATTCAGTCATTGTCATGGCCATCACAACACCAAAGAAACAGAAGGCACAAGAGACCACTGCAAAATAGAGGAGAAAAATAATGAAGTGTCTGAAAATGGACTCCACCATCCCTGGAGCCAGTCGTATCAAATTGTCGCTATACAACCCAGGAAGAATACCATCAAGATACCGGACGTAATGAACTAGGTAAGTAATTGAAAGCATAAAAATTTCTATAAACTCTCCCCGTACGTGCTCCAATTCTTCCTTTTTTAAGTTAACAAGCACTTATGTCATTGAGAGCTTTGAAAGCTGAAAGCATATGGCACATGGCCTTATTCTTCCTTCCATTTCTCTCACTTACAAACATCCAGGCACGTGTTACATGAAGCAGTCTTACACTCGTTTGTGCGTTATGATGTCCTAATAAAAAGATGACTGAAGACTATTTTCAATCACATACTATCAAAAATGCTTCTGTTTCAATTATAAAGCACTTGTCCTTCTGCAAAAAAGCCATCCACATTACACCTCAAAATGACTGAAACCAAATAGACAGAGGCACAGTTAATTATAGCAGGCTCACCTTTAAAAGCAAAGACTATACAACCTCCAGGGTTTGAAAGAAAGAGACTCTAATGCAACAACCTTGACCCCTGAAAGTGCTAGGTCATTTTCTTCTGTGATGAACAGTGATTGCTTTCTGTAATTTTAACAATTGTCAAGTAGGCTAAAGAGTAGGGCTGGCAGGTGATAGTTGTGAAATGCTTGCACTTTTAACAATGACTTATTACCCTGTAATATAGGTCAACTGTCCAATTGAGAATCTTCTACAAGATGTTATAGGCTCTTGAAGCCATATACTACAACAATCAACCAACATCAGTGGCTTTATTAGGATCAAACTACTGCGTATGGGACCTAAGAACAGGGAGAACTGATAAAGGATATAATCTTAATTCAAACAATTAAATGAGAAAGACTCTAGGATATCCAAACCTACTGCACATACAAAATACGTGATTCTGGTGTATAACTGTTGACACTAGCCATCATAAGTAAGGAAATCAAACTTCCCAATTGACAACAACGTGGCACAAATTTCATTAACAGGAATGAGAATATAGAAACCAGTTACTCTACAGATAGAGGTAAACTTTCATTCTATAGACTCAACCTCGTGGAACACCACAGATGAAACCATATCAACAGTACACTACATGCTACCAGGTGCTAAGAGATACCTGAATTTTTATCAATAAAGAAAAAACACGGACTCAGAAATGAGACTGAATTTATCAACCACATTAAACCCCTCTGAACTTATGAGAAACTGCTGCTTCAATATATAGTCTAGTGTTCTGTATTTTGCTGGAATAAATCACAGATACAGGTATCCACAGTATGAACACATTTTACAAACCATCACAGTCCATTTTACTGCGGTTTCTGTTGTGTTTTAAAATCCTATTCCAGAGAATTAACAGGTCACATATACAGTTTTAATATTGTGCTGAACTAACCATTGCACACAAACACACACACTCCCCTTTATTTTCAGTAACAAACTATGCTTAGTTAAAAGCCATTTCTGCCACTTCATGTAGAAGTTGCAAGCATCCTCCAAAGCTTACTTTAACTAACTCTGGCAATGAAGCACGCTGACATTTTTTCATATTGAAATACCCCAAGCGGTACTGAATTATGATGACTACTATTTATCTACTTTTAGGGAATAAAAGTGGAGGACAATTTATTAAGGCACAGGAGGAACTACTGAACACTGGAAGGTCACAGCCTATACACTGAGCTGCTAAGCAAAAACATCTATGATCTTCCAGAGCTGCCATTTTTCTTCCTTGACAAAGACTCCATCTGCCACAGAGCCATTTGCAGCTTCAGAGTCAGAATATCAAATGATTTCCAACCATCCTGCAAGTCTGCTTTCACCTTGACATCACCTCTGTAATAAGTTTAAAACAGATGATACATATAACCCCTCTGCAAACACTAAGACCATGCTTTAACACACCCTTTCTTCACTTCCTCTGAATTGTGCAAGAACATTAAAACTCCAAGTTCAACCAGGCTTGTTTTAAATAAATTACTTTTGGAAAATCTAAAAAGAAAACCTTTCAAATACTGAGGAAACACATGAAAACAGTTGGAAAACATCTGATCATTTTAAAATCTCTACTTACATAACATACATGCACACAGTGTCAATTTATTTTTTTTTCCAAATAAACAAAACATGCCTAGTAAGATCTTTATTACAGACCACCACACAGAACAAACTAACACCAAAACCAGCACAACTACATTCAGCTCCACATCTCTTGCTGTATATAAAACAGATTTTAAAAATTTAAAGGGAAAAAAAAAAATCCAGGTTAGAGCCAAGACAAAAAGGAAACATAATCTTACCTTACTGAATGAATACCAAAAGAATTAGGTCCTCAGATAAAAGAGATTATACATGGATTGATCCAGCGAATTTTTAATCTTTATTTATATATATACATATCCGTGTGTCCACACACACATGCTCTCCATCAAGTATGAGAACAGATAGCCTATCAACAGGTTCATCACATCATGCCTTTAACGAACATACTTCTTTATAGCAACTCTTGGAGTCTTGAAATTCAGGTAGATGTTGGTACTCTAGAATAATTTTTAAACATGCAAAGTTGCAGCTTTATTTTACAGTGAAACTGGACCACAGGAGAAATTTTGTATCACAAATATCTATGGAAACACACACAATCACATCTCTAGATGTCCAACTACTGCCATAAAACCCCTCAATATGTTAAACATATAGGAGTAAAAATATTTGAACACTAGACAAAACTTGCAAGCAACTCTATGAAATTTACTTTGTACAATATGTACTTGACAGATGTTACAATCTCACTTTTGCAATCTCACCTTCTAAGTCCATATGGAAAAAATGTCTCTCTATCCCCCAAAACACATTGTCTGTACAATTTCCCAGGTAAAATCACACTGGGGTTTGGGTAGACTGCAGTATGAAGTTGTACTAGTTCAGGCATTACCTTTGTGCTGGTCTTAGGGTACATATCAAATATGTTTATTTTATGACTTACAAGTATTCACATGACACTCTCATATCACATCTGAAAAAAAAAAAAAAAAAACAACAAAAAAAAAAACCAAACCAAAAGCAAACAAACAAGCAAAAACCCCCAAAAACAAACAAAACAAAAAAAACCCCAAACCACAACCACCAGAAAATCACCAAACTTGCTCAATTTTCCACCTGCTGTCAATACATGTTTTGGCCTTTTTCTTATCTCACGTGCAATTCAACTGCCCCTAACACCAGCTAATTACATTGGGTTTTTAGTGGCATTAAATGCGTGTTGGCAAACTACAGAACACAAGGGAGCACCTGCATGAAACGCACTTGTCTCAAGTCAAATACAGACCAACGTTTCCTTGTACACTATTTTTTGTGGATAAGAGTTAGATCTGAAGAAGGTCACCATGCTGCATCCACATTTAAGGCAATTGTTCCCAAACTGGGGAAAACCAGGCACAACAGAAAAGCTAAGGAATACATCTTTGAGAGGATGTACTACAATACAGCAGAGCTAAGGAGATGACCAAGATATGCTACTCAGGCATAGTCAGATCTGGGAGAGCGCTACCCTAAGAAAGGTCTTGCTGACTATGTGGAAGGGCAGTGGAAAAAAACAGAGTCACTGTGGTGCAACAGCTGCTATCTTCCACCATGCATTCCCTGCTATGACACACTGATTTGACTCAATAATTCATTGATGCTACTGCCTCTTTCTAATTTTACCCTCCTCTTTTAACAGGAGGGAAAAGGGGGGGGAAAAATCAAGAACATACTGTTTAAGACAGAATCACAAAGCTGTTTAGATCGGAAGAATCTGACAGAGGTCATCTGGTCTCATCTCCTGCTCAAGGAATGATTAACTTCAAAGTTACATCAAGTTGCTCAGAGCCTTCTCCAGTAAACACGATGCAGATTTTGCACACTCTCTGAGCACCTATTTCAGTGTTTCATACAAACCCAGAATGGTTTGGGTTGGAAGGGACCTTCAAAGCTCATCTATTCCAACACCTCTGCCACGAGCAGGGACCAGGTCAGGTTGCTAAAAGCCCTATCCAACCAGACTTTGACCATTTCAGCAATGGGGTACCCGTTCAATGTCTTATCACCCCTACAGTAAAGAATTTCTTCTATCTTATGTGCAATCTAAACCTACCTTCATCCAATTTAAAACAATTTCCTTGTCCTGTCACTACAGGCCCTGGTAAAAAGTCTCTCTCCATCTATCTTGTGATTCCCCTTTATATATTGAAAGGCTGCAGCCAGGTCTCCCCGGAGCCTTCTCCAGGCTGAACCCCCACAACCCTCCCAGCCTGTCCTCAGAGCATCCCCATGGCTCCCTCTCAAAGTGGTCCACATACTTCTGATGTTGGTGGCCCCAGAGCTGGAGGTGGTGTGTGTCCTCCCCAGAGCAGGGCAGAATCCATCCCCCCCGTTCCCCACCGGCCGTGCTGCTGGGGACGCAGCCCAGGCTGCAGGGGCTTTCCAGGCTGCCAGGGCACATTGCCACCTCATGAAGTTTGACACCTTTCATTCTCAGGCATAATTTTTTTTATCTAATCAAATTTTGCCTTTGCATCATTCGTGTCTTTTGCCTCTTCTCTTTTCATTGTACACATCCAAGAAGAATCTCAAACAACTTTTAGGCAGCTCAAGAGCACCATGAGCTTCCCTGAGCCTCCTCAAGACTGAACAATTCAGGTTCTCTCACACATCTGTATTATGTCACATGCATTTGTTCCCTATTAATCTTGGTAGCCAAACACTGGACTCACTAAAGGAGCCCTATCTTTCTTATACTGGGGACCCTGAAAACTGGGAAAGAGCATTCTGGATGGAGTCTCAGAAAGGCCAGGCATGGCAGTGAGAGTCACTCCCTCGGGCTGCTGCCCCGGCTCTTGCCAATGCATTCCATGGTGTATCTTGACTCTTCTGCCCTAAGAGGCCACAGCTGACTCATGTCAGCACGTGGCTACCAAAATCCAAACCTTCCAGTCCTGCTCAGTAAAAACTTCTGAAAAAAATCTTGTCTTCACCCACTGTTAAGATAAATTAGTAAATGCTTATGGACTAGTGATGGTACAGGCAATGGAAGAACAGCACTACAACCACAAATGAAGATAAGCCAAGGCCTTGTGCCTCTCATACATGGTGGAAGAGATGCTGATCAGCCTGCTACTCCCCGTTATCAAGCTGTTCTGTTTCTGTTTTTTTTTCTCACAGAACATACATCTACGCTCCTCCAGTTGTCAAGCTGAAAATAAAAGAATTCTCGTTATTTATTTAATTACAGATCCCAGTTGCTTTCTCAGTTTTGACTCTTTTGATGCCAATGTTTCAAGTTTTCTTTATCACCACAGGATTTGCTAATTACCTCAAATTCAAAAAAGAAACTAAATGAAGCAAATTTAGTTTTGCCTAAGGATTTTTAAGTATGAAATCAAGTACCAGATGACTCACAGTAACATTAGGAATTCTAGTAGCAGCAAATAAAAAACCCATGTACAATATGCCTCCCGCTTTGAACTTATAACCCTTAACAAACCACACCTTTTGGAGCTTTTGTTTTGGTGAAGTCCTACTAAAAGCAGTTTTCTAGTTAAAACAGGAACACACTACTCAGGTTCGTTACCAACTGAAGACTTAGATTCAAAAGATAAGGCTGCATGAAATTACATGCAGAAAATGATCTTTTCAACAGTTGACTAGAAATGTCTGCTTAATCTAAATATCTAAGTTACAGAGCTACTATATATTAAGAGTCTGATATTTAATTAGAAAAAATATTTCTCATTTCCCATAAGTGGACAAAGCTTTGTATTAAAACGATAAGAACACCATGCTACTAACAATTCTTTCAATAAGAAAGCAAACAAAAACAAAGCAAAAACTCTTATCTAGTCATATATACTTTGAAAGATTTCCTAACTATTAAACTTCTAAAGTAACTGTAGACAACAAAAAACCTTTTTGGGCAAACAGATCCCTGCTACTGCAAAGACATAAGCAGCTGGTCCTAACAATACAGTGATACTACCAAAATATTCACTTTACATCTGAGCTCCTCCAGTTGCCATCTGTACAACAAAGCTTAATAAACCACTTATTCCTCCTAGTAGATGCTAATCATGGATTGGCAATACATAATAAAAATCTGCTCTTTAACCCATTCAGCAAATAACCATTACTAAATCTGGTCTACAGCAGCAGCATTAAAACAATTGGAGTAACTCTTACAGAAGTAATGTCAGCAATGGGTTTGTTTTGTTTTTCAAAACCACCTTCCTATTACCAAGTACAAAACATCAAATACAGTCTATTATTTTAAAAGAAAACTGTAATAAAATAAGTTTTTCCACAGATAAAGGCAGAGTTTATTAACTCTTTCCTGGAGACTTTCAGTAATTTTGGAGTACTACTTCCATAACTGTTTTATCTAGTATGTTAAATTGTTTTCCTAGGCAATCAAAATCTAAACGTACACAAACAAGCAAGCACAGAAATACACAATGACCATATTTGGAGACAAATCAGCAACATCCAGCAGTAAACTACTTCTATTTCAATTTTTAATAAGATTGTTTTCTAAAAATAATGATGCAAAATAAATGGAAAAAATATGTAATTGCAATCTGCCTTTTATTTACACTGTATAATTACTGTAAGCATATAAAACTGTTAAAAATCTTATTCCTTTTAGTTTCTTAGTCAATGTTAATTGTCGTTATACTGAAGTTAAGATATAATTCAATCTGCAGGTGCTACACATGTATAAAGGAAGTAAATCTCACGTTCTTCAGCAGATGAGTTGGTTTGGAAGCTTTCACACTTTTTGCTAAGTTCACCGATTTTACATCCACCAACACTGTCAAAAACCTCCAAGTTGCTACTTTTCAAATACTACTACCACAAGCAATGAACAACACATTTTGGTGGAACGACAGAATGGTTTGGGTTGGAAAGTACCCTAAAGCCCCTCCCAGTGCCACCCCCTCCCCTGGGCAGGGACACCTCCCACCACACCAGGTGGCTCCAAGCCCCATCCAGCCTGGCCTTGAACACCTCCAGGGATGGGGCAGCCACAGCTTCTCTGGGCAACCTGAGCCAGGCTCTCACCACCCTCACAGTCAAGAAGTTCTTCCCCACATCTCATCTCCCTCTCCCCTCTTTCAGTGTCAAACCCTTCCTCCTTGTCCTGTGGCTCCCCTCCCTCATCAAGAGTACCTCCCCAGCTTTTCTGGAGCCCCTTGAGGGACTGGAAGGGGCTCTAAGGTCTTCCTGGAGCCTTCTTTTCTCCAGGCTGGACCCCCCAAACTCTCTCAGCCTGTCCTCCCAGCAGGAGGGGCTCCAGCTCTCCCAGTACTTCTGTGGCTTCCTCTGGCACCTCTCCAACAGCTCCACGTCTTTCTTGTATTGTAGGTCCCAGAATCGTTTTGGGGGAATATAAAAACCAAGATTCCTTTTCCATAGCCAAATGCACCTTCACATGAATTTTCTGCATCCTTTTGAGTATTGACATGATGAAAAAAGGCAAATTCAACTACATATCTAAATGCTTAAGCAAACTTCTGATGAGAGGAATGGGAGCAGATGTGGGGAAGGAGTTAAAGATACATTGAAATTGACACAATCTCAGAACTACTTTTGTCAAACCGAGTTCACCAAATTTTTCTTATTTCTTTCCCCTTACCTCTCTGTACAGTGTGTTCCAATTTGTTATCACTTGCTTCTCATTACTTGCCAGTTCCTAGACTTCTTATCAAATTTCACTTACAGTTCAACAATCACATTTCTGCAATTTCTTTTGTTCTGAGACACAGCAGCTGAGAAGTGATAAACCAACCACATGGTTTTAAAAAGAAGCAAGATGTTTTCCTAACTTGCATGTTTCTGCAAGTCTGCTATGTTTTTATTTAGCTTGCAAACAGGCTGCTATTTACACACACTTAAGTTACATGTGAGGGAAGTGCTTTTCTTGGTAATTTGCTTCTACATTTTAGAACCAGTAATTCAAGCATACAAAATCCTCCCTGGATGCAGCAAAATAACTCAAAAACCTGTTTTGTTGTTGTTCATCTTTACACTCCTAGCCACCAGTTCAAAATAGGAGAATGCATACTTTGCTACTGTGAAAAGAAACTGGGTACTTTTCAAAACCCATCAAATACGTCCTTTTACTTCCTGTAGAAATCATGATTTAAACATCTTAAGCATCTTCCTCTTCTTTGCTTCAGGGTTTTTTTTTCCTCCTTCACCCTCAACCCCAAACCAGAAAAAACCTAAGTTTGGGAATTTTTACTTGCCATTTCTCCTAATCTTCTCAAGCTCTCCCTTGAGCAACCTATTTGTTACAACAGAATGCCTAATAAAGCGCCAGTTCTTTGGATGGAAGGGTTGTTACTGCATCATAAAAAGGAAGCATGTTTGTAAGCTAAAGAACTGGCTGTACCCACAAAAATGTTCGAGATATCCAAGGATGTAGTTTTTCCTCTTTTCCAGAGATTTGACATTTTTCATCCCTCACAAAAGGATTAAGTAACTTATAGTTGGCCATAAACACACAAGCAGAATACACTGCTATACTGAGATACTACAAACAATCAGCCTTAAAAATATACTTGTTGAGAGAAAGAGGCGTTATTTCCCTTGTGTTTTTTAAAACCAACAGGAAAACTGATCAAAAAGTACAACTCTTTCTATAATTTCCTCCTGTTCTTTACCAATTGCATATTTAAAGGAAAAAAGTTATGAATGTCAACTCTGCCATTTAAGGAGCATTCTTCTCATTCTACTGAGTAAGACATTTTTGTTCAGTACTACTCCTGATCATTCCACCGAGTCATGCAGGTAAGTTGCAGTCAGGTCCCAGCTCTCATTCTGTGGTTGAAGGTCTAGGGAAACCTGCCCCTCAAAGTATGGCCTAGATTCACATGTGGATAATAACTCCTAAAGCATTAGAGAGGAAGGAGTCATCACAACACTTGAGCGTTCAGAAAAGTCACAGAGAAATTTTCAACCCGACCAATGGTTATTTTCGTATTTCTGTGTGCCTGTGTTCTCAATGGGATTGCATGTCCTTCCCAAGAAAGAGGACTACTTTAAATATTTCTTTTTTCACAAGTCAGAAAGTTAGCAGATTTAGCTTTTTTAAGCCCAAAATATGAGTAATGTTTAAAACTAATTAGATAGCACACCACTCCCTGCAAAACTGGAAGCTTCTTCTAGGAAGCTTCAGTGTCTTTCTTCAGACACAGGGAGTCTGGGAAGGTAGCAGTCTTTCAGTTTCAGTATGTCCCAGAAAAAAGATTGCCTCATTAACAAAAAAAAAACAAAAAAAAACAAAAACAAAAAACAAAAAACTGGGATTCAGCTTTTATAAAAAGAAAGCTTTATCATTCAAAATGGTTCACCGTGCAGAAGCTAGCAATATACTACTGCATTACAGGAAGTTTCACAATGTCTGATGCCTTCAGTAAACTCTTAAGTCAAGACACAGTCTTTCTGGTTTTGTCTGTTATTGCAAATTAATGACTTTCCTATTTCTGCCTTTTTTTTTTCCTTGTCTCCAGTTGCTGCTCCTCACTTCAACATAGCAGACTATCTTACCTCTCACCCTTACCTGCTCTCATACCACTACCTGCCAAGCAATGAGGTCATTAGAAAACTGTTCTTTTGACCTCTACTTCACTTGATCCCTCTTATTTAACAGATCTGCTCACTCCATATGAACATATTTGTTCTTTGAATTCAGCACGTTGGCACTCTTACCATCCCCGTAAATACTGTTTTAACTCACACGCAGTGGTTCTAGAGGCTGCTCTTTACACATTGTACAGAAAATGTGCAACTGTACACTTGAAGAAGTACTTCCAAAACCTCAGCCTTCTAAATTTATCTTAATCAGCACACAAAAAAAAAAATTGATTTAGCCTCCCCCTTTTTTCTAGGGAAGTTGTAGAGTACAAATTTTGTCTTTACTGATTGTAAAAGTTACCCCTGGATGAGGGCATGAAGGTCACAACTGAAACATAAGACTCCACTGTATCACACAGTATCACGTCTGGGATCTAAACAAGGCTCTTGTTAACCAACATATCACATTACTGGACAAACTTACAATATGACTTTACAAATTTAAGCACATCATTTGCTATTTTCCATGTGTACTATCACAAGTATATGAACAATTGATGTTTAGTATGAGGAGCGCCAAAATAATAAACTTGAAAATTCCTTTCAAATCTATTTCAGATTTTCCTCTCTTACAGATAGTAAGTACAATAAACGTTAAAAAGTGTGCCTGAAAAGTGCATCTCTGAGCTAAGCAAAGCTAGTCAGGTTTTCTGTTTAAATCTGTTTTCATTTTTACCGTTAATTTTGTTGAAAGCAAAGTAAGGGAGTAGAAATACAGACACTTTTTTTTTTTTTAAGTTATCCTGAACAAATCCAAGCAAACTAATGTGAATGTGAAATTCTTTATTTCTTAATAGTCTATTAATAGAACAAGATAATTCATACTCATCATGTAGCAAAGTAACACACATTCTCTGACTATTCAAAATACTTCTCAAAGTTGCCAAAATTGATTTTGGAATCAAAGCTCTGAGTACAATCTCTCAATTAATTTTAAATATTCCCTAAACTGTTTAATGTCAGATATCAAAACTACTAAACGTACACTGAAAATGTGCAAAACACTAAAATTACACTCTATCACATTTACATTTTAAGCCTACAAACAAAGAAATCAAGAAAGAATGACAGCAGTGTTGTTACGGACATTAATTCTTAAAGACCTACTCAATAGTTAAGTCTGAAGTCACAAGAGCAATTGCACACGTGGACTAAGAATCTAAAAGTCGCAGTTAAGATGCTCAACGTCTTGCTGAAATTAGGACCTGCATGAAGGATTCAGCAGTAAGCCACGCAGTACACAACATTTTCCTTTTCCCTGTATGATTCATGCTTCTAAGAAAATCATCAGAACGCTTAGTGCCATGGGTTACTCACTGCGAGGAACTTAGTCAGTTCTGTGACATTGCTGTTTTGCAACCTGCAAACAGAAAACAATAACGATCAGCTGAGTCACCCTTTCATCAAGTAACTTTTACAAGGACAAAGGAAGACACATCAAACAGAACAGTAACATTTCTCAAACACACACATCTGTGAAGTTTTTTCAGCGTTCTGAAAACACGCTATTTCCCGCAGCCAGATACGAAGCCATAAAGACAAGAACAATTTAAGCCAAATGTTATGTAATCACATTTTTTTTGTTGTTCACAACCAGCTGTTCAAATACACATACTCATTCTACCCTTACTAAATTGTGAATGATACAGCACAATATGTTCCTCTTTGATGTACGCAGGAAGTCAAAGGAATCTGCTAAAATGCAAAAAGAATTATCGTCTCGCAGAAATCAGTGGGGATTTTCAATTTTATTTATGTGGAACCACAGCTTCAGTCCATTACTGATGCCCTCTAGCACGAAGATTTCAAATTCTCCTAGGAGGATCAAGAAGTATCGCTATGTCAGGACAAAATCTACACATATTTCTCTGAAACTTAAAACTAAAAATAATTTTTGTATACTTCTTTGGACCGTTTTCTTCCCAGCTTTTTTTTTCCCAGGTAAATAAGTTTGTTTTTTTAAACACATAGTTCATACACACCATATAGGAAGAAGAAGACAGCGTAACAGACAGAACATTTGGAATACAACCATGTCAGGAAATTGTTACCTGCTACGGTAGTAGAAATCTGGTACTGTTGAGGTTTTCTAATTTTTTTTTTTTTTTTTTTTTTTTTTTTTTTTACTTAGGACTACTAGTGAGTTGGTGAAAATTTACAGTTCAATTCTTTAAAAATATCTTCTGTAGTATTCAAAATGTAATCGCTATGCCAAGCTTCTAGATGCTCTCTTCAGCTACACTAATAGACAGTTTTAACTGAGCAAATATGCATAATTGTTTATCATTGTTTATTACTGTATATCAAAAATGCTCGGGTAAAATGGCATTTCAGGGTTGGTTGGTTTTTTTTGTGGCTTGGGGCTTTGATTTTACACTGAATGCTTCTTTTAAAAATCAAATGTGTAAAAAAATGTTTTTACTCTAGAATTCTTTCTACAGCATCACACTGATGGAAGCATCAAGCTGGTCTACTCACAGTGGCACAATCAAGATAACATACTAATAAATTTACACCAACAAAACTTCAGCCATCTACATGAGCAAGAACTTCTTTCACAGACATAAGTAAGCTAAGTAACAATTTAAATCTAGGTAGATAATTACATCAACAACAGACATGGTTTCTAAAATTTAATTTTAAATTACAATCTGCGAATGTGAATACCAACACCCGCCTTTTTCTTCATTATTGCCACTACACTCCCAGGTCTGCCAGGGAAACAATAGGCATCTTCTTCCCTTGTCAAATGACAGCCAGGAACAAATCATTCCTCCTAACAGTCAGTGGCAACATCATCAACTCATACAGGAAAGGAATCACATTTGTTCTCCCAAGGAGAATCAAAACATTGCTGTTTCCCTTCTCTACTGCCACACTTTGAAAACACCAAAAAAAAACAGATTTACTAGACCAGAAAAAAGTAAGAGAGAAGTGATGGAAAGACATACGACACAGTAACTACACCATTTAAAAAGTAGGAGCAAAGCATCAGAGAGGAAAGCTTAAAAAAGAAAATGTGTTTTGCTAGTCCCTCAACAATCCTGCTGGCTGACTAGAACCCCGTATCGTCCTTCAGAAAGTAGAAAACGAAGACATATTTATTCTTCTAAGTTAGAGACACAGTATTCACTGTATTAGTTGAAGTTCAAGTACTTACCCAAGTTCAAGTACTTACGGCCTGTAAGTACTTATTGCCTGTTACGATTTTGCACATGTTCTACTTCTGACTACATCTATACCCGTGGCCCTGCTAAATTTTAGTATCAGTCCAGAAGGCATTGAATAGCCCACCAAAACCCAAACCTCGGGAATAAAGTCAAGGACAATGAAAGCAGCTCTCAAAGTACCATCTTGCCAGGTGCCAGAAGTGACAACCACTGACTCTATGGGCAGGTAGAGCACACTGCACAGTCACAGCTTCCACAAACCTCCATGCTGCCCAACTAGAAAAAAACGTTTCTCTATAGAAAAGTTACCCAGATCCCTAAGGATTCATCCACATTGGAAAATAGTCCACTTGGATCCCTAAGGTAGCAACACTTCCAGAAGAGAAGACTGGGAGGAAATCTGAAGTAGTAGATTCAGCCCGATGTGCTCTGACAATCTCTTGCTTTGACATCCCCTTTACCAGCTGCTGGCTTCTCCTTCAACTTTGTCTCCTCTGATTGGATCGAAGTATGTAAACCAAGGAGTGAGGAAAGAGAGGGGCTTTCTCCATCTCTTCTCCATCCTCAGTACATGAAAAGGGTCATTACTTGGAAAATCCTCTACAACTTTCCTAGAAACACAAAGAATTGTAAACAAACAAGTTTCCACAAGAAACTGGAAAAGGTACTTAAGAAACCATAATACAAAAGACTGCCCAACTGCAAGTAAAAAAAGATAATAGTTTTATAAACAGGCTTTAATATGGCTCCAAGACTTCATGTCCTGGATATATTAAGAAATATTCCCAAAACAAAAAATTTCAACATTAGCCGTGTGCCTAAGCAAAATCACTTCATGCAATTGTGTGACACCACCAGCAGGTGCTGGGGTATGTAAATAAGACAATTTCTTAACCCCTCTCTTGAAATACCTAACAGAAATACAGAAGCATAGCCCTCCCTTAAAATATCACATGGGATTATAGAAATTACCCAGTACAAACATATGTGTATCATAAGCCTGCTTTCACTAGGCTAAATAAAGTCTACATTCAGTAGAAAAATTTTAGCAATACATTCAATATTACAGGAAATAAAACTAGTACTAGTGTTGAATTACACCTAATGCAGTAGTCAAATATTCCTCCTCCCAAACCGCACATAGTACCAATTAATGGAAGAAGCATGGACTTTAAGTTGTTTAAACTTTGAATAAGAAAAGCAAGAATTTTGATCATCACAACCAGAATGGATTAGATGGCCCAAATAAGGATAACTAATCAGATGAAAACAACAGCACACCTTTTTATTAGCGGTGGGTTTTCATTACCTCAGTACCTTATAGCTGCCTATCACATTTCTACCATCCACTTCACAATGCAGTGTCAGGCTCTATTCCATCACCAGTACATGCCAGCTACCAACTAAAGGCATACCTGTCATGCCAGATGTGATTCTAATTATTTCCTCTGGAGCCTAGAGTCTTGTTTGCTGAGGAACGGCTAAGGGAGCTGGGGGTGGTCAGCCTGCAGAAGAGGGGGCTGAGGGGAGACCTTCTGGCNTGTTGTCAAGCCTCAGAAGAAGCTGCCCAGGACAGTGGTGGAGTCACCACCCCTGGGAGGTATTTAAAAGCCAGGCAGGCATGGTGCTGAGGAACACGAGTCAGTGGTGGTTTTGTCAGCTTGGGTTGATGGCTGGACTCGATCTTAACATGCCCTTCCAGCCTAGACAATCCTATGATTCTATGATCTACTTTTGTAAATAGCCTGTTCCTTAGATATTTCAGTATTTTTACTCTCCCTGATTAAAAGCATACAGACTGGTTTTGCCCCAATGTCCAAAATACAGAATAAACAGGTGCCTCAGGAATGCAAATGCTACACTGAGCAGAAAACTAAGCTAAAACACAACAGAGAAGATATGATTTGGCATGACCTTAATTAAGGAAGTTACACAATAAAAAAAAGGACCAAAGGATATTCTTTCACAATAAATATTCTCTTCCGTGACACAGCTGTACATACACACAAACAAGGAAATCTCAGGGTTTAACATGTGAGTGTACAATAACAAATCTTTGCAACTAGTTTCTTCTCCCTATTAGCACTCACTTATTCCACTAACAAAGCCCAAAACAAAAGCATTTTATTGTTTTATTTTTTAGATTTGTTTTTAGAACTGATTATCACAAAGCATAAAACAGTACCTTTAATAAGAAGGTATCCTTAAATGCAATCAAAATCCTAATGCGATTTGAGAATTAAAGGCCAGAAACAGTCAATATTCCACACTCAGTGGAGATAGGTGGAAGCTGATTATTTAACAGAACAGAAACTGAAGAGGTCTGGAAGAGGAGACTGTAAACTTTCTCTTATGTTTGTGTTTCCCAGTATCAACTCAGCGCAGGCAAAGTGTCTCAATGGCTGCGTTGTAGTGCTCATTGCACTACACAGACACAGAGGTGTGATAATTGCTTCTTACTGCAAGAATGGGACAGGTAACATGGGCAGAAAAGACTATACTGGTTTTTATTTTCAAATTTCATCATTAACTGTGCAACGTTCATGAAACCTAGCATTTTTTTTCCTGCACTATGTCCTTTTTGTGTACAAAGGAAGTTTCCTGTGCTTAACATTAGCATATAAATGGAGCTAATTGAGGTTTGACTTAAGTGGGAAGACAGGGTGGGGTGAATTCCCACCTTTGTTATCGCTATCACTTTGCAAGGTGTTTTTTTAAGCAAGACTAGAATAACTGGTTTACATTTTGGCAATGGCATCTTCTCAATTAAATCAAAACTTGGAGCTTGAAAGCACTGCAGAATGCAGCAAAACCCGCACCATTTTCATGAAGCTGTGAGACAAGACATTTTCTTTCTTCACTGCAATTTGCCTCTTTCTCCAATACAAACATGGTACAGAAAGACATGCCTGTCTTAAAAATTGACTTGGTGTCTATTTCAATTATATCGCAAACAAAGGTTGAAAGAACATCGGTTTTTAAATTACATTCATGGTTTTCAGTAGTAATTCAGGACATGTCTCCTCTGGAAGTTTACTGTGATGGAAGAGTTATAGCATTATAAAGGACTGAAAAAGTGATACTAGGGAAACAACGTCAAACTTTCATACTTGTGTTAAAATACGTAAAAACTAGGTATTCTAGCCAGTAGAAGGAACATTTGATAAAATGGGGGCACTTGTTTCCTAAACCTTAAATATTCGAAAAAAATGACGCAAGATTCTCTATGCAAGACAAGATATGCCATTACTCATACTTATAAAAGCCTAAGCAGAAAATTCATTAATACCTATTAAAGACTAATAAATGGCATTTGCTTCCTGAAAAACCCTTCTACCTGAATAGTCGAAAAAAAAGGAAAGAGAAGTCATGGCCCTAAAATACACAGTTTTAGGGAAGTAAGCAGATTAAAAACCTAACATTTTAAGTGTTTCTTAAAAGTCTTTTACCTCCTTTGATGAACTAACGTAGAGAACCAACAATCCAAAATATCGATTTAAAACAAAAGACTGACCAAAAAAAATTCCACTGTGACAGTGCAGTGAACAAATACATGACATGCAAATCGTATTATATAGTTTCAAAAAAAAAAAAAAAAAAAATTAAACTACCAAGGCAAAATTATTCATTATCATTTTGGAAGCTGATAATTCAGCAAAAGTTCAGCATTTCAGCAGCAGATTTCAGAAATGTGCATATTCATGCTAGCAAAGATTGGGCATGAGTCGGTATAAGGAATATTTAAGTACTAGAAACCAAATGCTTTTTTAAGAGTTCGGGTTCTGGGTTTAATTTCTTTTAAAAGATTTAGGTACTTGGGTTTTGCCGGCTTGTATTCTTCTCCCACTGCCTCCTGTAAACCAATGTGCTAATACTGAAAGACCACACGACTGGAAAAGCTTTCCTGGACCGAATTTATTTACTTCCTTCCTAGCCCACATCATGCAATCCTTCTCACAACGGATCAAATGTAATTTTAAAATTATGTTTCCTTCTCCCATCTTTACATTCCTCAGGGTTTCATCCTAAACTTACCATTTGTTTGAATCCTACGGTTTTGTGCTCTTTACGCTGTTTTTCTTGGAGTTTGTGGCAGGAGTACTGGCAAGCTCTCCTTTTTCGATTTTGTTAGACTAAACCAGTTTAAGTTCTTTCAAATCCTTCCATAAATCTCCAAATTAGCCTCAGAATCCCCATGTATGCTCTTTTTACCTCTTTTAATTTCAAGTTTCTTGAACAAGAATAACGCTTCTGGAACAACACAGAAATACGCTACATTCCAGATAAGGCCTTATCAGGACAGTCCCGATGCAGCAATGACATAAGAGAATCACTAATGCCACTGCACATAAAGATTCCCGTCCAGAGGTGCCATGTTCACATATTGGGCAATGAGGATACAACCACCACAGGCTCCTCTGCTGCCCCCCGGACCTGTTCACTGGCTCAGCTCCTTACAGCTCTTACTGCATCTTCTCAACAGGAACAATGCTGGGGGGTGGGTAAAAAAGTCTGTGTTGAATATTATCAAGTTGAACTGGGTCTCAATTGTAGCCTAAGACCAAAACTTTCTCTGAGGTCTTTTTGTTTCTTCCGCTCATTTGCAATTGTACAACCCTCATTCCATTAAATATTTGAAAGGAGGAAAACCAAACATAACTTCTATTCCTCCAAAATGCACCGTTTTCTCACTTACACTATTACTTTATCAGTATTCAAGGAACTAACCATTCTCCACCTACACCAGACGAAATTCTAGAAGTGGCAGGAAACAAAAGCCTTTACCCACATCTTAACTTCGTAAAAATGGCATGATGGTTAAGAAATATTAATTCAGTTTCTGTCCTAAGAAATCACCTTTCGAACAGCAAAAATAGGAGTTCATTACATTTTTATGATAGCTTTCCTGAACTTGGGAAGGCGCATTTTTACTATGAGTATGCTAGCACTTCTTTATGAACACAGAAGCCGCAAACCCTGTGATCAGCTGCAGCCCCTGCGTTCTTCAGCGGGCAGACTACACCCCTCTGTTATAGAGAAATGCAGGAGTTAGCTGCTAGAACACTGCAGAGCAGAACTCTGAATTGGCCCAAAACCACAAGACTAAGGTGTCAAGCCCACAGTTCCTCTTTATTCTTTAATCCAAGTAATTTGATCCATGCACCTAGAGACCTCTCATATTCAATTCGCTGGGTACTGGGATCGACTTACTTGGAATCACAGAATCATCAAGGTTGAAAAGACCTTTAAGATCCTACAGTCCAATCGCAAACTTAAAACTGCCAAGACCACCACTAAACCACGTCCCTGAGCATCACTACCCATCTTTTAAATACCTCCAGGGACAGTGATTCCACCACTTCCCTGGCAGCCTGTTCCAATGTGCAATAACCCTCTCAACGCAGAAACTTTTCCTAATATCCATCCTAAACTTCCCCTGGAGCAAGGCTGTCTGATCATGATCAAGCAAACACCTTCTAGACACAGTCCTTATTATGTTCTGAACTGCTATCCTTCCTGTAAATCTTCATTGATTTAAACCTGCCCTTTTGACCATTTTCAAATCTTAAAAAAATATTATTAATTCTCATACTAGAACAATTACACATAATCTGACTTCCAAATGCCGAAAATCTCTATATACACTGTGGAAGGAACAAAGAGGATCCTCCTTTGCGCAGGCCTCAAAATCTTAACCACTGATCTGAGGCTTAATTTAGTTCAGTAGTATTAAAAAAAGAGAATTCAACTTCCAAGTCCTTTTTGGACTTTTCAAGCAAAATGTATCTCTGAAAGATATCAGACTTCTAGCATTATTACCCTCTCACTGAAACAGAATCCAAGCTAAAAAGTGAAAAGAGTTCAAAATGCTGAGATATGGCTTTTTATTCACATTGCTGACCATTTCACACAGTTTGACAAGGTGAGATTCTCAAACTCAGCTACTAAGAAAGGAAACATCCTTTTGGAAGAAACAAAAGCTACGTGGATTGTCAAAACTCTGCCAACATGTCACACACTGTTAGGTCATGAACCTTTCCACATCTGGACCTCTCACTGCTATGATGGACAAAAGCACTTATGTCAGCAATGACAAGGTGGTCTACATCATGATTAGGTATTTTGATCAAGATTCAAGACTTGTGAAAAAACAATCTTTTGGCAAAATCTGTCTAAAAAGTGCCGAATGGCTTTTACATCACTTAATTTTCATCAACTCCCACATTCTACAGACAGAGTAAGAGTTTCTCTGACTCAGCAGTCACAGGGACCAAAAAGTTACGATCAAAAAACGTCAGCCTTTCTACACAACCTCTCCTGCCTGTCACCACTTCCCTAGATTTGATAAAAAAGAATAATGTCAAGGCCCTTCTCTAACAAGTGGGGACATGTTGATTAACAACTCTACCATGCCAGTATGAATTGAAGAAAGGAACTGTCTCAGAAAAATACAATACTGTCCCTCTTCCTGCCATCATCATCAGTAGAAGATGAAAGAAATATGTGAGAAGAATTAAATTTTCCTTCTAGGGAAGTGTCCTGGTTTGAGGTAAAACAAACTGATTTTCTTTTTTACAATTTTACTTTTTTAGCTGGGCTTCTTCTAACTAACTAAACTTTGAAATTAACAGCACGCTGTTCAGAAAACTGTTCACTCTCACAGTGATAAGACCTGATTATACCAAGGGATGGTGCAGAGGCCCTTGCTTATCCTTATAGCTAGAACAACCAAGGTCAGGTAATTTCATTATTTGCCCCGTTGGAGGCTCAGAAGCAGAAAAGCTTTGAGGGGTCACACCTGCAGGGAGGAGTGGACAGGACAGGGGACCCAAAACTGACCAACTCAGGTATTCCATCCCGTCCTCATCATGCTCAGAACAGAAACTGAGGGATCAAAGGGTCAACTCTCTTTCTTCGACGGCCGACGCCCAAGGAAGACCCTGCCTGTTCATCTGCCTTTGATCCCGATCCGAGCATTCCTGACTCCAGATCTGGAATCCAGCTCCTGTTCATCACTGAGTCCAGTCTGGGACTTTTTCTGATGCCTGCTGGTGACGTGATCGTCATCCTGGGAGCCCAATACAGTTTTGTATATACTGTATACTTTTTTTTTATTTTTTTTATTATTATTTCGTTATTAATTATGTTTTTATTAAAGCAGTTTAGGTTTTGTCCAAATTTTTGAATCTCTTTAATCTCTTCCTCTCCTCTCTTTTTCTTAAAGTGGGGAGAGGGTGACATCACCTATCTTTTCTGATTGGTCAGAATCACGACAGGAAGGAAGCATCATTTCATCCTTTAACATCCATTTTGAGCTGAACAACTAGAGAAAGTCTGAGTATTACTGCATGAAGAGGGACTTTATCATCATCCTCTGTGCAAAGAATGACCACTACCCTGAGACCGCATATTAGCTCTACAACGTTGTTGGCTCCAGCAGACCAGGAGCAAGCAGGAAGGCCTGACTTCAGCATTCATGTAGCTGCTCCTGTCTGCCTAAAAGAGACAGCAATTGCTTTGCATGTTACCCCATTAGACAGAAACCCCAGCTACAAACAAAACTTCGTTGCCATTTGTGTGATTCCGGGAAACGTGCACAGTATCAGAAAAGCAACAATTGCAGACAAACATAGCTGTGGAAGAGAGGAAAAACAAGGATAAAAAAGCCAGTCAAGAGAAGAAAATAAGGAAAAAAACAAACCTATGACAAAGGGGGAAAGGCCTTCGTTGGCTTCGTGTTTTTTTTTAATGAATAAATTAGGTTACTTAACTGAAAAAATAAAAAAAAACAATGCAAGTGAAAAGGGAAATGAAGTGATAATTCTTCGCACTATTATAGTTATTAGCACTGTGAAAACAAATAGTTTGAATTCTTTTAAGTCTTGCAAATTCTCACCACTGATATAGGTAATTTTATTAGGCATGTGTTTACTATCACAGCCAGCGCAAAGTATAGACAACATATTTAAAAGGTCATTAAGTCACTTGTATTAAGTCTCCCAGCACTGAAATCTCCTGATGACACATGGTTAGATGAGGTGTGAAATAGAGATTTGATTCCCAATCAAATTAACTCAAGAACACCAGCAAACATCAAGACTCCTATTCTGAAAACTGTAACTAGAAGCTACTTCTTTCTATGTAAATATCTTATTCCCAGGTCCTCAACAAAGAAACTAGTTTGATCTCCAAAACTTGAAATTTGGGCTTCCTCTGATGTGACAAAACAGAAATAGTCTGTATCTTCTCTAATAAAAGCAATTATCATCTGCAAAATAAAGTACTTGAACCAAATGAAATCGGAAATTAATTGCTTATTAAGTATAGCTACATTCAAGCATCCTCTGCATCAGATCTCGTCTCTCTGTATTTTCACATCAATGACAAAAACATTGCCCTGCCTGTTATCAGAACCTATGAAACCAACTTGTAACAACAAAAAAGACACATATATATAAAATATATTAAAAATTAACCAGGCAGGGAAATAGACATTCTTGTCTTTATGGTTTCCTGAAACACTAACAAATACGTGTCTCATTGGATCATACATAGAATCACAGAATGGTTTGGGCTGAAAAGTACCCTAAAGCCCGCCCCAGTGCCACCCCCTGCCTGGGCAGGGACACCTCCCACCACACCAGGTGGCTCCAAGCCCCATCCAGCCTGGCCTTGAACCCCTCCAGGGATGGGGCAGCCACAGCCTCTCTGGGCAACCTGGGCCAGGCTCTCACCACCCTCACACCAAAGAAGTTCTTCCCCAGATCTCATCTCAGTCTACCCTACCAATCACCTGCCATTTAGGGGCTGTGAGATACCATGGGATAAAAAGATGACCCATGTTGTGTGACACTGAAGATTTTATTTACACCTAATGCAGAAGTAGTATTTTTGAGGCAGAAACACAGGTGCTTTTTGCAGTTACTTGCAGTTGTTCTTCTGATGTGTGAAACACATTTAAAAAACAAAACTAAACAAAACATTTTTCAGATTAAATACACAAGAAATTACATTACATGAAGCAGGTAGGACATAAATATTCATAAAACAGAAGTCACAAATATAAATTTGAGGAGGGGAAATTGTGTGCAATGTAATGAAAACTTACTTGGCAGAGGACTACTGGAATCCAAGAACAAAAATCACTTCCAGAAAAAAAAAAAATCCAATTTAATGCTAAGAGCACACTACTCACCATATATAATTTCATATATTTTATAGGCACATCAGAAAAAACAAGAATAGATTGAACAACAGCATCAAAGCAATACAGATAGCTTCTACCTACAAATATTCATCAAGGAACAACAATAATCTGCCGTAATTCTAATGCACTCTTGCCCAAGATAACATTATCTTCTTAAAGCACAAATGTGTAACAATTTAAGGCACTGGAATATTCTACTCACAGGGCCCAACAGTTTCCATCTAACCACGAATCAAGCCAGCATAATACAACATTCAATCACACCCCCCAGACCCTCCAGCAGGCCAAACACCTACAGTTACAGCTCTTGCTTTTTCTGCAGAGATAACAACCCTGGGCTCCTGCACTGACATCTGTTGTACGAAACGCTTTAGAGCAACACTTCTTCTACGTCACACATAGTTCTTAGATAGCAGTATCACACTGCCTTTTCTGGATTTCACAATGTATACTCTCAATTCTGTCCCTGAGAACCACAAGGTCTGCTGTACTTTACGCTACATCAGAAGCGCACATTAAAATTTGAGTTATGTGGCCTTGTATTGGGAGATGCCATTAACAAACACCTACTAACAGAAGATAAACAGCAGCCTTACACAGGAAAAATATATCTAGATATGAAGAAGGTGTAATAATAAAAATACCCCAACTGTGATTCAAATATTGCATCTTCATTCTCGTTTAATACTGTTCAGTAAAATATTTGATTTAAATTAAAAATATTGTAGTAAACTTTATTGGTTTACAAAGAATCACAGAATCGCTTAGATCAGACTTAGGTCGGACCTTTCACTACGTTTAGACTGGAACACTGCTCCTATTAATCACAGCAAAAATTACAAGATAATGGATCAGACTGTATGTTTCCTAGCTATGTGTATGGTGAAGGCGGCACCACTTTTCAAATCAACCAACAAGACATGTAAAAATGGGTTCTGTTATTACCAACAGATATTTTTAAGTGTTTGTTTAGTTCCTGAAGTTTACTGCCTTACCAGAAAAAGTTGGTCAGCTAACTTTAGCACTGCAAAGAACACAGGAAAACAGTGATTTTCCTAGATTTCAAAATCATGTTATGCTTACATATTAGCCCTCATGTCCCCATATTTGTAGAAACTGAGAGGGATTACAACTATAAAAAAAAAAGAAACTAGTTTGCATATTTTAAACAGTGGTTTTTAAGTAACATATTACACTTTGGGAACAATAAGAGACTTCAAATGGGTCAATATGCAAACAAACCTATATATGAAAGGATACATAGATATCCTTTATATCCAAGGCAGCATAACAGGAAAACAACAGTACTAATGGACATCTTCAGGTGTTCATCCCTCAACTGTCAAGGTTGACATGAGCTGTGTGACAGGCACACCTAGCTGATGTACCACACCACGTAAGTACAGGCGTAAGACACGTTACCCGAGAAAACTCGGTTCCATCGTTTCCTAAACACAGAATTCTACTCAATGAAGTTCATTTCCCTGACTAAAGGCAAAACAGACACTCCAGCTGAGACTACCACACAGAATTCTGGAATAGAGAAGTCACATAGCTCATTGCTAGCATAGAGAATATCAGCACTGAGAAGGCCAGTAAGCAGACACAAGGCAGGAAAGTCAGATGAACAAGTCTTACACCCTACAGGAACGTTGGCAGACACACAACAACTGTATTTCCAGTAAGAGGAAAATATTTTCCTTCTCTCAAAGAGAAGATAAGTGCTTTTTTAATTTATGCCAATAGTGTCATTCATACCATGGCTCTGTAAAGGAAAAAAAAGCAGGTACAAGCGATTTACATTTAGTTGGACTTGGTAATTACTTTATTGTAAGTTCAGCAGCAAGTTCTTCAGTTCTATCTTTGATGGATCACTACGTGTCTTTACATTGCCAAGTTCCCTTTACCCAAAACGTGAGGGGAAGGGGAGAAAGGTTGATTTTTCTTTGATTAAAACTAGCTCTTTTGTTTTTCCCTGAAAAGCGAAAATTATTTCTGCTCAACTTTATCTGTGCCTAAACAAATACACAACTTTCTTGTCTGTAGCTCCATTCTGTCAACTTACATTTTTATTATTCTGAGGAAAGGCAACAAAAAGAACAGAAATTTAACCTATAATGCTCAGGTTTCTCACACAGTTTATCACAATATCATGAAGATCACCTGTGTCAAGGCTCTCCCATTGACATGACACAACAGCAAGGACAATAAAAGCCATTTTGACCTTTCCACATTTGTCCATTCCCTTAAGGCCCACCTTTATGAAGTCCTCCTTTCCCAGGACCCAGTGGATTAACTGTAAAAACAGTATAAACTAAAAAAATAACAGAAAAACAAAGTTATCTTTTTAAAGATTACACCTGATAGACTGTATTTTAATCCTCATGCATCTCATCTGAATGAAACTAAAGACCTCAGAAATTTAGTATACATTACTTCATTAGTGTAGCAATACTCTACTCATCTGGTCAAAACTTAGGGCTCTGCATGCGCTTCTAGTATCATTCTGACACAAAATTATTTAAACAATTCACCAAAACATCCTATAATATAAAACAACTCGCACACAGAATCACAGAGTGGTTGAGACTGAAAGGCTGGACATCTCATTGCATCCTGCTTGCTCAAGCAGAGTCATCCAGGACTGTACCCAGATGACTCTTGAGTATCTCCAAGGGCAAAGACTCCACAACTTCTCTGGGCAACATGTGTCAGTGCTCAGTCACTCTCATGGTGACAAAGCAGTCCCCTGATGTTCGGGGGGAACCTCTCAAGTTCCAGTGTGTGCCTGTTGCTGCTGGTCCTGTCACTGGGCACCTCTGCAAAGAACCCAGCTCCCTCCTCTTGGCACCCTCCCTCCAGGTGTTTACAGACACTGGTGAGATCCTCAGAGCATTCTCCTCTCCAGGTGGAGCAGACTCAGCTCTCTCACAGTAGAGGTGCTCCAGAGCCTTCAACATCAGAACGGCCATCTATTGGACTCGCTCCAGTAGCTCCCTCTCTCTCCCATACTGAGGAATTCAGAACCAGACATAAAATTCTACACCTTCTGACAAATTTCACCTCTGTCCCTGAGCGTGCACTTAGCTGTGTTTCCAAACAGTGAAATGGCATAAAGAACTATGGTAACAACTTACGAATTATGATAATTCTTATGCCATAAAGAATTATGATAACAACCAGCTCAAAGAAACAGAAATTGCATACAGATGTTTGTCTGACAACACTGGAAAACAATTACATGACATCCATGAACAAAAAACATCAACAGTGCTGCAGCACCAAAATAACAGACTACTAGACATCCCTGGAAGTTTTAAGTATAAAGCAAGCTAGCAATTTAACCTCTTACTAGTTAAAAGAAAATTGAGAATTAGGTAGGAGTGATGGACTCTGCCATCAGTTGTGCTGTCAGTGTTTTTTCTGTACTCCCCCTTCTTTCCTACAAGCCAGGTCTTGCTGAAGCGATGAAGTACCTTGGCCACATGAGGGGGAAAATTAAGAAAAAAAAAAGAAATAAGGGGTGAATTATATACACACACAAAAGAAAGAGTCTAAAAATATTTTTTTTTACTTCAAACCGTTCATATATATTTTATTCATTATCCTAGCATCACTCCAGTACAACAGCAATGGCCTAGTCTCCAGTGTTGAGGTATGCAAAGCGCAGCATAGATTACATCATGCCTGGAAAATAATTTATAGCTTTGTGTTTCAAATTATTTTCCTTCTGCATCCCTACTCTTTCTGGGCTAAAACAAGCTTGTGAGTACTGTCTTCTGGTCTATGAGAAGGCTCATATGAAGGCTGACACGGTAGCTTTTGAACCTGTAGAAGCTGTCTGCCCAGTGACTATAAGAGAAAACAGCGTAAAGGAAGGGCACTAAAACTCGAGTGGAAGGGACCATTACAGGGCACAACGGGGCAAGAGGTCACAAGCTAGCTGAATTCCAAATACATCAAGTGTTTCTTATTAGAATATCCTCGTCTTCTCATTTCTTAAAGGCTGGAGCTTGAGATGAAGAATGAAACCTCCATCACTGCTCAGCACTAATTTAACTCTGCTACTAATGAAGCCCAAAGCACATCTTACAAGAGTATCAAAAGAAATACTAAGCGTTGTTTAAATATTGTCCTGAGTACCAGTCAATGTCCACGTACCTCAGACAAAAAATGTGAAATCAAAATAGTAATAATCCACTCTGGAATAGTTTTATAACTAACTACTGCTATTTAGAAGGAAAGATGGTCAAGATAAATGTTTGTTCTAAAACTTAACACACTTGTTTTCAGTTTGTATCTACAGACCCCTGGCAACCTGAACCCTGACTACTTCTTGGCCCATAAAAACACAACCAGGCAAACAAGCAACAGGGAAGTTGAGAATTAATCACTCAGAGATTACACTAAAAGATGTGACTTCTGATTATTTCATTGGTTGCTGTATGCAAAATGTTCCATAAAAAAAAGGGAACTTAAATGTCTTGTTTCAAAAAAAACAAACAAACAAACAAAAAGAAACAAAAAACCCCACCCTCTCTTCAAGCCCTGTAAAAATTGTAATCTTATAGATCTTATAGTTTTGCTGTTCAAAATCACTTAACTTTATACTGGTCTAAAGGCACCTTGCTTATGTTAGCTGAGTCAAAACATACTGAAACCTGTTTTTCAGCAATGATGATTTCTTTTCTAACATCAGCAGAAGTTAATTATTGCCACATGCATGAATCAGTGTGATTTATATTGCAATAAAGCAGCGATTTGTGCAGGCTTTTTAATATCTGACAAACAGGTCTAACTCTTGCTAGTCTGGTTTACACTACAGAAGTGAATCAGGTATGATCTACTGCATCATTGAAATCCAGTCCACAACACCATAAAAAAACACCCTTCACTTGCATTAAAAATTAGTTATGACTATACTTCTTCAAATCCTATGGGGCTTATTTACTTTTGACCGAATAAAATGCCAAGTCCTGCATTCACTGGTGAAACTGCGATCAGCTGTCTATAAGCTAACTGTGCACACAGTCTGTTTCCTGGGACACTGTTAAGCATGCAGACTTTGGTTCTGAAAAATCCCTAACTGAAATAAAAGTTCTGGAAAACTGTATTATGTGCATGTATTTCATAAAGGCAAATGTTCATTTCACACATCAGTGCAAATGTTTGTTCTCTCATGTAATATTGGAATGAAAAGATAACAAATCAACATGACTTGCGAATCCGCACTCGCAGTAAGAAATACTTACATGTGCACATGGGAACGATTCTAAGGTACTTTCACCAATAGAAAAAACTGGATTGCTTTTTGCTTGTAGTTACATATGTAAACAATGTTTTATTCACATTACTTAGAAGTGACCAACATTTTCTAATTGAAAGTATACCAAATTTATTCTGAAAGCATAACTTTCATCCAACAAGTCAACTTTAGTATCTAGCATCCACATTCTGTTATGCACATAACTTCACAAAAGCTTTTTACTACACATTTCCTTATGTGCATGCTACTTCTGAGGTGGCAAAAAAAAATTCTCCTGTGAGCAGTGTTCCCATGATAGTCCTTTGCATTTTCCTTCTGCAGGAAATACAAGCCACTTGGCAGGGACCGTGATGACACTAGAGAGGCACTTGCCGGGCAGCGTGCACACTCTTAGGCATCAGAGAACAGCTTGGGAAAGGGCTGAAGTGACACCAATGCTGCCTACCAATTCCTCAGCTGGCAGGTCTAATGCAAGCATCTCCTTCAACACGGGGATTAATTTTCACAAAACTGTAAAACTTTAACTTTGAATACCTAGCCCACTTTCAATTACAGCTGAAAACGAATGGCAAACAAGTTACTGCATGGAATGGACAGGCACACGGACGACTGGGTCAACAGACACAGAGTGGTCATAAAACTTTACCTTGTTGACACTTAGAAGGTAAAGACCCGCAAAGGAACTCCCACGCGATTAGAGTAACCAGAAGCATTATAGCAGCAGCTGAGTTTTATCAGAAACCCCTTGCTCCATTTCATAAAAAGCATTTGAGTTCAATCTGTTTATTATGCAGTGTGTAAATACAACTTAATCTGCAGCTCCAACGCTAACAAATCTCTGGATCCACAACAATAGCTATTTAAGGATTCTCAAAAATCTACATTATGTAGAACCGGTATTCGGAAGTGTGTTTCATTTTTTAACTAAAGCCAGCAGCTTTTTTATTGGGGTAGTACCTCACACCATTAAAAACCACAATGTGAATATTGTACACCCACCAAAGCCAAACTTTAAAGCACAAAACACTACTGTAATCAAAACAGTATCATACTCACTGGATCAGCAGCCACATATACTACTTTCTTTCTTTCTCTGACGACTGTGTTTAGAAGAGGTAGTTATGTCTAAAAAACACAACCAAAAATGCTCAAACTAAGCATCCGCCCAGAAAAAAAACAGCCTAAATTCTTAACAGCATGTGTTCTTCTGACTACCATGACCCAGTGTAAGTGGGGTAAAGCACTTCTCATAGTAAAGAAAATACCAGTTAATTAAATTAGAAGAATGCTGAAATCTGGTAAAAAAAAATCTGATGAGAAAAAGTGTACATTATTATGTTTTGAATAAAAAAAACTACCCCAGTTACTAAGAGCCTTAATGTTACTACTGAAATCATGAAAATATCCCAGTCAGTGACTAATTTCTGTGATTCTGTAATTTAAGGCTGAGATTCTGCAAAAAAATTTTACAAGCTTAGCTCCTTTAAGTGTCAGTAGGTCAATGCCTGTTTATGAACGCAGGCACACACTTAAATCTATTCAGGATAGAGATGTACTGACTTTATCTAACTGCACCTGAGTCACGGTACATGCCTTACATGTAATGGTGAACTTGTATAGTGGGGACATCCGACATCTATATACTGCTTACGTTTTCTTCTAGCAAAGGCCCCAATTCAAGGAATACAAGTGACAACTACGCAAGCACATTTATATCATATATAATCATAGAATCATTTAGGTTTAAAGAGACCTTCAAGATCACAGAGTCCAACCACTAACCCATGTCCCTCAGCACCATGTCTGTCCAGTTTTTAAATAACCAAAGGGATAGCAACTCCACCACTTCCCTGGCCAGCCTCTTTTTCCAAGGTTTGATAATCCTTTCCATGAAGACGTTTTTCCATCCCAAACCTCCCCTGGTG
>VXBW01000397.1:0-34583 GCA_013400375.1 Thinocorus orbignyianus
TCTCTAAACTCTCGAAACTCTCTGATGAGATGAGCAGATGACATCTACAACCCATCCTCCTCCAAATCAGATCCCTCAACTTGTGCCCTCTAGACATGCCCATGGGGTCCAGCAGCATCTTCAGTAGCTCCTGCCTACTCTTCCTGGCAACTGGCTGTAACCACTCCTGTCCCCTCCATCTCTGTGGTTTTGGTCCTTTTCCCTCTCCTCTCCCTCCCAGTGGCGAGGGTGAACAGCTGTTGTGGAGACCTGCAGAATGCCAGCAGCTTTCCATCAGTGATACCTTGACCAAGGGGTGCAGGAAGATCCTTACTGGCCAGAGCTGTCGACAGCATCCACACAATGCATGGCCGGTGCTGGGGGTGGCACTAGCTGTCCCCACTGAGGCACAATGAAATGTACCCAACAGCTGCAGGACAAATCAGCAAGAGGACACCTTGAGGCTGAGGCAGATCCCAGCTACTTGTATCAGTGCCAGGCAGGATTAGTATTAATTGACACTTCAGCTGTTCATTTGGGTACCCACAGAAATGGCTTTGTTCCCTGCATGTTAGGGCCAGCCCTGCCCCTCACTGTGGTGCTGAGCTCCCTGCCCCATCCATCTCAGTGCAGGGAACACCCTCTGTCAGAACAGGAGGGAAAACAAAGGCTAGAGATGGTCTCCTTCCCTCCATCCCATCCCAGAAATGGGCCTTCTCTTCCCCAGAACACTAGGATGGGGAAGGTTGTGCAGTCCACGGGGAGAAGGAAGGAAGCTGTGGGAGGAGGGAGCTGCTCCAGGTGATCTTTCTTCCCTGAAATAAAGTCGACTAGTGAAGAGCAATGACAGGGAGAGAGATACTGGCCACATGCTCAGCTTCTTTTACAAGACTGCAGTGAAGTAGCGGATGGGATTTAATACCTCCTCAGACAGCAGTGTGAAGAGCGAGCTGGTTTTGTCCCATGCTGCCATAAATGCAGTTTTAGGAGATGAAGGGCTTTGTCTGAACAGTTTCGCAAGAGGGAAGGAAGCACAAAGAGAGCAAATGGACTTGGACCAGCTTTTGTTATTTAGACTTATGTGTTAGAGAAGCATCAGAAATGCTGGAAGCTGGAAAGCTTTAAAAAGTAAAGGCGGTTGCCAAGGCTTTTGTTTTCCTGTAGTGTTTGAACATTTGCTCCAGGAATCACAGAATTACATAAGGTTCCTCATTTTTACTAAACAAAAACTTTCTCATGGTGGAGAAAGAACCTTTCACAGAAAATATGATGTAAGCAGGAACCTGAAAACACAAAAACTGGAATGTAAAGATCTATTCTCTGAAGAGATGACATCGCATTGAAGCCAAATTGATGGTCTGGGGGAATATGTCCTGATTTTCAACCAATTCACAATTGACAGAGTGGATACCAGCACCCATTGCTGCAATCTTGAAGTTCAGCCTTCAGAACAAAAAGATTTTTACTCATTTTCCTTCCTTTTTCCTCACAGGAGAGGTATTGTGTCTTCCAAACCACCAGTTTGAGGACTGCGTCCCTCCTTCATGCTTGCAGTTGTGCAGCTGTTAGGCATCTCTAGATACGGTGATGCTCCCTCCTCTTAACTTGTGGGGCAGAACTCCCCCAGGTCCCCAGGGAGATAATAGTGTCCCTCTGAATCTATACACAGAGCAAGAAAGAATCCTAGGAGCAAGAGAGAATGTGCATTGCACCTCTCTGTTCCCAGCCCTCCCTTGGGCCTCACTCAAGCTCTTCTGAGCTCTCCTCCAGGCTCTGGAAGCCTCAACTTACAATGACCCCAAGGTGGAGATGACCTCCTGCAGGCCATGTCAGGGACCCACTGTCACAAACAGAGGGGTCTGGCATCTGTAGTTGACAGAGGGAGCTGTGACACCCCATGCCTGGCTCCACAGAGCTCGTGCTGCTTGACTCGCAGTCCCGCATTGCCCCACATCGTGAATGGCTGGATCACATCTTTCCCTATAGCCCTGAAGCTCTGAGGCAGCAGGGCTGAGAGCCCTTCAAACCCCCACCATGCCCTTGCATTATTTCAAAAATATTCCCTGCAGGCACTTCACAAAAAAAAAAAAAAAAAAAAAAAAAATAAGAAAAAAAAANATTAAAAGCAAATAGAGGGCAGCTGTGGTAGGACGCAGACTCCTGCTCCGAAAACAGGAGGCTCAGGAGGAGTTGAGAGGATCTCAGGAGCAATATCTCTTCATCTGAGATTCCTAAGCTCAAATGAAGCTAGCAGGGAAATAAGTGAAATTCCACAGCAAGGAACCACTTTTTCATCCTGCTTGTCACATCTGTTTTCTCCTGTGGGAGCCGAGCCTTTCCTCACCTTCAGCGGCTTGTGGCCATGGTGCCCTCCCAGGGTGGCTCTGCAGAGACCTTTGGGAGAGGAGACAGGGCATCAGGGAACCACAGGGTCTGTGCAGGATGGCAGAAACACCCCCTGTATCCCTTTGTCCCCTCCTGCCGAGGCTGCCAGAAGCTCCAGCCCTGCCCGAGAGACCCAGCAAACATGTGTGCATCCCCGCAGAGGGACAGCTCAATATGCTCCCGTGACCAAGCATAGAAAAACGGGAATGAGAAGCTGAAGAGCAGACTTCAGCCAATGCAGGAAAATGAAGCCAGTCAGTTAATGCACGGAAACCACAGCGGGTTAGGAAGGGATCCCCCACCATGGCTGTGAACATCAGCACAACTGCATTAAATACAGCCCGGCAACTCCATTAGCTAAAACCCCATGGCAAATGTGGGTGGTAATTCTACAACCTACCTTCCCATGAGAAATGAAAGTAAGCCAAAAAAATTATACCTGCAGCNAATGAGAGTGCCACTTTTGTTATTTTTGTTGTCTATCATATCGCACCCCAGCAGAAGGCTCTGATGTGGGTGACGAGCAGCAGCACCCACGAGCTGCCACTAACACATGGCAGCTGCTGGGGCTTTGCTGCTAACATATGTACAGCAAGGCTGCTGGGGGCAGGGGGAACACTGTGAAAAGAGAATTTTGTCTTTCGAACACTGGCACCATGCAAATGAACACAGTGGCAAGGCCACATGTGCACCCTCAACGAGGTGCTGAGGCTGGCAATCTCCGTGATGTTTGTATCTCATGGTCAGACCGTAGCTCCGTAGACCGAGAGCCAGGGAGGCTTTGAAGGAGGCTTGTAATTTGAATCCTAGCCAAACTGGCAGAAAATCAACATAAAAAACGTTAATTTTGCTTCTGACGTGCTCCTGGCTGCAGTGGTACCCCCACTCTGTGGCCCTTGCCTGGGGGTGAGTTCCCACCCCACTGAGACCGCCTCCCCTCCACTGCAGGGGATGAGACCCCTGGATGAGCTGGGGAAGGAAGGGAGGTGAGTGCAAGGGACCCTTTCTGGCTAAGGCGAGAAATTTGCTGGTGGATTTGGGCATGTCTCTGTGCAGAGGTTAGCCAAGACCCACTGTTAACCATCCCAGGGGGTGATGTGAACCCTCAAGCAGCCACAGCTTCCGTAGCTATATAAAACCTCTGAAAACAGATTTATTTTGTGCACTAAAGATATTTCTACTGCAGCTCCAGCACTGGCCTCCGCCTCACATGCCTGTGGGAGAGGTCACCTCCACATTTCTTCCCTCTTCCCTGGCACGAGGCAGACACAAGGACATCCTTTTAGACCTCAAAGCCAAGCTGAAGCTCTCCATCCATGTCTTTCCCTTGTCTGTGTGTAACATCCACCTGGAAAATAAGCTTTCTTCTTTGCTATTTTCTTTTTAGTTAGGGAATTTAGGTCAGGGTAAGTTTGTAGTTGACATTATGACTAAAAGATCAGGATTAAGGATCACAGTTGAAGTTAGGCTAGATGGGGATAAAGATATGAATTTAGTACTGATCTATAATTAGCAATGGGTTATTTTTAAGGCTAAAATGCACAATTAAGTGCTTATTTGTGTCTGTAGGTTTAAATAAGTTTTTGGGTTAAATCTATTGTGAAGATTAAACTCAAAGACTTAGATTTTAAGTTTCAAGAGATAATTGCCTTTGGGTTGGAATTAAATTTAATATAATTTGAAGGATTAGGCTGGTATTAATGTTAGATATGATTAGCCATTGCATTATAGTAGATTACAGTTAAATATAATCTAGGGCTCATTTAGGAGTTCAGTCTGAATCTAATTATAATTAGGACTATTATTTGGCATAAACACTGTGATTCCTGATCAGGGGAGATATGAGAATTTTCATCAGTGTCTCATACTCTCTGCAGCTGCATTTCCAGCTGATGCCACCGATTCGGTGCTCGCCATGAGGATGGCAGACGTCTCTTGCTGTTCAGTCTGTGGTGCAGGATCATCCAAATCCACCTGCTGATGCAGAGGGATGCTGCTCCCTCACAACTTTGGCAGCATCAGCCCCAGCTGGAGGGCTCCTTGCCCATTCAACACCGATTCCAGTGGTGGGAGACAACCAGACGTGAGAAGGCCCAGATGATCTCCCTGGTCTCTGGCCCTATTCCCTGCCAAGGGTATGAAGCCTCCTCCCCACCCCATCACACATGGGCAGCACTCCTCAGAGAGTCCCCAGGAAGACTCCTGCAGTCTGCTCCTACCAGATGTGTAGAGGTTCCTGTGGAAACCGAAAGAGACCCCCAAGCCAAACAACCAGCTTCATGCACACCTAAACTTCATGGCTTAAAACCAGGAGCTGCTGGCCCTTACTGTAGAGGTAGCCTCAGAAATATTTAAACCCTGATGCCACCGGGCCGAAAGCAGTTTGGAGATTTGCTAGATGTCAGGTTACAACTACAGATGCTGTTTGGTTGCAATCCACATTTTTGTTTTAAGAGGCACGCCGAGTATAAAGGAAGCACGGTTTTGTTTATCACATGTTGACACTTTCCCAGGTTTCCAGCCATTCAAAGCAAGTCATAGAATCATAGAATCATAGAATGGTTAGAGTTGGAAGGGACCTTAGAGATCATCAAGTTCCAACCCCCCTGCCATGGGCAGGGACACCTCTCCCTAGAGCAGGTCAGGGGAATATATCTCATCTTTTAAATCTGTTTTCCATTCTATGCCTTTATGAATAAAACCCAAGATCGTTATTTAGAAATAACTCCCTTCCATATATAACTATAACTTCTCTGCACTAAAAAAACCTCTTGATGTTTTATCAAGAGGTGCTGTTTTACTCAGTTGCAGTAAAAGCACAGAAGAGGAGACTCAGGAGGCTGTTTATTAGCATGGATGTTATTTTTTGTACTTTACAGGATGCATTTTCTGTCAGAATTTGTAAAATATTAATCAAACAAACAGAAAACAGTACAGAAACTACAACTTGAATTGAAGGTGATTTCACAGCAACACTAAATCCATAATGGTGCATTCCCCATCTTTTTTCTGTCAATTGTGCCGCGTAAATGCTTCGTTTACAGAAGGTTTGCTTTTATTTTGGTATTTCTTGACATTTTATTGTCTCAGTTTCACTGAAATGAGAACAAAGGAGAGAAGCTCTCTGTGAATAACAATGTTAAGAAGCAATTAGCCAGTAAAAATCAAAATACGTGATCATGCGATTAAACTGTGTGACAATGCACATGCATGGGAGGGAAGAGATACACTGCAGTAAGCAATATTTAAACCAGTATATTTCACACCCTACTTGTCGTATTCATTGCACAGGCTGCGATTCTTAGAGAGTGAGGGAAATACAAGGTAGGAAGTTGCCTGTATTTGTGCATAGTTGTCGCCTCCCCCTGTATCTCACCCAGACCGTTTGCCCCAGGACCACGTCCATCTGTCCACCCATGCTAGGTTGGTTTCCATCAGAAACGGATGCAAAATGGACACACAGCTTGCGTTTTGTGCTTGCTTGTTGTCAGACATCCCTAAGTGCTTATACTGGATACACTGGGCAACTTGACTGGATTTGATGGGAGAAAACGAATTCAGAGTTCCTGAGTTTTGTTCAGTCTTATGAGAATTAGCAACTGAGGGAGGAAGTAAATCCAAACAGATTCCCACTCTGCAGGGATGGCAGGGATGCTGGGCTTTGTACAAGTGGTGGAGAGCACCTGCCTGGTTCCCACCTCAGGCTCCCAATGAAGACCCTGTAAGTGTAGGCAGGATCCAGAGGAGAAGCTGCCAGCACTGAGCTGGGAGAGCAGTGCATGGGGGGAGACCGGCAGGGGCTACCAAGAGACCTGGGATGTGCACGGAGACTGGAAGGGCTGCAGTGAGGTTTATCAGTGGACTTGGGAAAATAGTGTATTATGAGATGCGCAGAGCATGGCCACCAGGCAAGATGAATTCCATCCCAGGCAGCTGAACTCGTGCTTCCATGAAGCACGACGCTGAAAAATGTGAGCTTTTTTGGGAAGAAAAAAAAGAAAAGAAAAAAAAAAAAACCAAACCAAAAATAAAACCAAAGTTCTGGAAAAGGAAATCTGAAATTATTTGGTCTATGATTTTATTTGAAAGCTAACCCACAAATTCTAATGTTTTTACAGCCATTTGACTGTTCTGTGACCAAAAATGTGTCCTATTGGGCTCCGAGGCTGAGACTTCTGCTGAGATTATTCTATTCATGCAGTCAACAAAGCTAATCAAGTCTGATTTCCAAACTGGAGCATCTAAATTACGTGCGTCTGCAGCATACTGTGTCACATCCCCGCAGCAGTCAGAAGAGCCCCACTGACACAAACAGTGCAGTCTGGGGGCTCATCTCACCCGGGGCTCTCACACCCCGCGTGGCAGAGGTCTCCATACCTTTCAGGATGTGCCTGGGCTCATGTGTCTAGATGGAGACCTCTGATTTGCAGACACCTATAGTCGGGTCAGTATAATCCTGCTCTCCTGTACTGGATACACGGGGCATGATGTACCTCCCACGTACACCAGATCATACCTCCTCAGCAGGAGAGCTCATGACCCATCTTGGGAGATACAACCCAAGGAGGAGCCTCAGGGAAAAAAACAGACCTTTGCAACCACTATTCCTATGAGCAAGATTTTCATGTTTCCCATTAAGCAATTTTTGGTCATTAGCTAAGTATTCTAGACAGTTTTATTTTTTCCATATGAATGTAACATTGTCATAACATACCACATGCGGGTTTGGGGTTTTTTCTGATTTTTGTTGAAGTTTTCCAAAGCTTTGCTGAGTGATGAATGCACCTCTGCCTTCTGGTCTTACCTATAAGGCAAGAGTCTGTTGTTTTTCTGAATCTGCAAGGATTTCCTATATTTAGCACATGAAGGAACAATTCTTCTTTAAAATTTTTACGTTCCTCATGTATCCTTCCTCTGATAGATGTTAAAAGAGTCTCAACAATCACTGCATCTTCTGAATCCGTTTTTCAGAAAGAAGTAGCTTGACATTAACTGGACAGACCTTGTATTTGGACTATGTTAAAAGCTTTTTGTATTAAGCTCTTTTGATTAGTGCTTTTTATATATTAAAGATATTTGTGGTCTAAAGATGCATTTACATGGTCTTAACTTCAGGAAAATTTGGTAGATTGCTGTACCAAAACAATGGCTACGTGTTTCTTTCTAATTCTGAAGAATTTTAGTCCTCTGGACCTATTGTCCTGGTTGCTTCTTGTTTGTGGGTTTTGCTCTTACATGGAATAGTTGCACTTCATTCAGATACTGCACTTCGTATTACAGAACTACCTGTTCAGTCCAAAAGCATCCAAATCTCCCTACTTTAGGTGCATGAGTGAAGAGCTTAGGCCCTCATGATGGGATTTCCAGGAGCCTGTGCAGGTGGACCTCCTCAGCTCCAGTCTAAAAAATCTGTTGGGAAACTAATTTCTTTCTGGGCCCTTGCCCTAGCATCTGCCTGGCCATCTCCTAGTGGTTCACTGAAATGGGATAAAGGAGACAGGACAAAGGATAAAGGAGATGGTGGGGAGATGCTTAGAAGCCATGCAAAGTGCTTAATGTTTCTCTTGGTGGATAAGTGGGGCATATTTCAAATCACTTGTATCAAGGCCTGCTTTAAGCCCTTTTGACATTAGAAGACGTCAAATAAAAGTAAAATTCAGAGATACCTGCATTTTTCTTGATCCCTTTTGACCAGTGGCTCTGAGGGGCTATCCCAAAATACACATGTGCTCAGTGAGATCAGCCCCACCATGGCACAGAACTTCAGGGCAGGAAAGGCAATGCTGCCTGCGGGCACGGATGGAGGATGGGATTGGGTGGGATGGGATGGCATGGGATGGGATTGGATGGGGTGGGCCAGAAAGGGAATGAAAAGAAGATAAATTCCAGAAAAGGTGAGAAAGGAAGGAAATGGGTTGGGTAGAGGCAAGTAGAAGTAGAAAGAAAAGGTGGACAGACCAGAGCCTGTCCTAACAGCCTGTAGTAGTTGTGGGCAATAGGTTCACTCTGGCAGACGCCGGCCTCAATGATCTAAAGGGTGTTTTCCAGCTGAGCCGCTGGGGCTCCACAAAGCTGATGGAGTCACTTTACGTAACCTGTTGGAGCAGGAGACATTCCAGAAGTAGTTTTCCAAAAGAAAACTATTGAGTTAGTGCAACTTTTTCTTAAAACAGTAATGAAGGCCAGGGGTAGGGGGAGGAGGAGAATTTTCACAGAGGCCCCAGGGGGAGTATAGTTAATATCAGACTGTTTTATTGCCACATGAAGTTTTTTCTGGTTCTGTTTATACTCGTAACTCAAATTGGAATCCGTTCCTGAGCGGGGAAATGCAAGAACATGTTTATTTTATGCAAAAAAGCAATCTCCTTTTACATTGCAAAACCTGTGCACTAGAACAGGATGGGATCATTTCTCTAACTTTGTCTTGGTAGGCCTTAACATTTCATCTAGTCCCTTCACTGGTAGGAGATGTGCAGGACAGTGTGTCTGAGGGTGAGCGAGAGAATGAGAGCGGTGGCTTATACTCCATGGTCCCTGGTAATAGTGTTGTTTCCTCCTGGAGGGTTCAGATCCAGAGTGAACTCATCTCATCACCGATGAACCATGTCCCCAGGCCCACACTGAGCACTGTGGCATCCCCACAACCAGGTTCTTTCCGCAAGCCCCTCTGCTGTTTAAGAACTTACTTACACACCACTAACCAGCAGCTGTTTTGGGGAGGAAATATGCTTTTCCTACAGTCAGTTAGAGATTTTTACCTGAGTTTGAGAATTTGTTGAGTATTAGCTCACCACTTGGCACAGTACGGAACATGGAATGATCTCTAAAAAGATCAATGAAGCCTACACAAAGAAAAGACGGGTGAGAAAGATGGGGTGCAGTAGGATGGTGTGGGTTGGGAGGGCCTCATAGCTTCCAGGACAGCATGTCCAAGAGCCCCCAAGGATGGGCCAGCACAAGTCATCATCAGCCTGCATGGTTTTTGTGAGCAGTTGAGGATATGAAGTTGTGTGGTGGGGACTTCTCCAGGTCTCTTCTCCAGTCTCCTCCCATGACACCTTCATGCTGCAGCTCCTGTGAAATGTCCCCAGCCAAAAGGCAAGGTGTGCTACGTCCAGTCTATAGCATGCATGGGGGTTGGCTTGCTGCTGCCTGAGAACCACCACATCTGGCCAAATCACAAGCCAGAAAGCCAAGTTCTCTTGCCCTTGCCTGGATGGTAACACTATCCAAAGAGGTTTGGTTTTGAACTGTTTGCTCCTTTTCTACCCTAGATATTGGGAAGAAACTGCTTCTTTGTCCTTACAGTCCAACAAGAACATATATAGAGTTAAGCATGGAAGGAAAATAATAGCCCAGAGATTAGGGAACATGCTCCTTGGCTCTGTTTCAACTGGCCATGGCTTCTTATCCCAGGAGAGGTGTCCCTAAACTGTGTGTCCTTTATTCTCCCTCGCTCTCCTCTACCAGATTTTCTTCTGAGTCAATCTCAGAGGACTACTAGAAATTTTTAGCGGAGACTGTTTCCCCTAAGCTTCTCTGAAGGACAAGCAGGCCACTTCTGAAATAGTGGTGACCTAGATGGGAAATTAGTGTGGGGCTCCTGGTGTTCCCAGAGCAGAAGACAGGGACTGTCATTTGCCAGCAAGATGACCAGCATTGGTCCTCAAGTTACTCTGCCAGGATCGAAAATGCACTGGCCAGTTGTGAGGATTCATGGATAAAAAAATTATAAAAGCGAGCAAACAGAGTGACCCTTTACTGGTGTAACCTTGCAGTGTCTCAAAATCAGTGCTGCCTGCCATAGTCATGCTGCTCATTTCTCACACAGACACCTGGACCAGGAAGGTGAGTCGAAGCAGATAAACCAGGGGTCTTGCCTCCCTAGCACAAAGCCAGGTACAGCTCTGTCCTGAAAACCTCAGCAGCATGGAGACGTTTGCTGTCACTTCTGGAGGGTGATAGAAGCATAGATGCAGGCAGGAAAGCTATAGAGGTGGAAGAAACCTGGCAATGAATTAGGAGGAAGGAAGATGGTAGCAGAGTGTGGTGCCCAGGGTGCTTCACCTTATCCAAGCTGGACAAGGTGAAGATCTGCAGTTTCAGCTTCAGCTCAGGATGTCTCTAAGTAACTTTGGCCAGAAACAGGGTGAACCAGGAAAGGATCACTTTGTTCTTAAAATTTTTCTTTCTCTTGTTCCCTAAGCCTGTACTGTTGGCCATTGTGAGGCAGGTGCCAGCCTGGAAAAGAAGCTGGCTGCATTTTGCCTTGACTCAAGCCTGTCATGTGGTTTTCTATCACACAGCAGCTCTGCAAAAGGAGCAGCAGTGCTTTGGGAGCAGGGAACAAGAAGGAGTATCGGAAAGGATCTCAATACTTGCAGGTTGTACCTGAAAACTGCTCACATGTTATAAATTCCTGGACCTGAACAAAATAGCTGAGGCTGCCCTGGCCTCCTACCAGCCCCGGGGTGCTCACCAGTCCCAGGCTTTGCCATTAATGATGGTGTAGACACAGTGGCTGTTCCTCACTCTGCTCAGAAAAGCATCAGACTGGTGATCTCCATTACTCTTGTGTCCATCATCCCACCCTGTTTCTTCCAGATACAGCTGACAGGGATTGGGTGCAGCTTGCAAGCAGCACATGACAAAACACCAGTGGCCCCAGAGCAGTGGACACAGGTCAGGACTCATGTTCGCTCCACCAGGTCCTGCAAAAACTCTTCCTACAATTAAGTACTGTCAGCTGTTGACAGGCCAGCTGGAAGGAGTCAATTTTAAATGCTCCTGGAAGATCCCCATAGCTGAGATACTGAAATCACTTCCCAGTGCTGTATGCAGCTTTTGTCAGGACTAGTACAGCAGCTCCTTCTGAGTTGGCTGATACCCGTGTTGCTCTCCTAAGGGCTTGCAGGACCCAGACAACATACTGAGCATCTTATGAGCCTCACACTTCTGCTGTGGGCATCTACCCAAAGTCATTCACAATCTAGAGCTTTGCTTTGCTGCTGAGTCCTCAGATGGCAAAAAAATGACCAGAAAGGTTGGATTCATACCTGGAAACTCAGACCTGAGTGTGAGTCCCGGGCATGAGCCTGCAGCTGCCTTCATGGTCAATACAGGAGCAGTCACAGCCCTGATTCCCAGCTCATCTCTATGTCACCCCAATAAACAGGGCTCTGCACCCACCTGAACAGGGCTGGAGCCTGGCTCTGACCTCAATGAAGGGTGTAAGTTTTTAGTTACTTCCTAAGAGCAGGATCTAGAACTCCAAGCATCCTCTTATTCCCTGCCCTAGAAATAGCCGATAAATTAAAGTATGAAGGAGCAGTACTATTTCCTCCCACCAGAGCAACATTCTTACCCTACAATATTTTACCAATGTTTTGCTATTTTAATACTCCCAAAAACTAAGTGAAGTGCTAAAAACCTGGGACACATCAGGCCAGGCCCTTGTCCTGATAATTAATCACTGAACTCAGTGCTGAGCAGGATGCCTTGCCTGCATTAAAAACATTTATTCCTCTGCAAGTTTGGTTGTGCATTTCATGCCTGGATGCAGGAGTGATAATGTGGCTCTCTTTCTGTCCCATCAGCACAGCTGGATCCCCTTTTCTTTCAACTGTAAATATCCGTTAAAAAAGAACATCTGCGACGTGGAAATCAAAACATCGTGGCAGTAAATAGCAGCAGGAGGGGAGGTTTGTTAGACTTATGTGATTGTGTGGAAAATATCAGGAGCCAAAAAGAAATAAGGAGTTTAAAGGAAAGGTGAAGGATCAAGAAGGGTTAAGGTTGAGTGATTTCAAAGGGTAGAGGTGCCCCCTCTAAAAGGGCAGTTAGAATAAGAGCACTTAAAATGCAACAGCATGGAGTCTGACAGGAATCTGTCTGTGATCACAAACCCAGTCACTGCAGATGCTGCACCAGGTGGAGCTTGCCCAGCTATCACTCAAATCACTGACAGTCCCCTTGGGAGACCTGTTCTTCTATGAAACAAGCTGCTAAATGACAAAGAGACTTTTAGGCCCCAGGGGCATCCACCAGTGCAGGGGTGACGACACAGAGGGCCTGAGGAACTGCAAACAGTTTAAAATTCTTACTAAGCCACCTAACGAAGTCCCTGTTGGCCACAGATCCTGCTGAGAAGAAGCCACCTGCTCCTAGAGCACACCAACAACTTACAGGGAAATTTCTTGAGGAGCCTGGGAATAGCAGCACATCACACTTAGAGCCAACCTGAGTGTGAAGCTGGATTGCGTGTTTCTCCATAAACTGCTCACTCTGTTCATGGAGTGACTTTCACTGGCAACATGACACATGTCTGTGGTGAGCAGAGACAAACCAACTACAGAACTGGGCAGCTCCCCATAGGTCCAACCAGCTGTGTGTTTCTTGCTGCTCTGGCAGTACCCAGCCACGAAGAAAATGCTGATGCACGTAGACCAAACTATAGCAGGACTGTGTAACGCAATCAGTATTTCCTGTAAAGAGTCAGGATTTATATTTTGTTTCGAGAACATAAAAATACGGGTTTCAACACCGTATTACATTGCAGAATGTAGTAGACGAAAAGTGCAAATCAGGTCCCAAAAGTTTTACTCTTTGCAGAATGCAATCCCCTCACCCTCAGCCCAGTGCTGCAGAAAAGCTGACCCAGTATGTCAAGATATTGAATTCTGAGAAACAAATCAAGATTTCCATCTTCATCTGGATTTCAGACAACAATCAGACCACAAATCTCTGTTTTCCTTCTGCAAAACTGATTATCACAGCGTTAGAGACAGGACTAGTACCTGAAAGCTGGTGCCCGCTCAGTAGATTTGCAGGTGCTTCTAGAAAGAGAACTTGGGTTTTGGGTGCCCGGTGAGATTTCTGGACCTTTCTTTGCAGATACTTCTCTCCATTGTCTCCACTGTGTCTAGGTGGAGGACTAAGGAAAGGCAGCTTTACACAAAGAGAAGGTGCATGAAGGTAAGACCCCACTGTCTGAGAAGCAGCAGCAGCAGAGGGCACAGAGGCCCTGCCTGCAGAGCTGGACAGTCAGGCTGGAAGACAACACATCTGAGTCCCTAGAGCAGAATACCTTTCTGACACTTGTCACCTGGGACAAACTGCCCCATGCTCCACCTTCAGATGGGTTTGGACCTAGCTGTTGTGGAAGGTTTGGGCCCTGGTCTCCAGCTGTAGCATGATCATTGTGATGTTTTAGCCTGCAGCTGGGACATGCCACCAACTGATGATTCAGACAAACAGAGGGCAACTCTGTTCATGACGTGGTAGTTGCCAGCTGTGCACTCCAAGAACCCATGCTTACCTTCTGTTTGGACAGTGATGCTGCCAGCAGAGACACTGAGATATCTACATTTTGTAGAATCACGGAAAGGCTCAGGTTGGAAGGGACATTAAAGATCATCCATCCCACGCCCCACACGGGGGAGGGACACCTCCCTCCAGACCACATTGCTCAAAGCCTCATTCAACCTGGCCTTGAACCCCTCCAAGGATGGGGCCTCAACTTCCCTGGGCAACCTGTGCCAGTGTCTCATCACCCTTCCAGTAAGAAATCTCTTCTTAATACCCAATCTAAATGTACCCTCTTCCAGTTTGAAGCCGTTGCCCCTCATTCTATTGCTTTCCAGCCATAGAGGGGGAATGTATTTCTACTTGTTCTCCTTCATTACTTTATGTGCCAAGAATTTATCTCATATATTGATCAAATTCCTGACTTTGACACTGGAGATTATTAAGTCTCCAGTTTTCTGCATCTCTAATTTCATCTCTCTGTTAAGATTTTGGTTTAATATGTAGGTCAGCAGCTCATGCTCAAGCCCACAGCCACAGAAAGCGCCTTCTTTGGAAAAGTCTGGCAATCAAGGCGCATAAACTTTGGAGAATCGTGGATCTGGATGGCAGCCCTGCCGTCCTGGGGGCGGGCACTATCATAAATGGGAACCTGTGGATCAGCACTTTGCATTTCACTTACCATAAACATTTTGATTTAGAGAAACTCAGAGTAAATATTGGCTTTAACTTTCTACGGGTCAATATTTACTTCTTCTGTCAATAAAACCTGATGTTCATTTTAGCAGAAGCCTGTACTTGTTTGAACAACTTAAATTCTCCTCTCAAATTGGCATCTGCATGAACAGGAGGCAGAATAGTCAGTACAGTAACTTCTGCTCTGCCCTCAACAACCAGGCTGGCAGAGCAAAGATGGTCATTTGCAGAGAAAACTCTCCAAAAAAGCACACTGAAAATGAGCTTTGATCACATGGGAGCAAAACTGCAGTACCTACTACCCCTTCTCACCGCCTGAAACCAAACCATGCCATAGGGAAGCTCCTCTGGACCCTTCCCAGCCTCTATGAGCTGCTGCAGACCCAGGCTGCAGCTGAGAAAGGCAAAGATGTCCTTCTGTACCCTTGAGAGGGGAACCACCCTTCCTAAGGACAACTGATGACCACATGTCTGCTTCAGGGAATGGTGTCTCCTTTGGCTTATGTTGTCCATGGATACAGCCTGGTGCCAGCTTCAGTTGCCAGTGTACTCTTGATGACTTGTACACTTGTCCAGGTGTTATCACAGAAAAGCTGGCTAGGATGATCTCCTGGAGGTCCCTAGCCCCACATCTTGCTCAGAGCAGATGTATCTTGCTAGATCTCTAGAAAAGATCAGCCATGGGTTTGCCTTGCCCTATGTCGGAGACACGATCCAGTGGTGCACCGTCCCTTCCCTTGCACCTTGTGGGGGCACTGGCTGCCCCTCAGGACAGCCACATCGATCCAAGGAGCCAAGCCACCCAGGGAGGTGTTCCTACCTCTGTGGTCATGCCTGTCCCCTGGATGAGCTCCCTGATCCAGAGGAACACCTGTGCTAGGGTGAGGGAGGAACAGGTCTGGGAGAGGACTGTAGCAGCCCCAGTGCAGACCAGTTTACAGGTCTGCAGTAGCATATCCTCAGTTTGGAGATATATTGACAGATCTGCAGCCTTCAGAAGTTAGTGCTTAAAAAGTCAGTAGTAGAGGGATGTCTGCAAAATGCTGCGTAGATATCCAGAGCTGAAACAACACGATTAGAGGAGCGGTGCCCTAAGTCCTCAAGGTCTGAGCTCACAAATCCCTTTGGTGAAGCAGAAAGGCTGCTGAGAGGCAGTGCTGAAAAGGTAAAGAAGGTGCTTCCAGAACGGTGGGTGTTTTAACCCAGGTTCATGGCCAGCGCAGCAATGACTGAACAGAGAGTGGGGAGGAGGAGATGGGTCCAGGTGCCAGTGCTTGTGTTTCTGTGCAGACACAGATACCCTTTCTGGTAGCTGTCTTCATGTCCTGCACTGCCTCTCCAATACGCTGCCACTAGAGAAGGTCAAAATTTAGGATCCAGTATGTGTCTCTAAGACATCACCATGGGCAATGGGATTGCTTACATAAACGAAAGGCAGTGAGTTTTCCAACAGACCCATCTTCCATAAAGAGCCGGGAAGTGTTTGACACACAGCCTCTTTTATAAAGCCAGATCTCTGCGCGGAAGCCTTGTAAAACAAACAAGCCCACTCTGTGTCTGCTAATAATAATTTTTCTTAAAGAGGTTTGTTACAGGCTCAAGCAAGGGCCGCAGCCTCCAACTGTGTTATCGGGTTATTTAATCAGCTCTCGTTAAGGAGCGGAGCGTAGGAAGCAGCAGCGCGGAGACAGGGGCTGGACTCATGCCGGTGCCAGTGAATGGGGAAGCTTCATTAAAGACTTTATTTGCTCCCACGGGAGAAGGGATGGCTCTCTGGAAGGTACAGCACTCTTTGTTCTTGTACTCTACTGGCAGCAGGCGGAATTGCAGTCAAATTTGGGGGATCACCAGCTGCAGCTGCACCAGGACACCTGGTAAAATTAAATGGCACTGCTGCTCAGGAAGAGAATTGGATGCTTCTTTAGTGAAGGGTGGAAGATACTGCAACTAATTACTTCTGTCTCAGGATGAAGCTGTAAGTCTTTCTGGTCCTCATATGTGGTTTCTGTCTGGAGTCTTCTCCAGCTCTGCACTTTGGGTCTGGTGACCTGCTTGGTCAAACACTACAAGACTTGGTCACCACTCAATGCACCACACAAGTCATCCAGTACCAACTTTTATGCCTGTATATAATGATATTTTATATATAACAGCCTTCTAGTATTCAGTATCTGAAGGGAGCTCCAGGAGACATGGAGAGGGACTCTTGGTCAGGAAGTGGAGTGACAGGACAAGGGGGAAGGGTTTAAAATTGGAAGACGGGAGATTGAGTCTAGATCTTAGGAAGAAATTCTTTGCTGTGAGGGTGGTGAGACCCTGGAACTGGTCGCCCAGAGAATCTGTGGCTGCCCCATCCCTGGAGGGGTTCAAGGCCAGGCTGGATGGGGCTTGGAGCAACCTGGTTTGGTGGGAGGTGTCCCTGCCCATGGCAAGGGGGTTGAAACTTGATGATCTTTAAGGTCCCTTTCAACTTTAACCATTCTATGATTATATGATTTTTTTCTTTTCCACTCAACCTCACACCCCCCTGGAACCACGATGCTTTTGAACATTACTATAAAATGACAGTGATTAGAAATATGTTGGTGCATTTTGGGCCAGACTTTGGATCCCTCCTTCCAGAGCACCATGCGGGGGCATGCTGCCCTCCTTCTCTTTGGGGTCTCCAACTTGGCTGCACCTGAAGGGTCTCCCTAGGACAAAGCTCCAGTCACACTGCACTTCTGCTTTACCCTGGTGATGTCCCATGGAGGTAATGTTCCAGATGTACATGTGTGATAGTTTTCTGCAGACACAGTGTGCCACAGGATGAGCATGAAGGGTTTCTGATGTCCCCCAGGTATTATTTCCATAGAGCTGGAAGTACCACCAGCCTCCATTTCTCCACAGACCTGTGGGAGGGTTGGCATGAACATCCCCTTTCACTCCCAGGATTCACAGCTTGGCTCTCAGCTCTTGCTTCCTTCTGCAGCTCGATGGCCATGCTGTCTTCAAACCCATGTAATTGTGGGCATAAGGGCACTTGGAGCCCCCTGGGTATCGTGGGTGCTCCCGCAGTGCTGCATGGGGAGGTTTTCCTTGGAGTACAGAGGCTGTAACCATACTAAATCAACACTCTGAGGAGTCCTGGCTTTGGCTGGCAGAAAAGGTTTGTTTTCACACTCTGGGGAGGCACAAGCCAGATCTTGTTGACTATTTCTGCTTCATACATCTATCCAGGAGCTGCTTCCCTCCCATCAGCACCACAGCACATCTTGATCCCCCTGCGTAGCTATCAAGCCAGCCATCCAGGACAAAATCGGATGCATGAAAGATAAACGTAGCTGGGACTGGAACAAAAATACTCACACTGTAATTGGCAGGGGTGGGGGGCAGGGGAATTGAGTGGGGAAAAGTCACAAGGAAAGTTGAAGTCTTGCAGCTGGGAAACACATGGGCAGCTGAAGAAATTAAGACAAAGAGAGATCAAAACCAAACCCTGAATATACTAAGGGTGCTGGCAGGTGACAGCTGCAGAAATGCAGGTGGTGAAAATCAAGGAGCCAATTCTCGGCACAGTCCCATCTGTGGGTGGGATGAGGGGTCTCATGGCTGCCTCTCGATATGCCCCTGGAGTGATTCAGCTGCCCAAGATGCTGAGCTGCTCTCTGTCACCAGCCTGGCTGTAGCATCATGGCTGGATGCTCATGTACCGGCAGTGGGAGCATCGCTGCTTGACTAACACTCAGCTCTGCAGAGGAGCACTCGGTATGAAAGCACTAACCGGACTGTGGAGGGTTAATTTGCATCCCATTGAAATTTAAATTGAAGCTCAGGCAACTTCAGTGAAAATCTTTCTTCTGCTCTGAAGAGCATGGGCTGCGTGAGTTGGAGAGGGAGGGCCAGAAATGTTTGGGGGTTGTTACTTTGGTTTGGAAGTGAGTTCCTTTGATCTCAAGCTGAACGTGCCGGACCATGGTAACTCCTTGGAGTCAGCAGCAAAGAAACTGAGCATCCTCCTCTCTTTCCATTGTATTTAGTACCTATCACACAGGACAAGAGTGGAGCAGAGCCCGTCCTCCCTGCAATGCATCGGTCCGCTCGGGTGGCAGCTGTCCTCTACAGATTTTCCTGCTGTAATTGAACGTGCTGATATCTAGATTTGGTTTTCTTTTTAAAGTGCTGATCTATTTAACTAACACAATAAGAAAGCCTACACCAGGTGTGGCTGATGAAAAGCATAACAAGCTGCCAATTATAGCCACGAAAGCTGCAGAACGTTGTCCCATGTCACAGCCATCGGTCACGTGCAGATCAGCCTGTTAACAACAGCCAATGCTTCATCCTCCACCCCAGCCACTCCAGGATTTCACCCCGGTGCATCAGCACAACTCCCAGGGGTCTCTCTGCCACCTGCAAGTCAAAGAGAGCTGGGATCAGGCAACCAGGCATCTGCAAGCTGGTGACACATATCTGGGGGCTGCTCGTGACAGTGTGCTTCACCACCACCTTGAACTTTATCTCCTGTAACCTTGCCCAAGTGACAGCCACCCATGGCAGTCATCATGGGAGCATCTAGTCGTGATTTGGCTCCTCATGGTTTTGAGGAGATAGACAACAGGTCAATAGCAAAGGGCTAACGAGCCATGTGCCTCCCTTACCACAATGCTGGTACTGTGGTCAATGTGTAAATACAACTGCAGGTCAATCAGCTCATCCCCGTAAATTGTGAATATCCCAAGAGCCCTCTGAGCTCTAATCCTTGGGTCACCACTCAAGGCTATGTCTTGAGATTCAGAAGTTCCCTGCCACGACAGATCCTCAGTACGTGAATAAAAACACGCTGAGCTTTGAAATCTTAGCTAAGTGATGTAAAGGATTGATTATGCATATATAATCCTTTAGACGTAAAACATTGACCAAGTCTGGGACCAGGATTGGATCCAGTCACACCCAGACTCCTCTGAGAAGGAGCTTAGAAATCCAGGGAGTCTTTTCTGAACCTCCACTCAACAATGGGGTCTCCCTGACAGTTCTGTCTGACCCACTTTTCTATTGCAGTAAATGACCAAGTGTGCGTTGCCATTGAATCTTGTTAAAACACTGTCTCATTTACTATCAAACTTTGTTAAATCCCTGTTTTATATCAATAGACACATCCCTGATGCTCTCCCTAGGAGTCAAGTGCATAGCTCCATCCATGACACTGTCCTGTTGTCTGCAGGCAGAGGGTGAGTTAGACCTTGCAAAACTAGAAAGAAGAGCAGTTTTCACGAGAGAACTCACATTCATAGGGCTGCCTGCTTGAAGACCTAGTGAATCGTCCACTGCATGGGCCCTTGAGCTGGTACATGTCACCCCATCGGCATGAAGGTGGTGATGGGGAGGGATCCAGCAGGCCTGGCAGCTGCAGCACAGGGCCAGCTTGTCCAAAGTCTTCATTTCCTAAATGGCCACATCTGTCGTGAGATGTTTGGGCAGATTCCCAAAGGCTACTAATTGTGCCTGGGTTTTAGTCAGCTTTGGGCTTTTTCTTAGGGTTTTGGACATCTGCTTGATTGTGATGACTTGGAGAGTGGTTCCCGTTGCAGGAAGAGCTTTGAAGCTGTGGTATTGCAGGAAGCAGATGGATTTAACTGACAAATTGAAGCCCAGTGAGTTTTCGTTTAATTAACTTTTAATTGCCAAATTTGGAGCTCGTGCATTTTTAGTATAATTAGCTGCTTAAATTAGCTTTTAACAGAGGTTTAAATTTAGAAGCTTGCTTTTTATATCCCGTGTCTGGTTTTACACTGTATCCCTGCTGTGACTCCTTTTAAGCCAACTGCTTTAACTCAATCATGCCAAAGTATAAGATGATTCAGAAGCTGCTACAGGGACCTGGGGCAGGAAGAGTCAGATGCACAATCCCACAAGGATTATCCCTGGTCTTCCTTGCTATGTGGGGTTTCCAGTCGCTGTGCACCATCAGATATGTAGGATCAAAGGAAGATCAGAAAATAAAGGACCCTGGGAAGTCCATGTGCGCTTTCCCTGCCTCAGCAAACAGGAGATCTGGGCAGACTGTCAAGATGCCAGGTTGCATGAGAGACACACAACCTGTGGAAGTCACTGCCACAGGTTTGCAGTGCTGACATATCCTCTGTGACCACAAGACAGGACTCAGGCTGGAGCAGATACAGGTGAGATGTCTCCCAGAGCAGCTTTTTCTTGTTATTGTGGTAGAAGTCAAAGTGTTGAGAGCTGCCGAGGAAAGTTCAGCTGGTGTGTCCTCAGATGTCTGCCTGGGAAAGCACAGCAGAGTTTAATAAATCCTCCTCCTTTCCAGGCTTGTTGCACAGTGTTTAGTATTACTACTAGCAACCTCTACCTCTCCTCCTGACCAGGTTGCTGCTAAGGGAATTTATTTTCCCCATCTATCTTTTCAAACCCGTAAAGGGGCAATTGTGCAGGGCCCTTTGCCACAGGCAAGAGGAAGACAGTGCTCTCCAGGGTTGCTTTCATCACCGTGGATCTTCATACCGTTTTTAGTGAACCCAACTCCTCATGTCGGTCCTACAAACCTACTTGTCTCACTCAGACGTGAGCGTCTCAATAAAGTTTATGAAGTTAAGAAGTGGTTCTCTACCACCCTGTTTAAGTGGCTGGAAAGAGGGATGTGTGGAGAGAGATTCAGGCCACCTGAAAGGTTGCCCTTGGATATGTTCTCCAAGAAGCCATCAGCTACTGAGCTCCTAAGAAAAAACACCTCCATAAATTGGAATGGACTGGGGTCAAAGGATGAGTTCCCAGCGGCAGGGTGTACAAGGGGGTTTAAACAAGTCCCAGCCAAAGAGATAAACCTTTGAGTGGCTGAGTTGGAATTGGCAGAAAACCCAGCACAAGGTATCAAGAAAGTGACCATACAGCCGTGACTTGTCCCTCTTTCCAAGACTGCATCTGCCTAACATTTCAGGATTAAATTCGCAGGCGGGGTAGGCAGATCAATATTGGTCTTAATCCATCAGAATAAAGGGAGCAGAGAGGACGAAGCAGCACAGCTGACAGTGAGGGCTAATGCCTGTTTGAGCTAGGACTGTAATATGTAAATCTGTTTTTTCCTCAGGATGAATAAACTCCACATTTTTCTTCTCATTGCAGAGTTCTGTATAAACAGAACAAGAAATATGCTGTGAAGGAGTAACCTTTTCCCAAACTGAACAAGAAAGGCATTGTCAGGTCTCCACTCTTTCCTGGTAAAAAGGTCGAAAAATATTTTAAGAACTGCTGAAAGAATGGAAATGTGGGTAAGTGGAAATTCAAGTGGAGCAGGAAACAATAGTGTGGATTAGGTCATTCCCCAGAAGAACAGGGAGAAAATGTCAGGGATTCAAGTGGTCTGTGCCCTGGTTTCCTCTCCTCTTATGGGCAAAGGCAGAACTGAGCTCTCAGTACCCCCACGCATAGTCCCAGAGTAAATGAATGGGTGGGGGCAGCCAGGGCACCCTTGAAATGTTCCCTGTGGTGACAGAGAGACTTCATGGCCAGATGGTTCCTCCAGGCTAAAGCACATCTGAAGGAGGTGGCACAAGCCAGCAGAGCCCTGAGGTTTGGGAGACCCTTGCCTTTTCCCCTGGGCTGGGACCCCTTGGGGTCTTCATCCCTCCCTCTATCACTGATTGCACATTTAATGATTCTACATAAAATAATTGCATGTTTTCAGTAGCCTCTGGGTATCATCTGCCCCCAGCACACACTCAAGGATTTAGTTTCATCTAAGCCCGACAGATAGAAAGCAAATGTCCGGAAGCCTCCCACACAAATCTTTTGCCAGGGGAAAAGCCGGATTTACACAAAATAAAAGAACACTGATTCCTGGAAAAGGTCTGATTTCTGTAGAAGTGTTGGAAAATCAGGAGGGGGAAGAAGAGGAGACATTTTTCCACTGACATGACCACAGGAAAATTTTAAAAAAAAAAAAANAGGTATTTTTACTGTGATTTCCCATCAGAAATTTCTACTCATATTTCTAATATCTTTCAAAAAGCATTTTTCCGGGCCCTGAGGGTTATGGGGGTCACATATGGGGGTCTCCAGCAAAATGGCCCTGGAGGAGCCAAAATTGCAGAGTAGAGAGAGAGTAGAGAGATGTTCTGCATCCCCATCAAGACAGATCTCTCTTCCCTCAAGGAGCAGTTGGGGTTTATTCCCTCACCGGCTCATCCTCTTGCAGATTTTGGTCAGAGACCCCCACCGGCCCCAGGTGGCTCCAGTCTTCTCTCCAGCATGTTTTGACGCAGCCCAAGTGTTCGTGTTCTTGCTTTGCCTTCGATTGACTTGCCGGGGGCCTTGGGTCTCTCTCAGCTGCCTGTCCACTCTCAGACCCCGATATCTGAGAGTTAAGCACCCCTTTCAACCTGCAGGGAGGCAATTTTAGGACTCAGAGAGCCGGAGAACAGATGGGCAGACTGTAGTATGGATCGAAACCTTTGCCCACACGGAGACGAGAAACGCAGGGATGCAGTGATATATCCACTGACGGTGAAGCAAAGCAGGGGTCTGGAGCAAAGCTGGTGTGCATGAGAAATCCTCCGTGTCAAGAAGGGATGAGGAGAGCTCCAGATGTTTGCAGGGAACCTCTATACTTGGGTAAGCTAACAAATCTGTCATGAATTCGGCAGCCGCCAGCGGCCATCGCAGCAGGGTAGATCCTACCGTGCTATTGGCACATCCCACCCACAGGAAATGTGCCCAAAAAGTATTAAAGCAAGGCCATATTTCTTAAACTGATCACATCCTGAGCCTTTCAGCCCTGCAGTGAGTCAGCATCAAATGCCCAAAGGGATATTTCCTAAGGCCTTTAAAAGGGAATGAAGTGTCAGGTTAAAATGTTGTGTTTATCAAATTGGGGTAGAGACTTCCCCGCTTCTGATGTGGTTTCAAATAAGTTAGAAGCCCATCTGTTATGCTTGGTTCCAATAAATTAATTACTTCCAAGGGTGACGAGTTTTTACAATAAAGTAATTACCAAGCTAATAACGAAGGCGAAAGTTGGACCTTCAACAAGAGCAAATTGCTGTAACTCCAGGGCCTGCAGGTGGGTGCTCCTGAGATTCCCCCAGGACCTTGGCTCCAGCAGAGTGACGCTGTTTAATAAATAACGGTGACATCGTATTGGACCATGCTGAGAAGTGCCTAGGAACGAGCTCCTAGAGATGGAGCAAGTACAATTTTGGAATTAATAGTGCATTCTACTGGGAAGTTGGGACTCTTTTGGTGTTTTAGCAAGGAAAACGACTGTGCTCAGCACAGCGTGGCTTTGTGAGCATTTGGCCTTCAGGAAACACTTTTAAAATTGCCTGTATGTCTGGCATTCAGTCTGTCCTGGCAAACCTAGGCTTCAGGACCTACTGAAATGCAAAATGAATTAAGAACCTTAAATTAAAACAGTTTAGTTGATTGAGATGTAAATTGCCATTGAGTGAATGTTTGCAATGTCAGTGGGGAGCAGCTGTCTGCCTGTATGGACAAGGTTGCATTTGTCACCTTGATCCCACCTCTCTGCCCCAGGGATGCCCACAGCTGGATCTGCTGGTTCATAGAATCATAGAATGGTTTGGATTGGAAGGGACATTAAAGACCATCCAGTGCTTTTGTACTTTCTGTACAGCTTTCCCCAACCTTTCCCCATTCTTCTTTTTTTGTGGGTGTGTATGTCTTGTGGAGTACCTCAGACCCCACAGAAACCTCCCAGCAGGTTTTCCCAAGACTCACAGTCTCACCTGCTAAATATCTGCTGAACGAAAGCGCAGAACTAGCTGGAAAAAACAGGCCTTCCTACATTTCAGCCTCTTTTCTTTGCCCTTATGGCTACCCTGAACCTAACCTGTTCTCCACAGCTAATCTAGGTATTCTCGTTAAAAAAGAAGACAAAGAAATCCAATCCCCATAACTAGCCAACTGATTTTAGCATTAAAAAAATAGAGCAGCTGCTGATAAAAATTACCGTTGCATACTCAAGAACCATGCTGATTTAGTAATAAAACTAAAGGAAACCCAACTGACCTCAGTGAAAGGAAGGACAGGCTTACTTTCTTCTGGAGCACGTATTAGGAGGAATATAGGGACCCCAGGGGCAGGGAAAAGGACTTCCCATCCTGCTTTCCAGAAAATTATGCTGGAAAGCGTAATTTTCCTTACAGAGAACAGAGCTTAGTAGTAAGATTCCCAGGAAATTATGCAATCCAACCCCCCAGCACTCCCTTTCCTTCTATTGCATCCATGGGAGCCGTGGCTTTGCTGAGTGCCGCTGCAGCTGCATCACACCGGGTAGGGCCAGAAAGAGGAGAGGTTTCTGAAGTGTACGGATAATATTCCTGCCACTTCTAAAAATACCCAGTGCTATGGAGACAAGCTTTGGCTTCACACAATTGAATGTTTCTGCGTTGGCTCAAACGTTTCTCCTGAGCTACGTCATTGTTAAAGACACAGGGTTATTCATGCGGAGGCCAAGGAGTTTTTTTTCCCACATAGCTAATGGCCAAAAAAGTGATGAATCAGGTCTTTGGGGTGATTTGTCTGTTTCAGTCTCTCCTCGATTGTATTTTCTATTTCTAGTATCCACTGTCATTCAGGAAAATCTTGTAGGTGTCAATGGCAACCATGACTCACCCTCTGGCTCTCCCAGCTGTCATGAACAATTTTTTCTATGATATGGATTTTGGCAACTGTCTCCCAGCGAGTGGCTGCCTGGGACTGGTACCACTGCTGTGGGGAGGGAAAATGCTTGACTTCTAATGAGTCAGCCCAAACACTGCGGCCTTGTTTGTACTGTCATTATTAACACATGTCTATTTAGATGGAGACATTTTAAGAAACTTGATTGTGATAATAGTTTTAATAATGGTTTCAGCTGGTAATAGTCCTATTACCTGTCCGTGCTTCCCATCCTCCAGGGAGTCTCTTCCTTTGATTTGTGACAGCTGAGGGAAACCCAGACCCGTGGAAGCCAGTATAGTAAGATCTTCTTTGAGAAGCAGCCAGTGTTTCACATCACAAATGCTCTTTCCTTCCTGAGTTGCTTACCGGTGTATTTGGCACCTCTCTGTTAGGAAGGCTGATGGTCAGGTCTGGGAGAGTCACCAAATACACCAGAGAAACTCAGAACACCAAACTAACACCAGATCCACACTGGAAGGAAACAACATGAATGCAAAGTGGAGTTAGACGTTTACTCTAGTTCATCATCTTCACGGACACCCTCATCCTCGTGCACTGATCGTGATCCTGAATTCAGGGCTCTGGGTCAGATCCTCACACGTGTCCCTGCTGCCAAGTCCTGTGGCTCTGCTCAAGTCCCCACATCAACAGTCAGCTCTCTCCAGCCCCCACCCCCGGAGGGACGGAGATACCCTCCAAAAGTCCCAGATACCTTGAAGGTTGGTACCTAGGAATCCAGTCCTAATTTAGAGTCTTTAATACACAAATCTTCCTCTCCATCCAAGCATATGATAGCCTGCTGTTCCTGAATTCATGCATTGAAAATACCCACTTTCTCTTGGCCAAGTTTATACTGGAGAGAAAAGATTTGCTGCAGAGGACTGATTCTTTCCTACTGCTCTGAGACAGATTTCTCACTGTCTTTGGGAAGATTCAAGCCTCAAGGAAAACAGCCACAAATGTCTCCATGTGCAGCTGATCTTCATTGGAGCACAAACTGTTGGAGCCAGGAAACTCTCATCTTAAACAGATCCTGGGGAAAAATGTCAAATTCATCCTGGCGCCTGTTCCCAGTTTGCAGAGTTGGAAAGTTGCAACACAGCAGAGATCATCCCTTTCCATGTGGGATACCTTCTGGCAGACTCGGGCAGCCTTGACCAACACCTGCTCGGATTCACGTAGCCGCATCTAGAAAGGGGCTGTGGGTTCCAGACTGGGAATGCTGGCTGGACAATGATGTCCGTCTCCCAGTGCAGATGAGCCAGGCATATGGGACTGGGGCTGGGGCTGACCAGGGGTCAAGCCTTGGCCCCATGGTGGTCCTCCTGCCTGCAGACCTATCTGCACCCTGCGGGAGCACTTGGGAGGACGTTGCTGGGCTGCTAATGTGGCATGAGGGAGGTGTCAGACTGAGGAAACCGACACTTTCTGCAGCCACCTTGCTCTCCTGAAGGAGAAGAGACATTTCTCCTTCTTCTTCATCCTGATTGAGCTGTACTAAATCCTCAGTCTGCTGCTCTCCAGGGATATGGCAGCACATCTATGTAGGCATCATGGTAAAGATCCAGCATGTAGAGGGGGATGAGGCCACTGGGAATGGATGCGTGGCGTGTGCTGGACCTTTTGGAACGGATCCAGCAGAGGACCACGAAGATGATTAGAGGGATGGAGCACCTCTCCTGTGAAGACAGGCTGAGAGAACTGGGGCTCCGAGGAGACCTTAGAGCAGCCTTCCAGGATCTGAAGGGAGCTCCAGGAGAGCTGGAGAGGGACTCTGTCAGGAATTGGAGTGACAGGACAAGGGGGAAGAATTTTAAATTGGGCCCAGCAAGACATGGCACTGAGGAAGAGGCCAGGGCTCCAGGCTGGCTTCGGACCAGACGCTGAGACCTGTCTCCTGTCAAGGCTGCCCACTTCACTTTGACTTGCCAAGGCTCATCCCAGTAGGCATTCACCAGCTCAAGAGTAGGCTTCCTCCTGCCCCGAGTAGAAGACAATGGAGCAACCCATGGTTTCAAGACAGGACTGGAGATCACTGGAGTCCCTGTGCTTTAACAAGTCACCACAGCAGTGTTAGGTGGCTGTGGATGGATCCTGGTGACAGTGAGGTGAATCCCACCAACCTCCCCTCCTGCAGGGTCAAGCTTTGCCCTCTGTGCTGGTGAATAGACAGAAGTTTTCCTGGAAACCTGTGGCCTGTGTTGAAGGGAATGGTTGTAGCCCTATGCACGTGTGGAGAGCAGCAGCAGGAAAGGTGGACGTCTTCCTCTGTGGGGCAGCCAGAGGATGGGTTTGGGGGGCACAGCACTTTCTGGAGACTCAGCCCGGGATTTCTACACATGGAAATGCCTCTTTCTGCTTGATTCAGTTTTCCCCAGGGAAATGCAATTTTGTGTCTTTTGCCAATAGCTAATGAGACAGCATAAAACAAGCAGAACAAAACAAACAAATATTCAAAACAGGGAAGCACTGCTGACTTGGGTGATTATTTATTCTTCTGAGGGAAGCAAATTAGCAAGGTCCCACCAGCAGACAATCTGCTCAGGCTGCAAAGAAGCAACGTTCTCCCACCCAAATGAGTCTGACTTGTCATATTAACTCCAGATACTGCCTTGGCAGAAATGATGCAGCTCTGTGTAGTTTAAACATTTGCAGAACTGCTGGGATTTTGTAGAAATTGCTGTCTCAGGTTGCATCAAGGCTTCATCCCACTCAGGGCTTTGTGCTCATCCTCAACCCATAGCAGGTGTCCAGGAGACTTGTTCAGGACTGTGGGTCTGACCTTCAACAGTACCTCCCATCTTTCCACTATCTGATGGGCTCTTGCTGCTTCTGGGGAGCTGCCCGTAGGTGGGCATGAAGAGGACTCAGCTGTAATTATTGGTGTTTCCCTACCCTTTGTCCAGTCCTGCCTGTAGAGTTGGATGGTACCTTCTCAGTTCCCACAGACCAGCCAGGCACCTTGGCACAGTGCAGGCCGGGAAGGGTCTGGCAGGGTGTCTATGCATCTAAACCCAGTGAAAAGGACCATGGGTCCAAATCCCCTGGAAGAGACTGGAACTGTTTCTGCTGCCTGCTGTTCTGCTCATATGTGGGGAAAGTTTCACTAGCATAGGTAAATGGAGTAAGACAAGGAGCTCTTCCCAGTTACCTTTGGGGCAGGAAAAAAGGACGTCAGACCAGCCAGCTCTCCATCACAATATCCCCTATAGCACTTACCTGCTCACAACACACCTGGTGGGAGCAGGAGGGATGGAGCAATTCCCAAGCAGACAGGGATACAACTGACGTGTTCTCCCTGTGGTGCTGCATGGAGGGGTGGCTGGAGGAGGACATGGGATGGGGGGGAAGTGTTCTGGTTGAAGAACTTGTAAGAAACTAGGTTACACCTTAATACACTTTTCAAGGAGTTTTTGGAAGCAGTTTGACTTTGAACTTCTCTTTTAAAAATAAGAACTGGCCTACATAGGACTGAGTACAAAATTATACAAGCATCCCATGGTAATGTATAGAGCAGCAGGGAACTCCAGAATAGCACCAGTGAGGGATTTGTGCCCTCGGCAGAGATCATCTGCAACTCCCTTGGAAAGTCATTGTTGGGTCACTTTAAAAGGAGAGAATTTTACCACAGCTGTACAGAGAACTGGGGTATGTGCTCAAGCTAAGAGATCTCCTGCTCAGCAGGCCCTTGGCTGCACTGAGGCATATCTGAAGTCCAGAAAGAGAAGCACTTGCTGTTGTCTCCTTACTCCTGCAGTAGGATGAAGCAGTCTTTGCTAAAACTCTGTAGCACCAGAGATGTGTAGCACACCCAAAGTAGTCTGTTATGTCCAACCGTCCTGCTGCAAAGGGACCTGGTTGAGTGGCTGGCAGATTTGCTTACTCCATCAACCAAGGGGAAGGTTGAGTGGAGGAGCTGGACAGAGGCTGAGAACCATATGGGCAGGGTTGTGGAGAGACCCCATCCAGTGCCTGCAGCTGGAGGTAGTAGGGTCAAGAGCTGTCCACAGGCAGAGCATCCAGGAGGAGCATCCCTGGCCCAGTAGATGTCTGAGCACCATCACCAAGCTGGGAGCTTCTTTGTGCCCAGGCATCAGGTGAATGGGGTAGAAATTGCTGTGAGCTTGGAGTCTCTGGCCTCCCCTACACACCTACTGCCCTGGGGTCAGGGAGAGACCGCCGCCACTGGACAACCCAAGCACTGACAGCCCCCTTATAAGCACCTCTCTGCACTACCGTGGGCAGGACTTATTTCTGAGCACTTTTCCTATGTTTCCCAAAGCTGTGTGGGAGGCAGGCAAAGCACACAGGTGACACAGGGTCTGTGATGACAAATGACATCCCTTCTTTGGAATGTTTAGGGGGAAAAAACAAAGCAGCTGTCAGGCACATGTGCTGTTCCTCAAAACAAATTCTCCTGCTACTTCTGCCCCGAACGCAAACCCTAATTCATTCAGCTCATGGCACATGGAGTCCAGAGCTTGGCTTTCCTCGGGCTGGTGGTGTTTAGGAAGGTAAATCTGTGCAGAGCAGGTGCCACTGCAGAACCTGCCTAGAGCTGTGCACTGCACTTGTTGCAGTACCAAACATTTTCCTGGACCTTGGGGTTGTCCAAGCTGGTGGGTTACCAAAGGATGTTAAAGAAATTTTGGAACCAGTGCTTTACCACAAGTCAAAATGTTCTATCTGCTGAATTTGTTATTCCTGTGTCTACTGTCGTGGTATATAAAAAAATGCTTTACATTTGTCTAGTAGGAATTGTCAGTGCTGTATTTGTCTCAAGGTCTCATCTCTCGGACAGCTTCCCTACCTCTCATTTGCAAAAGTCATGAACTCCTGCAGAAGTGACCTGGTTTGTATGAGCTGGGTCCTGGAGCACAGTGATGAGGACAGGATACGGTACCATACTTTTGGAACTGCAGAGTTCAGTAATATCCCTGTCAGTCTGGCACAGCTACAACTTGGTCAGCATCTCTGGATGTCAGCCAGCTGGACCAAGAGCCAGACAGGCTCCAAGTCCCTTGCAGGTGGCTGAAAATGACATGCAGGAGGCTAAATACAGATACCCAGGCTTGAGAAGTCAAAGGATGATATTTCACTCACTGCTTCTTCCTGGTGGGGAGAAGGGAGCATGAGGGTGAGGATGACAAGGAAGCCACAGATGCACAAATATCTCCACAGACAAGCTCACAGCATTTCAGCTGCTCTTTCAGACCTGGTTTGGAGCAGTGCTTAGATCTGGCTGAATGTTGTTTGGCCGCCTGGGGAAGAGCTGGGTGGTCTGTGCTGCAAATTTGTGAAACTCTACCAAGGTGAATGTGATGAGCCTTGCCCAGTGATAGCCAGGAAGGGACACAGTTGCACCCTCATAAGCTTCTGTTGGTAGCTGGGGGTGCCCTGGGCTACCCAAAAGGGAAGCTTGTGTGTCTGTGCTGGATCTTCCAGTCCCGAGCAGATGCCTCAGCACTTTGGAGCTCAAGTCACCTACATTTAGGCAACTGAATGCCCCAGTGCTGCTCAGTGCCCCATATCTTCCAGGTCAGAAACCAGCAGGTCCCAGCTTGGGTCTGCAGCACTCAGACAGCCACATGCCAGGCCCTGGCTCTTGTCCACATGACAGGGAGAGAGGCTGAAATTTTGACAGTGCTGCAAGTCATGGCAGCATTCCCACCCCTTCTCATGGGGCTGTGATTCCCTCCGGCTCATAAATGGTGTTCCCAGCCCTTTGGCCACAGCCATCTTTGCCCACCCAGAGCAAGCTGCCCAAGGGGGGTTCCCCACAGATCCCTGCAGAGGTCCTGAGCACCATTCTCAAAGCACTGTTCTCCTGGGAGAGCTGGGGCATTTCCAAAAGGAATTCCAGTCCTGGCGATGTGGTGTCTGACCCTGAGCCCTGTGAGAACCAGCAGAGACCAATCCCCAGAGACTCCCCTTGGACCCTCCCTCCCCCAAAAAGGGAACCAAAGATGCCGTTTTTAACCCTGATGCTGCATTCCTGATGCTGTCAGATTTGAGAATACCATGTCCTAAGGGCGGGCCAAGAGTGTACTCTGGGAGACCGACTCAGTTGCACAGGACCCCCTCCTGCCTTGTGACTCTTATAAAATCCACCTGGACAAATAATCCTGGAGGCTGTGCTGGCAAATGACTAGCTCTTCCTGGTGCAGCAGTTTTGCCCTTTCGTTTTCCATTTGTGTGTTTTGGAAACCAAACAGAGAGAGACCCTTGGGGTGGCCAAAGAAAACACAGCTCTTTCTGGGCAAGTGCTCTGCTTATAATATATAAATAAATATATAAACTGATGTATGGACAAATTATCAGGAAGCATAAATACAAACCCTGCCGTGGGCCAGACATTTCCAGTCTCCAGATCCAAAGAGGGGCACTTTTGGGGCTGTCAGATGTTATTGCTGCTTCCAGGTTGATTTACAGCAGCTCTTTGTGCAGCGTGGCCCCTGCGCTGGGCTCTGGGGGCTGGCTCCAGCCGGGGAGGGACACGCAGATGGGGTGGCTGCAATCCTTCTTCCACTAGATGCAAACCCAGCAGAGGAAATCTCAACTCTCCTTCCAATAAATAAATAAATGAAATCTTTTAAATTGTGATCTTGCTGTGATTTCTTTGCTTAACAGCTGTTTATAGAGATTTTCTCAAGCCATGGGAAGGAGCAGCCACTGTGCAAAACGGATCAGCATCAGGGTTACCTTCTGTCTCCCTGATTTGAGGGATGGGGGATATTTTGAGAGTGTTTAGCCTGGAAAAGGCAGGAAAGGAGGAGTCAGGATGGAAACAAAGGGCTAGATTCTCACCTGACACCTCATGCCAACTCCTGAGTTGCCCCTGGGAAGAGCAATGCTCTGGTGAGGGGCACCTCCATCCAGCCTGAAGATGTGGGTCTGGATGAGGACCAGGGGCTGTGCATCGGTCCGTGTGCAGGAAGGATGCCTCTGGAAAAAGACTCGCCATGACCTTCACAAGCTGGAATGCAGGAGATTTACTGAGCAAATGGTTTTCCAGCCATGCGTGAAAGCCCCAGAGCAGCTTCTACACATTTCTAGGGAAAACAACAGGCAGGCGCACTGGTGAGAGCACAGCAGGCACTTTAGGGGTCCTTGGAGCCAGGGGGAGAAAAAAAACTCTCAAAACAGCTTTTTTTCTTCTCAGAAAAACTGATTTTTTTTTTATACTCTGACATGACCGCGGAAAGGTTTTAAGGTTTTTAAAAAAAACAAAACCAAACACCTCCAAAATGAGAATATTCTTGACTGAAAATAAGACTATTTCAAGACCAAAGGCCTCAGCAGCACTGCAGGGACATGGAGTGTGTGTGCCCCAACTCACTGTCCTCTCCAGGCCAGCATCTCCTGCTCCATGTGTGGCCCCCCTATAGGCTCTGAGCCAGGGGACTGCCTCAAGGACAAATCAAAACATAGGTGGTTTGGGTACAGAAAAAAAGGGGGGGAAAAAGGAGAAAAAAAAAAGAAAATCAGCTTCTAAATGTTTTATGAAAAACTTCTGTTTCTTATACTGAGCCAGTGGCCCGAATTAGGTTAGAAAACTAGAAACACCCTGGAGATGCATTTCAAACATGCACTTCCCAGCAGACATCTGAGATAGAGGACACCCTAACCCTGACCAGAAGAACCACAACCGAAATGCCACAGCATTAAACCTTTCACCCAGCGTAAGCTTCAGCCAGAGCAGGGGGGTCAGTCCGCTCTTCATCCAGGGCATGGTGGAAGGCTGCATTAGATACTGGTTGGGCATCTCTAACCAGTTGGGCACCTGTAACTGAGCGATGGTCTCGGATGCGTCACGATTTAGACTGTGAGTGGCTACGATGGGAATTTCCAACCTACAGATTAAGATCTTGAAAATGATGGTGCATTTTCCACGGATTAAAGGATCGCACATGGGTGAGCGCAGACAGCAGTAGCAGGGAAAGGCATTTCGCAGAATGAGCTAAGGAAATTTCTCAAATGCTCATGATACACTGTCAAGCATAAAAAAAGATCATAAAAACAATTCTAGTGTAATTTCTAAGAAGAAAAGCTTTTCAAGGTTCCTTTTGTTGCTAAGAAATAACAAAACATAAAAATAAGCAAATGACCACTGCAGAAGACGTAGCTGTGTACCGTAGTCCTGCTCAAAATCCTTCATGGAGATACTCAACTGTGACAGAAAATTAAACACAGTTGTTTTCCAAGGCTAAAAGGATACACTGTGGTCAGACAAAAGCTTCACGTATTACCAATAATGTATTAACTACTCTTCGGAGAAAATATTTTAAGACTTGGCTAAAATATTCATGCTTTTCTTTGTGGTTACTGAAGTCTCAAACCAGAAAGTTTTCAAAGCATTTCCCATAGGCCATTACAACTAAGCTAAAAGGGGAGTAATCTATTGTTAATTATTTTCAGGGATGAAACAGCACTAGGAGTATTTAAAAATGTGAAAAGTACTTCAGTCATATGGTTTGAATTCTGATGATGATTCATCATTTGCCACCAAAATTTCAGTTTTCAAAGTCACCATTCAATCCAGAAATTAAAAGGCTGGGGAGGGGTGAGGAAGGCTGAGTGTTTACTTCTAAATGCTCAACTGACATATGTAAAAACAGCAAAAGATGGTGTAAATTCATAGTGTGGTCTTGAACCACACTATTGTTATTCAACAATAACAGAAGTTTATGAATTCCTTTCCCCAATAAAGAGTGTAAGAACTGCAGAGGATTTGGGATTTTTTTTCATACAAAATGATCTTTTTCATCGTAAAATGGCCATAGGAAAGTTACCTAGCGTGCTAAGCCCAGATAGCACAGCTGAAATCTTTATATTCCTTAATACAATACAGATGGCAAGAAAGACGGAAAGTGCTTGGTATGCAGTGCTGAAGGTTTACAATGATAATTTTAAAACACATAATAATACTTTTAAAATGAGACTACATCCATCTTTCCATGCCAAAATTCAGAACATGCATTCACTGAAGTGTAAATTACAGCCAAGGACTGACAACAAATTCCTTGGCCATAAAGGAAGGCCTTCTCTAAAATAAGAGCAACAACACTGCAGAGCAGAGCAAGTAGAAAAGGATTTTGCTTGGCTGTGTGCATTATCTTTCAAACACCTGACTTCAGAGTGATTTCAGCAAATTAAATTCACTTAACCTGATTCAGTCATTTTCCCTGAAACACATGCTGACTTTTCTGGAAATCATCAACATCTGAAAAGTGTTGAAATTTTAGCACAAGCTTGCTGGGGACTTCTGTGTATCAAGAATGAGTATGCACACGTCTAAGGAGTCTTGAATCATACAGGGGTCTAATTACAAAACAGCAAATCCCAGTTCTCTCTGTTACTCAAAACCTCAGGGATCTCCTGTAGCCGTTACAGACATCTCTGTGTATGCCATCCATAGACAGATCTGGGCAGACCGCAACGACCTGCTAAATACCAATTCTGCTAGAGGACAAGTCTCAAATTAACATCGTTTTTCAATATAAAGTCGTTTATGGGTTGATGGGGAAGGGAAGGGAAGGGAA
>VXBW01000398.1:5642-20133 GCA_013400375.1 Thinocorus orbignyianus
TCAGAGACCATTCCTGGCCCTACTTACACCTTCAGTGGAAGCTGTTTTAATGGCTGGAATTCAGGATCAGGGTGCTCTTGGCTGTAATGCATCCTTTCAAAGTGAGCGGCCTTACAAAACAGCCCCTCCTGCGCTCTGCCTGGCCCTGTCGACATGGCAGTCAAAAGCATCGTTAACCTGACATTTGTTTTGATGCAGATGCACCATTTAAATTTTCACGTGCCAGCCTACCACCCATCTTCCATAGACACGTACAGAGACAAATTGAATAAATTTGTGCTTTTCACAGGTTCAACACTTCAACCCGATTCAGCATCATCTCCAGAAAGGTCAGAAGTTGATGATAAAGCCAGTTTATTGTAGAATTATATAAACTTGTATAACACCTCTTGATAAAAGTAATCTGTTTATCTGGCAGGCTGGATCTCATCCCTGCTACTGGTTTGCTGACTAGAACCGCAGTTACTCCAAAGCACAGTGGTCTGTGCCTGACACAAGCTGCAAACAGTGATGACCCCCCTCCTCTGCGTGTGTGGCTTGTTGAACCCCTGTTACATTGAGCTTTTCCAGAAAAGGACATCATTGCCTGACACAATCCTGAAAGCAGGGAGGCTGTGTCTGGCTGCTGCATTTTCACTTTTGGACAAACCAGCCTTGTACAGTTGTCGCAATGTTAATTTATCCTCACTTGTTTAATGAATGTGTCCTCTTGCTGAATCCCTTTGGTGCTAATTCATGTGCTAGGGGGCTTTTGACCTCCATTAGGGTTGAGGAGTGGTGCAAAAAGCTGACTTTAGTTGTACTGTTTCCAGACACACAGAGGTGTTGTCCCAGGCTGCTCACACAGCTGCTTAAGCTGTTTTGTTCTGATTGGCAGTTTCTGTCACCAGAATAACACCTAAGGCAGATGTCTTTGCTCGTATTCATTTTATCTCACCTGAAAATCCAGGCATTTAGTCCATCCATGCTCCTGCTGTAGTTAAAGGAGACTGATAAATGGTTCCAAAGAGAACCATTGGGAGAAACCCTTCTACTTCCATTAATTCTAACAGGAGCCTAGGCAGCCCCCTTAGGCTAGGCACATAGATGGCTGAAGTTAAGTAAAGTTAATTTTGCCTTCACTGACCTAATGAAAATATTTTTATAGCAATTCTGTTTTCCTTACCAAAAATCAAAAGAGAAAACTCAGTGTCCTGTGGATGAACTGCCATACGGAAAAAAAAAACCCAAACAATTAAACAGTATGAATACATCCTACAGGCTGAACTGGAGTCACATTTCTCTGAGCAACCTTGCTCCCTGTCTTTTAACTAATATCTCCTTTTTCTTTCTCATTAGTTCTCAAAAATCTGGAAGATGCTGTGAAGACATTGGACAGATGCCATGGCAACAGCCTCTAAAGGAAGTATATTGGTTTGGCTGTCTGCAAGGGTATGTTGCCAGGGGAATTATTCTTGGCCTTTATGGGATAAAAATAATTTTGTTCATTTACATGTCTTCAAACCTGTTAGGAAAGAAAGGATTTTGGTATTAGCATGCGGTTCACTTCAGTAGTCGGGTTCATTGGATGCTTTCAGGGTGGTGAACAGGCAGAGCTGTGGCTGACCCAGTACCATCCCAGAAGCTCTTAGCCCCTGTGCAGGTTGCTGATGGGGACAGAGTCCGCCATCCATAGTGAACTCCAGCCTGCTCAAAACCCACAGACTCATGTACTGGCAGCTGCTGAATGGCACCAGCCTAAATTCAGCACTGGCTAATTTACACTTCATCTTCTATGCATAGGAAGTAGTACAAAATTTAGAAGGTGACATGTCTGCATTTCAAAGCTGCCTTTTTGCTGTAGGGAGCAGCAGTCTGTCACTGCAGCTGGTGTTCCATCACCACTTCTGCACAGTACCTCTGGTCCAGCCAGGTCCAGTGATGGGAGAAACCCTGTCATGCCAGCAGACACAGATCCTGTGAAGCATCTAGATAAGGGCTTACTGAATACTGTTGAGGTGGGTGCCTTTCTGGCAGCGTGTTCTGCAGCCTGTTCAGTCTGATTGGCATTGAAAAACTGAAGCAAAATGCAACACTGGATGTGCCCATCCATTTTCACTTCCATCCCTCTGGGCCACAAGCCTCTCGTCCTCCAGCTGATCCCACCCAAGGCCTGTGGACCTTCCTGATCTTGCTTTTCTCTGGCACTTCGCTGGGGAAGAGGAAAGCCCAGTCCTTCCTATAGGTGGATCAAAACAGCCTTTCAAATAAGTCCAGATCAGGGACAGGGAGGACAAAACTAGGGCTGGCTAAGCAGTAGAGAAGAAGGCAGGTATGAGCACCAAATATCTCAGTGGCATTTATTTTGCACAGGTTTGGTGGTGTGCTACTACATCACTCCATCACCAGGGTGCAGTACAGCAATACAATCCCTGATGTGACCGTGGTGGGATTTGCTCAAAAAAATAGGGAGTGTTTGTACTGCTTTTACAAAACTTGAACACTGCTGGAACAACTTGTGTGTGGCAGATGCAAGACTGACGTTCAAGCAGTTTCTGTATAATGTCATCATGTTGCATCACTTACTTGTGCTTGTGTGTGGTGCCCTTTGCACAAATCAGGGTGACTTCAAAGGATAGGAGAGGATAGAAGCTGAATGGTGTTTGATACCAATTATCTTTGGATGTGCAGGCAAGCTGAAGGCTTTATTTCAAAATGTGATCTTTTAGATCAAAGGAATGCTTTTCTGAATCCTCTTGAATATTGATCACTTTGATCTAGGTAACAATGTCTCAGGAAGGCTGCAAGAGAACTGAACTCTGAAGGGCAACGTTTTCATGAGGATCAATTTGGGTGCCTTTGTTTCTGGGTATCATTTTGATTTAGCAGAGGGAGACACCTCGTTCGGAATTAGTGGGGAAGGAACTACAGCAAATGTCTTTTACCAAGTAGCCATGAGAAACGTAACTTTAGTTGTATAGTATCCAGGTTCTTCCGTTTGAAAAGAATACTTTCATGTGTGCGTTTGAACGAGAAACACTCATCACCACAAGATGACAGTATAGTTCAACTAAAACCTTTCTCCTGAACAACTCAGTAAAAACTTTTTAAACGGTAAAATAGCTTAATAAATTGAAAACAACATTATCCATACAGTTCTTAAATCTCGATGACAGTAACAGGAAATATGAGCAAACAGCCATGCCTGTGAAAAGGGTTGTTGCATGCTGCTAGGAAACTAATAATTATAATACAAAAGGCGTTCTATTTGTTTAAAATGAAGATGGGTGAGAGAAAATTAGTAAGTTACACAACTTCTTGTAAAAATATAGTGGAACTGATTTAAAAAAATGTAAAAACTCTTGTATGACAAAGCTTATACAATGTATAAAATGCATCTAATACTATTGCTTCCTGTAGCCATTACTGGGTGGGAAGGGGAAAGCCCCTTTATCAAAACTACATACTCATTCCCTCCATTCATATTCTTCTTTTGCATAAAAAACAGCACAAACTATGACTTTGCATGTGACACACTGAAATCAATGCCAAAGTTTAATAATAAAAATCAATTCTTCAAACTCTCTCTAAAGGAAATCTTCAAGTTATTTTCTCAATATTGAATTCTTCATAGTCAGTCATCCTTTATACTTATGAAGGCATGAATAGGTTCTGTACAGTACAGGTAGCTACAAACATGGGTCGCAACTGTTATGCAATGCAACAACATAACTCACACTTTTAAAATGTCCTTATTTTTTTTGGTTTTGGTTTTGGTTTTTTTATGCTTATACCTAGATACATGACAGGGCTATAGTGCATTGCTGCACCAAAGCAGTGACCGTCAGAGGGGATTTCACTGGCTGGCCTCAGCTTGCCGAGGTGGCTGCACGGTAATATGGCCTGAGCACCAGAAGGGGTGCACAAGAGAAAGCCACAAAGTCCTTGACAAGGTGATGGCCGGTTTTTGTTTTCTCAGTTGTATAGCAACTAAATATTCTTGTCTTTCTGATATTATTTTGATAAAAAAACAACCTGTAATGATCTTGTTTTGTTTGATACTGTTGTCTTAAACCTTTGTTGCATTATTCATTCACAAGTATGTACACACACATGCTTAGAAAAAAAATTTTCACTGGAGATGCACAAAAAGCATTTGAGCCACCACAGTCTGGAATTGTAATTTGCATAACATTACAGGCGGAGAGGTCTAGCCTCTAAATGTTCCCTTTACATTGCAGCAGGAAATATTTTATTTAGTCATTAAGAAAATTTTTGTATCAGTGGCTACAACTGGACTTGATTTTCCTTCAGATGGTTCTGGACTTTTGGAGAAGAGAGTGGGCAAACGTTTCTCTGAAGTGGCTTGGGTGTAGCAAATTATGCAGTTGCAAGTCAGATAGGCTGGGTGGTCTTCTGAGGTTCCTCCCAGCAATATTTGTGTGATTTTATAAGAGGCCTTTAAGTATTAAGACATAACTGTATCTCTCATCTCCCTGACTGTCATGTTCTTAGACAGACCAACATGGGAAAAAAGGTCAGATCTGCACTAATTCTGCATTCAAATGTTACTTACTTTTCCCATTATAGTGGTTGGCTGAATAAATGGTATAAACTTACCTTATGCTGACAAGCCAATGTTTTAAACATCTGTCATTCCCCAGCATAATGTAGGTCTATGTCTTACTTATTCTAAAGCACACTACACCCAAAAGATTATTATTGAATGAAAGAAAAGCAAATGTCGCCCAGTCGTATGTGCATATATTTATGTATATAAAATCATAGAATCGTAGAATGGTTTGGCTTGGAAGGGACCTTAAAGATCATCAAGTTCCANCAGTACTCCAGGTGGGTTGTCACCAGAGTAGAGTAGAGGGGCAGAATCACCTCCCTCAACCTGCTGGCCATGCTGCTTGTAATGCAGCTCAGGGTGCTTTCTGGACTGCCAGCACACATTGCCAGCTCAGGTTGAGCTTCTTACCCACTAACACCCTCAAGTCCTTCTCAGTGGGCCTGCTCTCAATCCATTCTTCTCCCAGCCTGTATTTGTGCCTGGGATTGCCATGATGCAGGTGCAGGGTCTTGCACTTGGCTTGGTTGAACTTAATGAGGTTTACATCAGCCCACCTCTCAAGCCTGTCTAGGTCTTTCTGGATGGCATCCCTTCCCTCCAGCGTGTTAACTGTGCCACATAGCTTGGTGTCATTGGGAAACTTGCTGAGAGTGACCTCAATCCCACTGTCCATGTCACTGACAAAGATGCTGAACAGCACTGGTCCCAGTTCTGATCCGTTAGGATCACCACTTGTCACTGGTTTCCACTTGGACATCAAGCCATTGCCCAGCAACTCTTCAGGTGCAACCATCCAGCCAGTTCTTTATCCACAGAGTGGTACATCCATCAATCCATTTCTCTCCAGTTTAGAGGATGACAAGGATGTCATGTGGGACAGTGTCAAATGCTTTGACAAGTCCAAGTAGATGATGTCAGTGGTATCTCTGTGCAGGTATGCACACAGGGATGGTACACACTTATCAGTACTAGCAATGTTTTATTTCTTTATTTTTACTAAAAATGTTCCAAAACTTGCCTGATTCATAGCCAGACTCAGCCTTGATGTAAGCCCAGACATTATGTCTGAAATTTGCTAACTTGAAAACCGAGTGTCTAAACATAACTAACAATGTCAATTCTTTTATAGCTCCAGATATTCTGGTATGAATGGTACGTGGGCATACTCTTTGGAAATGAATTATGATTTCGACTGGTTGGGGAAAATAAACAGCTTTCCTGCAGAAATACTGAAGTAAAAGTTTTTTGCCAGAAGCTCAGGAGAGGAAGCCATCTTAAATTTAGATTCAAGCAGCTGGCTATCTTAGTCTCCCAATTTTCTCACTTTTTATGGGGAATTACACATTTTTCTAGGTATAACTCTGCCATCTCATTCCCTCCATGTGTTACTTAGCTGTGCTTCAAGTGCGTATGTGAATGATTTTATCTCTAGTAAAATATGCAGATGATTTTACTTCTCACCAACCATCCCTTAGAGCATGACTTGATGTTATTCTCCTCCCGGAAGACTTCTGGGTAGCTGGAGAAATGCACATACATGTCTTAACAGCACCTTCTTCTCTAAAGGTAATTTGGTTTTACAAGTCCCATCCAGGTTTGACACCTATTAGTGTTAAAAGCACTGCTATAACATGTACATAGTACAGTGCCTTTTCAAATTTTTCATGCATGTTGTAATTAGAAGCGTCCAAGTATGTGAATAAATACAAAGATGTGCACAAATTGTACATTAGGTAAACATAAGGTGTCTGGTTTTCTTTCGGTAAAACGTATTTACTTCTCACAAATATTTACTGTTCAGACATTTCAAGTTTTACTTTAGATCCAACAGTTAGGGGAAAAAAATACATATGCATGCAATAAAGTGGAAGGTCAGAAGAAAACATTGGAGAAAACTGAGGCACTCATGTTTAATTTGAAAAGAGTAAAATAAGCCAAATATATTATTTGTTATTTATTTACTCTATCTCACATCTCCTCTCAGGCATCCTGAAGAATTTACATTTCCCTTGCTCTGGGCTTCCCACAAATGACTGCTTTCCCTGGTCATTCTGCTGCTTCTCTAGAAATTAAAATATAAACTCACTTTAAAGCAGAAAAACCCACCACCTGCATGGCAGTCTACCCTGTACAGAATTGTGGGATTCGCCTTTAGTATTCAGATGTGAGACACAAAAGGCTTTGCAATGAAATGAAGAGGACAAATGCAAGTTTTGTGTTTATTGAAGATAAAGCCTGTTTCCCCAGGTGAAATAAGTTTGCCTGCCTTCATCAAAATCGCTGTTGCATTTTTTTATTTTCACTAGCTGAGAACCTTCCCCAAGTACAAATGCTTTGGTGACAAGGGTCAGCTCAGCTCTGCAGTTACAGACATTATCTTCTGTTTATTCTGGAACATGTTTTCCTGTATCAGGCATTTTCAGTTTTCCATTTACTGGAACTGAGGCATACAGTCTCCTTCAGGGAATGAAATTCCCCCAACTTCCACACGCAATTTCCCTCTGCTATTTCACTTCAGTAAAAAGGGCAAAGCATTGCCCAGGCTTATTTGTGTGTGCAAAGAGGAGGCAGAAAAGAAATGGAGACTTTTGAGCCTTCTCGTATTTGTTCACAATGTGGAGCTCACAATGCTGTGGCCTTAAGAGCTGGGTTGGATTAGCACATGCAGCACAGCCCGTCTGCTGGAGGGGACACAGGGAGTTGATGTTACTGGTTTATCTGCTGAGGCAGCAGATATGCAGAAAGGTTTTCCAAAATACCTAGTTAATTATCTCCCATTATTATGACTGGAGCTATGCCTTAACACCTTACTGTCTCTGAACAGCTGCCTTTGGGCGCAGCAAGACAGACTCAGCTTTGCCAGCACTTATGCTCCTGCTGGAGAACATGCCAGTACTTACAAATTTATGTTTGGTTTATCATGTCGGTTAGTAATTGTTAACTAATTGCTATAAATTAGAAATGTTTTCCAGTTGTGCTTAGTTAGGGAGAGATGTAGCCTAGAGTGGCTGCTTGAGAAGGGAAGAATGCCTGAGGGAATGTTGCACTGTAAAAAGCGCGCAAAACTGTGGCAAGTCCAAGCCTACTTACTCTGTTTTACTGTATTTTAACAGCAGGACAAAATGTGGTAACCCTTGAAGCAACAATATTAGTAATTGACTTTTTCTGCTGAGTTTCTCAACCATTTTACAAGTTTGTTATTGACTTCAGTCAAAACAGAACATGAACTGTTCTCAAAATGCCGATGCATTTTGTTTGTGGCAGATTTTCCCTGCCCTGGCTTCATTTCTGCATCAGAAGACAGAATATATGGGCACCAACAAATGGGCAGAGTTGTGTACCTCTCTTGCCATGAACCCACACGAAGAAGGAAACAGGAGGCTTCCGCTATCACAAGCCTTATATTTTACATTCTGTCCTTGGAATGATCAGTATTTATCTCTTTTTAATAATTCATAAATATTTCAAAGCCATTTGCTAGCTCTAAGAAGCCTGGACATTTCTGTTTGCTGAATACTTTTTCCTAGCTATTAATTGTTCTACAGAACCTCTGTTCATATTAGAAATTCTATAATTTTACATACTCTTATGATGGTATTTCATCCAAATAAGTGCAGAATGGGATGTATTTACAGGCTATGTAAGAACAAGTGCCATCTCCAGAAATGCAGATTCTTTCAAAGATATTTAGTGGTATGGTCTCCACTACTACCTAAAAACATTTCCAATTTAGACAACTTTAGATTTGTGTTTTCCATACTAATCAAAATTAGTACGTACCAGTAATGGCATGGTTTGATAGGCAGAAATTGTCTGAGAGTTTTGTACCTGGAAATAACAAAGTACATCATTAATATGAGCACAAAGGGAGATAGGTATTCACCTACACCAGAAAAAATAACATACGTTACTGAAGTACTTTGACCCTGTGCTTTGGTGCTGCTGCTTTGAACTGAACTGCAAATACAGACAGAAGCCAAAATAATTCAAAAAAGGAAATCACACCAATTTGAAGGACTTACAAGCTTGTTGTAGAAGAAGTAACAGAGTTTGAGCACACCTACATTTCTCTGGAGCTCAGGTGAATCTGTTCAACTATATCAGCCCTTTTTTATTAGTGATTTACATTTTCGTGATGTTTGTACATTTTACATTTTCTGATGGTTGTACATGTAGCCAGCTCAAAATTAGGGGGTAGAAGTCAATGCTGTGTCATTTCTGTCTCTGCACCATGCTCTGCATCTGCATTGTTTCCACGAAAGTTTACAAAAGCTTACTTTATTTGTTGAACTTTGGTTCCAGATGGAAGATATCTACAAAAGCTCATTCCATAAAGTTTCACAGTAGCAGTTAGGGTTAGTTACTGACTTCTCAATTAAGCTGACAAAATTTTAATGAATTTCAGATGGTCCTAAAAATATTGTAGTTAAAAAAACATCCTAATAAGATCTGTTTCTTTGAAGTCTTGCCTTCGTTTTCTTCCCTAACTCTCCTTTATTGGAGAGAAATCTTTGTTCCACTTATTGAAAAGTATTTTTTAGGCTTCAGTTTCAAGATACTTGGAAATTTTCAGAGGCAGACAGATGGATTTTGATGAAATATTTTTGTTCAAAGTTTGTGGCTTGAAGCATTTTAGCTTTCCCTCTAGCTTGTAGCTTTTGCCGCCTCCCTCGGCCTGCAGGCCATGTTTCTTTTGACACATCCCAGGGTGCAGCTGGCTTTCTGGGCTGCCAGCATGTGTTGCCAGGCCATACTGAGTTTCTCATGAACCAACTACCCCAAGCTGTTGGTTGTTCTCCGGGCTGTTCTGCAACCACTCTCTGCCCAACCTGTATTTGTGTCTTGGGTTGCCCCGACCCACATGAAAGACCTTGCACTTGGCCTTGTTGAACTTCCTGATGCTGGCACAGGTCCACCTCTCTAGTCCTGTCTAACTCTCTAGATGGCAGCCCATCTCTCCAGGCCTGACAGCTGTGCCACACAGCTTGTTGTCATTAGCAAACTTGCTGAGGGTGCACAGCCTTCATATATGCTGTCCATTCTTTGATTGCAGTCATTTCCAAAGACTGAACCTTTGCATGTCTTTCAGGCTGAAAATGGGATATCTCAGGGAAGCAAGTATCAGTAACAGTAGAAATAAAAAATCAATGTTCAACTTCAATGAACACCTAAATCAGGCCTATCTGGACAACTCATCACTAGATAGGATGATGAATTTGGATGCCACCATCATGTACAGGAGGATCCTGCCAAGTAGTGAGCAGTGAGGTGGTCTAGGATGACCAGAAGAGTTTGTGGAAGGTGTGGTTCACTGGCACTTGAGTAGATGCAGCAGCTGGCTGCACCTGCAAGCAGAAGGCTCCCCGGCTGCCCTCTCTCCTTTCACACTTCCCACCTCTTTTCTGCTTTCTCTCTCTTCCATGGCTTTATGTTTTGACCCTCTCCCCAGGTGTGTTGCCCACCAGGCTTTCTAATTCATTAAAACAGCACAAAACCACATAGATTATTTTGCTGCATTCATTTTCTGTTATTTTAATAAATTAAACTGGCTTGCAGAGAAGACTGAAGTGTTCCAAAGCCAGCATCAGATGTGCAGGAGAAACACATGGTGCAGACTGGAAGTGAAAGCAGGGAAAAATGTGGAAAAAATGGAATAACAACTACCATTTTGGGCAGTTTCAAGCTGCTAAATTTGTTCACCATGTTTTATGTTCTAAGTTCAGATGCTAACTCTAAAGAACAGCAATTATTTGTTTGCCCACTGATGACCTTTGTGTACACACAAGCTGAAATGTCTGTGCTTTTGAGAAGTCTGATTTGTTACCTATATGCTACTAAAACTCTCTGAATTTTCAATTATAATAACATGAGCTCTTCTTTTCCAACCCAGCTCACTTAAACCAGAACTCGCACCGCCCTTGTTTGTTTGGTGTAGTTTCTGCAGCATATGGATTCCAGTATCTAAGGGAATATCTTCTGCGAGGTCCCCTGAGAATGAATCATTTGCATTAGTTAGCGCAGCATTAATGCTATTTGACAGGCNNNNAAAAAAAAAAAAGGTGAGATAGCATTACCATTAGCAAACAGAAACAAATCTGAAAATTCTCCAAGTCAGTTTCACAATATAAAACCGTAATGACAAGATGATCTTTCTCCACTCAGTTGTCACTGGATCCTCAGCATTTGCAGCAGTCACAGGGCACAGACTGTCTTTAGATCCATAATACATAATAAAGTTGGACAGCAAGGACTCAAGACTATTTAAAGCTTGGTAAACTATTGAGTAACCTTAGCATCAATCCTATAAAAGGCTGGAAGTCTACAGGGAAATATCACTGATATAATTATATTCTGGCTGACCTTAGTGTGAAGTAGAATACAGACAATACCATTTCATGCTGTCTCCAGACCAAGAAGGATATCATTAGCCCAGCAAATGAAGCATTGCATTAATCATTCTTGTGCTAGAATTATCATTTGGTGCAAAAAAGAAATGTCTCCCCTTATGGCTAACCCTTTGAGTGTCTCAAAACTGCTCCTCTTTTGCTGCCCTAAAACATCATTTTTAAGCCTAAAGAGAGTTTATTTCTGAATGGATAGTAGAAATGTCTAGGAAAAACTTAAAGTTGCTATGATAAATCATATTTTGAACTGCAGAATAGTTTGTAGATCGTTACCATTTTCTCTAACAGCAAGGGAAAATCAGCTCCATCTTCTCTGTAAGCTGCATTCTACCCCTCACTGCTGGAGAAGGAAGTAATTAAGGAGGCCAATATTATAATAAAAGGCCTTAATCAGGCCTTCTATTATAATTTTTGTTATTGTAGAAGTGTCTGTCAGTCAGACTGGGGTTGTGCTAGGTGCTGCATAGCCCCTCATCACAAAATTCCGGTGTAAGTATATTGTTATGCAACTATACATAGCCTTTAATATCAATAACATACTAAAGCAGGAAACTCTGAATGGTCCAGACCCTGGATGCTAAGTAGAAAAAAAAGTACTCTATGAAATGAAAGATCAATCAACCATTTACAGTCCCAGTGTCGTGGAGAAGGTTGGACTTCCATCCACAGGAAACCAATAAAATGCCATGGGACCCGTGGACTTGCAGTCCTGGGTGTGACAGAAGTCCAACTCTAACCTCCTTCTGGCTTTGCACCTTGTCAGTTCAGTCACTTTATTTTTGCTACTGCTGAAGCCAGGATCAATGAAAAAGCAGGATCCTGTTTCCAAATGGAAGAAGATAGTCTTTAGGCTGAGGAACCTGAAAATGAGTGCTAAAAGGACTATTATTCAGCAACTGCCAAAGCAACTTTTTTGTCTTGCTGAAATGCTTCTTGCAAGAAGTCTTTCTGTCAATATAAACTCATTTGAATATAATACCCATTACCCTCCACACACACATACTTTTTTTACTAACTGTATTTATCCTCTGTTACATTTATTTGTATGGTTTTTTTGTGATAAAATTACAGTATTTCTTCATCTTGATATCTAGTTATTATAGCTAATGCTGTTCTTACAGAAAGTGAATTTGTTATCTAAACCATTAAAAAAGCTAAATGCAAGATCAAGACATATATCTGGACAGGTAAAATATTCTTCAGAGTTCCTGTGTTCCAGGCCAGCTATTAAAGGGCTTAACTTGGTTTTAATAATTTCTTTTGTAGCCAAATGACTGCTGACAATGTTGCACAAGTCAGTCATAAAACTTAATAGGAGCATGAAGATTTCAATCAAAAGCAATAAAATATGTACAGAAGCGATGAAAGAGTATGAATTACGTTATCAGAGAGGTTCATAGTTATTAAATCTGAAAAGTCCCAAAGACTGGCTCTGGCTTACCTAAATTTGCTTTCGTATTGGTAACTTCTGTGGAGCGGACATAGGCGTCCCTCACATGGATGGAATAATGTGGCCCAAAGTCTAGGATCCTTCTTAAGGAAAGCAGACCATGCCAACAAATTGTGGGGTTTGAAAGTTACCGCATAGTGATGCTGTGACACCAAGCATTTGTTTTTCTAAGGACTGTGATAAACTCTTCAGAATAAATACTTTAGATGGAGGAACTGCTTTTCCATAAGGGATTTGTCCAGGCTCCACTAGGATAAAATCACAGAAATTTCCCCAGCACTGGCATTTTCCTGCTGTTACTGGAATGGATCAACTCTGGAAAGTGAAGAAAGCCAAAAGAAAAAATAAGAGGGCATGGGAGGGTGAGGAAGGTGAAGTGCTTGTAATTCTGTAAGAGCATTCTCACAAAAGGCCAACTATTGATGTGTCATTACAACTGAGGTCTGTGCACGATCTTACGAAGTCTCTTACACAGGCAGGACTGTGCTAGAATTGTCTAAAACTTGCATTTAGATACATAAGTTGATTTTCGGTGTGAGAGCTGCAGAAGTAGACACTGAAGATTCGTGATCAAAATTAAAACTTGGCAACCTCAGCTTAATTCCAGATCAGCTTTTCCTACTGAAAATGGGGACTCAGCTCTGGTGTAGTGCATGTTACACCAGAGATGGCCTGGGATCTCTGAAAAGTTTTGTTCAGAGGAAAGAAGCTGTGAGGAAGAAGATAAAAGATGACTGTTCTTCCAGTAAATACTGTTCGTAACTTTGTGCCAGCCCCAGACAGTACATCTGAGCCTTGATTTATATGTCTTAAAAACACTGAGCAGCTCCCAAAGCAGGCTGTGTCCCTGGGGAGGACTAGATGGGTTAAGATGAAAATTCCTCAGCAATATTCAGCCTTTTAGGGAAAGAAAAGCAGAATAGCAAGACAGAATGAGAGGAGACATACAGTAGCAGACAGACTGACTGACTCTTTTGGCTGCTGAATTGAGTGGAAGTGCATTTTCCCTGGTAATTGCTGGATATCTGAGTATTTCATCTAACATGAAGGTAAGACAATTGCTTACTTAATTTGTACTGATGAAGTGAATATGGCAAGTGCAATGAAATATTAATTTATATGGAGAAATACTTAGCTGAAAATGTAATATTGCAAGAAAGAAGAAAACTGAAAAACAACAGCTTGCACAACAAGGGAAGGATATCAGTGTGATGCTCTCCTTTATTTCTTAAACTGACCTGTGTAAAGATTGCAGAAAGTTGGAACAGTAACAGGAACTAACAGAAAAAGCAGAAAACTAAAGTAAGTTGACTTTTGCTTCTCTTTTTTTCAGGTGCTGAGGGTTTTTTTGTTGCTGGAAGTTTCAGGCTTCTTTCCCATTTTTTCTAGGTGAGTATTTCTTTAGTAAATTACATGGTGAAGACTAAGCATGTATAATTTAACAGACAACTTCTGGCGCATGACATAGGGTAAGGCTTAAAGGGTCCTCCAGATTTCACAGGATAGGAGACGCTGTTTGCTGCCATCAGTGGTGACAAGAGTGAGGCATCACAGTGTCCCTTACCTCTGCCCAGAGGAGTCAGCCACCCTTTGAGAGGAGAGCAGATAGTGGTGGTGGGAGCCACAGCAACACACACCTGCAAAACACAACACAGATTACCGCAGGCCATTCCTGATCCTGGAACCAGGCTGCACCTTTAGTGCCCACCATTTGCAACGTGCTGTTGGAGAGCTGCTGTGGAAGGTCTGTCTGCTGCACACCACAGTGTACACAGCTCCTGGCAGCTCCCTGCCCATCTTGGGATGTGATCTGACCTCTCCCGGCTCTGCAGTGGAGCTGGTCTTTGAGGCTGGCATACTTTTGCACAAAATCCTTGCTGTTATTCAGGCTGGATGAATGTGTCTGGTTTCTTCTCTTGTTCAGTGACCAGCTTTCATTCTTACCCATGACAAGCAATTCCCAATGTCTTTAGAGGTAACATGATACTGCCCCTAATTTTTATTGAAGACCTGCTTTGCTGTTTAAGAGAGTTTTGCACTAGTGCTTATGGATGTGTATGCCTGATGATTTTGTTCTTACAC
>VXBW01000398.1:29726-91397 GCA_013400375.1 Thinocorus orbignyianus
TGCCGATGGACACTGGAGCTGCTGGTCTTCCTGGAGTCCTTGTTCAAGGGGAAGGAAATCACGGAGCAGAGACTGCAACAACCCCTCCTCACGTGGCGGTGGGAAGGCCTGCACAGGAGAGCAGCATGAAAGCCGACCATGTGAAGATGAAGAGTTGCAGCATTTTCAGTAAGGAGAAAAAAACACAAGAACATTTGGAGCATGACTGCAGGAATGTTTAAAAATTTATTTCAAAAGGGTTCATAAGCTATTGAATTCACTTACTGAAATAATGCTACTTACTGAGCTTTCATATTGAAGTTGAAACAAAATGAAATTCAGAAGCCGTGAATGTGATACAAGGTAAGACTAGAAAATGAGGTAAAAGTCAGTAAGCTTGATGCCATTCTACTTAGCGCTCTTTCAGATAGCCTGGCAGTGCCAGACTTAAGTATACTTGTGATGTAAATGGAATGCATAATAGCCTTCAAATGAGCTTCACTGAGAAGTGTAGAGTTTTGAAAGGGAAACTAAATTCAAACTAAATCATACTTTGATTTTCTTCATAGCTTGATTGAACCACACTGTTTTGATTTATCCTTAACTCCTACGGAATTCTGTTCACCTCCTCCTCTCTTGGAAAATGGATTTGTTCAAGTAAGTTATTTCTAGTACTCTAATACCTGTCCTATCCCTACCTGCAGTGTCTCTATTACAGTTAATACAGATATTTGCTTGCAAATTTGTATTTATCTTGGCAAGATTAGTATCAGATTAGCATTTCTTCCTGGGTGAAGTTCACATGACAGTACACAAGAATTCTTATTAAAATTTAAAGAAATAAAAGACCCACACACAAACCCAGAACAAAATCTTTACTTTTCTAGGCCATGGTACCTACAGAGAAAAGTAATCTACCTGTCCTTTACCCTGTAAATGTATTACAAATTTTCTGTGCCAGGAGAGTTACATATTAAAGCATAGGAAACTAGAGAAAAAACAGCACAGAAAGTAAACTGTCCAGGGTCATGCAGCAAGACCATAGCAAAATTATAAACAGGTTATAGGTATCTTCATTCTACCCTGTAGCTCACCATTACAATTCAACAGTGTAAAAAGGACCTTTTTGTTCCCTGGTGAAACAATGATATGGCAAGGTATTTGGCTGACTGTAACTTGGGCCCATTTAACAAGGGAGACTAAATTCCTCCCTTGGAAGGATGGATTATGTCTTCTCCATGTTATGAGGCTATCTAGAGTCTTTTTGCTCAATAAATAGATAAAAAGATTAGTTCAAAATCCATTAGTTGTCTCTGTACAACTTCAACCTGATGCAAGATTTGAAACTTTGTGCTACTTCTTTTGCCAGTGATTTTTTCTTGGTAATCAATAGTTGTCTCCCATATTGATTTTTTGGTTCACAAAGTAAAGGTAAAACCCTGCAATTTGTGGAGAAGCCTCAATTTTTTTAAAAAACCAAATCTCTCCTTAGAACAGAATGGGATAGGAAACGAGAAAAGACCTCTATCTTCAAGTCCAGGTCTTCTGAGTGACCATATCACATTAACCTTTAGCAAGCTGATAACATGTCATCGTAAGAATTAGCAAAGCCATATACCCTCCACCGGTGCCCCTGGAAGGCTGTTGAAGAGCTTATGTTGCCCTTTTAGTGCCATGTTTGCAATCAGTTAATAAGCTGGCAGGATAGTGCTGCTCCTTCACAGACATACCAGTGCCAAAGTCCTGTCACAGGGTACCTTCAACTTTAAACCTCCCGTTGCTAAGTTAAGATAGCCTGAACATCCTGTGTTCTACCAGTTTATTTGCAGCATCTTCTCCATTTTGATCACATTAACTGACTCTTGATAACCAGAATTGCCCCCAGTATTCTGGACGCTCTCACTAGTGCATAGTAGAATGACATTAATACTTCTCACTGTCCTCAGCTACTGCATACCAGAAGTAAAGGGAGTTCAATGCTGCTGGGATTCTTAGATTGTACATCCAAAATTTCACCTGCTCCTTTGCTTTCAGAATGCTGAAAACTCTTACCCTGTTGGGAAAAGCATTGTTTATGCTTGCAGACATGGATATTCTCTTGTTGGTGATCCAGTTGCTAAGTGTGGCAGTAATTTACAGTGGCAAGTTGGAGACAGGTATTGCCAGGGTATGTCTAATTGATTCTTGTTTTGATATTGTAAAACTGAAATAGAAACATGCCCATGAAGTCTGGTTTTATGTAAGGCTGAAAGTGATGGAGACTAAATTCCAATCCCAGAATTGCTTCCTGTGGGACCAAACTTTGTCGATTAATTCAGTCCTGTGACTATATCCAAGAACCATTGGGAGGAGTCTGTGACTAAACCAAACTGAGGAAAAAGTCCAATGGACAGCACTGTGTAACCACACAGTTCTCAAATAACCACCTTGTCATAAGAACACAACTCCAAGGATCGTTTTACATCTTGGATATCTCCCCACTTCACTGGTTTCCTCTAACCCATTGAGGTTTCTTTTTTTCCCCTGCACATTTTATCTGTGAGTCAACTTTGGGTATGATTAGATAGACTTGAGGATTTTCAGACATGTAGCTTAAAAGCACCCTTTCCTCCTTCCAGCCTGACTTCCAGGACTGACTGCTCACAAGTGTTAGTCCATACTCTTGAAATGCCATCTCTTTGTGTAACACTGCCTGGTCTCCCAGGGTCGTGTATGTGTGACCTCTCTCTACTAGGAGGTTACCCTTTAGTATAAGCCCTCAACAGAAGCGTGGGTCCTAACAACAGAGAAGCCCTCTTCAAGCTAGGGCTGGACATGCAGGCAGTAGGAGAATATATTATCACTCTGTCCTTGGCATCACACGTGTTTGGATGGTGTGATGAGTCAATGTCCTATGCTGACATGATTGATGTGTTTCTACAGGAAAATCAGCTAGTCATACCATTCAATTTGTTAAGGAATTTGAGAGAAGATAAAATATTGCTTTCTGCGATCCACTGACTGACTGTGACTATCTCAAATGCTTCAATCCTTAGAAACATCTTGTCTCCTGCCTGTCCTGGAGGGGGGTTTGCAAGGAGAACCGTGGAAAGCTGCATATGAGATTGGTGAGAGAATAACGCTGTCTTGCCCACATGGCATGCAGTTAGAAGGGGCACACTCTCTTTTGTGCGAGCCCAGTCTCAAGTGGTCTCCTGACATGAAGACAATCCACTGCAAGAGCCCAGGTAAGCCATTGCAGTCCTCCAAGCCCAATGCAGGTGTTTCTTTCCTGGGCAGACTATGGCTGATGTAGATAAGATATAGGCAGAGTTATGGCTGATATCATGATAAAGAAGCCGTACTTGTGTCAACAGCAGAAAGCACAGAAAATGTGAGCATGTGTTTTCTGTGGGCTGTTCAGACAAGAAGCCAGCCTCACTTCTTGTGAAGTTTCCTTTTGCTTCTCACTCACCTGTAACTATCAGGTATTGTCACTTGCAATATTTTAAGATACTTCCTGGGATGTATGCTGCATATTCTGTCACTCAAATATATTTCAGTTTCCACTAACGTTATGCAAAACCACCACAATGTGAGTTGCACTTTCAGGATAGGCTTTTGTATCTGAAAGCTCTTCAGTGCACCACAGTCTCTGATGGCAGAGAAAGGCAAAAGTGGATGACTGCTTTTGCTCCTCTGACAATATGTATACACACACACACAGAGTGGGAAACATTCGTTTGGATGAGAGTATTTAGTCAGCCCTAGTGTCAGTAACAGTCACTGTATAACCAACACCTCCAAGGATGGAGACAATGCAGTGATTTGGGGTGGAAATTTCCTCAAGAGAGCGTTATAACTACTGTCTGTATTGCAATGCACTGCAACTTTTTTTTTTTTTTTTTTTTTTNTTTTAAATTTCAGGCAATTTCTGCCTGTCTATTTTGCTTGGCAACTCTTAATCCATAAGGAAGATTTTTTTTTAAAGGCCACAATGTTAAAGTAGACACATAATCTAAAACGCAAATCAGAATAAAGCTTTCTCAGAAAGTGTGTCCATTTGAATTTAGCAAAGTTTTGCCATTACTCACTACCAAAATCTCCAGAGGAAAGTTTAGCAAGTTATTTCATTATTATTTAGCAGACCTATTTAATTTTCAAGCTTGGAATACAACTCAGCACTCGAAGACTAGCACTTGTGCAATAATGGAAATTTCCCAGGAATCACTATTGCTTTTGTGTTCAGAGTCAGTGCAGATTGAGCACGATGGATGGGACTTGTAGTTTTCATCACCATCAGTGCATAAAGACATTCAGGTTCGCATATCTGCATATGATTTCAGAGCATTAGCTTTTCTAGTGACAATACATAGGAATTCATAGCCTTAGCTTTTCTAGTGACAAGAGTGAAGCCAGTAACTCTGAAACCTAATGCTGAAGCTGTTGCCAGCTAGGATTCAGCACTGCTAAGTGTAGCAGAAACAAACAGCTGCTGCAGAAATTAGATGAATGTTTAAGCTTGAGCGTAGTGCTTTGTATCCTTCCATCTAACTGATGACCTGCGGATAAATTACTGAACAATAACTTTGCAGAGTGTATCATAATCTTTTTAATAGTGCTGATTCCTTCCATGCAGCAGATACTTTTAATGAACATGCAGGATGGGACTTTGTCACAGTTGTATAATTCAATGCCTTTTAAGCGCAACTGATGGGATAATTTCTGAGTAGACCTTTAACAGCCCTTGTTTTTCTGACCCTTAATAGCACTGTCTGTGTTCTTCTACTTCAGCGCCCAGTGTGAAACCAGAAGTGACAGAGCCTAAATGTCAGCCATGGGAGAAAGTGCATCAGTCGCAATGTGTCTGCAAAATGCCCTATGAGTGTGGGTAAGTTCAGGCCGAATTTGGGGATGACTTTCTCGCTTTATTCAAGACCAATTAAATCTCTTAAGTTTTCATTCCATGACAGATGAGAAAGCTTTACTCATACGAGAAGGAGGCCTTGTACTTTGTTTGCTTTACAGCTCCATCAATGTCCTGTTCATTATTTACCTGCCTCGTCAGAGCTGTCGGTGGGTTTTAGCAGTGATGGAATTTGGTTGGATAACAGGAGGTGAAGGGATGATTTCAGCTCCACTTGATCTGTGAAATAGATGGAAAAAGATAAAATGATATTTTGAAGATTTAAAAGATTGAGAAAAAGTTAGAACAGAGGCCCTTGGGACGTAAACCATCAAAGCAGTAAGCTAGTGAAATAAAGCAGATTTCTTTTCCCTTCTGAGAGACTGTAGAGTTATGAAAGGCACACTAATCTAATCTCCCATTTACACAGTAGTTTGCACAGACCCGTTACATCACCTTTGCTGACCGCATAACTTACCCACCAGAGTTTATTGTTTCCTGTTTGATCTAAGCCTGTATTGTGCAGTAAGGAGAAATGTGGGGAGATGAGTAACTCAGTTCTTTGCTAAACACGGAGGTAATGGAAACAATGCACAGGAGCAGCAGGAAGATACCTTGAGACCACCTAGTGCTGGTGGCCAGATGTGCCAAAAAGCTCAGCACTGCAACAGCTGGCAGCTTTTCATAGCCTGGATGAAGTCTGCTATGAAGTCATCACAGTGGACATGAGCTCTGGATATGAAATCTAGCCAGGTTTATTTCACAGCAGTTTTGAGCACTTTGGAAGCTCTAGGATAACAGAACAAATTTGTCTTATCCTTGTGTAGGAGGAAGGAATTTTGAAGTTGTCCCAGTTGATTTCAAGGTAGCAGGACTTTTCAGTGGGGGACATGTGCTTTCCTTCAGCCACATAGTTCAGGAGTGTCCTGCACAGTGACTCTGATTCTAAGACAAAATTTGCACATTTTGAACATCTCAAAATTAAAATTGGTGAGCTTAGTTCAGGTTCTCTAGATCCACTTCTCTAAGGATCTGGAGCCATTGTCTTGCACATGGAAATAAGCGTCAGGTTTGTAACAATTCTGCTAAGACTCTATTCCTATCCTTAATCACCTAAATGATGTAAGTAATCTGGTCATACTCTTTTTACCTCAATACTCATTAAAGTGAGGCAACAACTCCTCCTCTGGTTCATGGCTGCGTTGAGGTTAGTTACACAGAAAATAGGGGGAGTCCACAAAGCTAGGGAAGGCCTTGGGCAGGCTCAAAATAACCTTGGAAGTTAAATTAATTACATTCAGTTAGTTATGCATGCAGGCTTCAGTTCTAATTAATGTACTACTTGCCTGTTTCTGTTTTTTATAGTTATGTTCAAAATGGCAGGAAGATAGATAACAGTCATTTCTGTTACCTGATGCCATCTTTTCACTCTGTCTTGAAATAACACATCCAGTAATAGCAGGATAAATCATCAGCTGTCAAAACAGACTAATCTGCCAGTCTGTTCAGACTGTAGGACGAAGGCATGTAAGCAGATCCTGGTCCTTCCTCAGAGATCAGAAGTAACTTGGCGTGCTTTGCTGTGGCAGTGACTTTCAGCAGCAGCCTCTGGTTGGAAGAGAGCTGGGAATAAGAGTTCACGTGGGAATTGAGGAACACCATGGTTTCATACTCATTCTGCATCCTTTCAGTTTCTAAGAAACTAACGACAGAGACTTCCAGGGACTGGGGCCCCCACAACAGCCTGGTGAGGGGTAATTTGTCCTTCGTGATGTGGTATCTCATCATCATCAGTTAGAGCAAGGGAACGATCCTCAGCTCCAGAGCTGCAAAATGCCAAAGCAGCTCCTGGTAGAGCTTTGGCAAGGGCCAGCTCCTGGATCACTCCCTGGCAGAGCACAGAAATCCTAGGGTCAGGGACCATTCCTAAGAGGCAGTCTGATGCTGTCCCCATCTTTTGGGGTCAAAGAGAGTTTAGCTGCTCGGACACCAGCTATTCTGTGTGAATTGACCCAGTGCAAGGACTGGGTCAGAGCACAGTTAGCATTTTATATACAAATGAAATGTCAGCCTTCGATAGGTAAAGACTATCTCCACAGTGAAACATGAGATTTGGTAATTTTTAAGTACTGTGCCCTGTTTTTCCTCCAATATTTATTTGTGTAGCATCTATGTCTCTCCTAAGAGTTCTTGGCCTGTGTTATATTAAAACTTACGGTCTTGAATATAATTTTAAGAAGTTAAAATAATTTCCAGTGTACTGAATTTTTCACTTTATAGTATCACTGAAAGTTACTGTCTCTCATTGTAGGGGAAAGGGAAAGAGGTATTTGTTGACTTACATCTGCTATTTCATTTCTTGTAGTATGTGCTTTAGTAAAAGCTTGTTCTTAACCGAGCCTTTTTTTTTCAGGTAAAATGTATTTAATTTTTCACATTCACTTTACAAGAGGATTTTTCCTTGCCTCTACTAACTCCTATTGCACTGCTGTGATGCTCCCAGCCCTGTAATATCCTTCCTCAGTAATGAGTGCAAATCATTATTTTCTCTTACGAGTACAAATTCTCCATCCTTTCTCTTATGCATCTGAACACGTTGATTTCCACTGGCTTTCTCCCAGCTGGCCCAGCCATAGCAAATATGAGAAACACTCTCAAGACATGTGAGGGATTATACTGTACTGAGAGATTGTCAACATAGACTATGAACTCCCCAGGTTCAGCCTTCCACAGCTGGTTATATCAGCCTCCCTCCCCTCTTTTGGGTGCTACTAAAGTGGTGCAAAGCAGAGATTACTGCACTTGTGTCTGGCCTTAATCTTTTCAGCTAAATTAAGCTGCCATGCATATATGTTGTTGTCCTTCAGGCTGAGATACTGAGATTTATCACTCAGGCCAATAAAGAAGGCCTCTGAACAATTTTAAACATAATAAACAACGTAATTATAGATTGCATGCTTCCACTGGATCGCATTTTGTTCTTCCAAAATTAGGATGGTATTTGAAGATGAAGTCTTTCTTATACCTCTGTCTGTAAAGATAACTTTCACATTTTAAATCAGTGCAGAGCTAACTCATGGGCTGTGCAGCCATACAAGAAAACACTATAATGCGGACAGATGCACGGGCTGCCTTTGTCTGCTGCTTGGTGCTGCCTGTCTGGTGGGCTGTCCTCTTGCTGTGCCTCAGAATAAGAGAATTAACCTCATCCTTTAGGTTAACAAAAGAGCATTAAGAAAAATTCAGGCAGCGAACTGCACGAGGGATTTAGTGGCTAGTATTTTGACAAAGCACAGCAGTTAAGGGACCTGCTGCAGCTGAGGATGCTAACGTAAGTAGAAGAAGTAATGCAGTTAGCAATCTTTGAAGACATATTTAGTTGTGGGTAGATGCAGCAAAGATTTCAGGCTCAGCTGATAAACTCTGTGCCAAATTTTAATTATCTCAAAGGTGCAGGTATTTTAAATGTGCTGTAAAGGCAACTCTTTTAAGAAGCTTCAAAACCACCTCTCAAAGAACCATTCCTAAAGCTTGGAGTAGTCGCTTCCTCTCGGTGTCTTATTTATAGACCTGCCAAAAAACGCTTACCTAATTCCCAGGGGAAAGAAAGGAAGATTACCTTAACACTTGGCCAGCAAGTGTGCAAGATCCGAGTCAGGGCTCTACTACCATACCTTCCCTCTTCTGGATTCTTCTTCCCTACTCTGACAAACCACTTTCAGTGGGCCATTTGGGACCCATGGAAGCTCATTAGGGTGATTTGACAGTACCTCATCAGCCTCTCCTCCCCACCCAACACCTGTGTTTAACTGGTTTACCCTCAGAGCTAATCCATTAGACACTAAAAGTTTCTGTGGGAGTGTTTGTGAGCTCAAAAGGAGGAGCTGTGCTGAAAATAAGCTTCTGAAGCCATATTTCAAAGCTGTCCATCCCCTGGGAGCACATCTCTGCTCCCTTGTACCCTGTGCAGCACCTTACCCATATCTGTAAAGCACAACCAGAAGAGCACAGGCATGCCCTGCTCCAGAGAGGCACTTCTGTTCGCTCCACACAGATGTTACTGATTTCTTGAGAAAAAGTGGAGAAGCCTAGGACCTTAGATTAAAATCCAGAAATAACTGAAAGGTTTTTTTCTCACCTCCTATACTTACAGCACGAAACACAAATGGGAACAACTTCCTGGAATTGTCCCCAGACCAAACGCTGTTTAAGGTTGTCCAAGAATTGTTATTACCACTTTCATGTGCTAATATTTGTGGGTGTTAGAACAATAAATTAATTTCAAGGAAAAAAAAGGAAATAAATTCCCTGGATAAACAGAGCAAGTTTTTAGTAAAATTTCAGTGAAGATGAATGCCTATTTCCAGAAAAATCTTTTGTCTCTGATGTTGGATCATAATATTTTATTTGTTTAAAGCTGAGGCTTTTACAGACAGCAGAGAAAAGATCTTTAATATTTTCTCATTACTTATAACTATGAAATACTTGTAAAATATTAAACGTATGTGTATATGAAATGTTTTCTGTGTATGTACTTAGGTGCATGTATGTGTTATATATTACAGAATAATTGAGGTCTGAACTCTTTTTAACTAAAATCTCACTGTCACTGCTACCTATTTCAATGGTAAATACCCACTAATATCCCTGTCCTTCAGAGGAAACAAATTATGGCTCTACTGAGTTGCATCACCCTTTGGAAAAGGAAAATGTCTGGATTATTCATGTGTCTATGCCTGGACTTCCCTTGCTACACTCTTAGGATGTACCTCAATGAATAGAGAAAATGGAACCAGACCCTGAGTGTTTTCCATTCCCTCAGCTCTTTTTAAAAGGCACCAAGATAAAGCGCACTTAAATATGAAGATCTGTGCTCTTATTTTTCAGACCTTCCCTGGACACCTGTGCTACAGATCAAAGAACCAAGAGAAACACAGCTTTAACTGTTTGCAAGATGTATGCCTTGGAATGCATGGGCAGAAAATATTCTCTTACTAGTGCAGAAAACTGCAAAATACCTCAGACAGCTGAAATGTCATGTGGATCCTGTCGTTCATGGGAAAAGTGTGATGGTAAGATACTTTTCACAATTTAAGCAATGCTGTTTATATGCCAAAATTAAGTCTTTATCTCCAATTACACAGTAGCAGTAAGTCTGTCCTGGGACGGTATCTCCAATCCCTCCCAGAAGCACCAGGCACTGCTAAGATGATTCAAACCATCAGCCTGGTGTTTGGTGTCCAGTCATGGCAGGAAGAAGTCATGGAAAAGAACCTCCCAGGATATCATAACAAAATGCACTGTCCACAGGAAAAGCTTATTCCTAGTCCCTGTTAAGCAGGTTGCCCTGTTAGTTCTCTGGAAGCTTTGGGTGACCCCCTTGCCCTACTCTTTTTTTTTTAAAAAATGTACCTATTTGTTTTAAATTCCTTAACATGGTAACTGTCATAGTCTGTACTGCCCACAGGAATTGCTAATCCTTTCCTGGAATTTGCTGAGCAGTCTCCCCAGCAGTATTTTGTGGCAAGGAATTGAATGTCTTATTCTATACTATGTAGGAAAGCCACTTTTGCTTGTACTTCACTGCCTACTCCCGGTTTCTCGTATTATGATCAAAGGTGAATGTCTTTTCCCTCAGAGGAAATAGTCCCAGTCTTTTGCAATCTGTCTGCAGTGGAAGTTTTCAAATTCCCTGATCTCATTTCCCTCAGTGTCCTACACTACATTGCATTTAATGGAGAGTTGCCAGAAACAGGAAGATAAAGGAGTAAATTAGGTTTTTAGAAGTGCCACAGATAGAGGCACAGTTATTGTCATATTTTGAAAATAAAAAAGATTACTTGATAGGGGTTCATCTGTTTTGTCTAACAGGGCTGAACAGACAAAAATAATAACCAAAAAAAAAGATAATCAAAACTGGCTGGAGCTTCAGCAGAGGCAAACACAGACAAAACAAAATAAACACACAGCACCAAAACAAAGACAGAGTTATGAAAAAGAAATCTCAAGTCAGGACCTTCTTCTTATCTGATTATTTAGCTGTTGTAACTGGTACAAGTATGTACCTTTACTTTATAGGAGTAGATCCTTTAATCTTAGTGAAACTGCATGTATGTAAATAAAGATATCAGCTCTAAGTGTCTGCATGATCAGTTTCTTACTGTCCAAGGACAGATCTTTCATCTGTTTTCTGTACCGTGGAGTAGTGGATACATGAATTGGTTCAAGCAGTAGCATCAAGGAAGACTTTGAGAACAATATCTCAGGCACCTTGATCAAACTTTTCCCACAAGCACAACCAGCCTCTCCAAGCAGAGGGAGCCGCAGCAGTGGACTTTTCCAACTCTAGTTTTTCCACTGAACCCGAACATCATCTAACATTACTTCTGGTTAACAGAAGACTCAGTCGTAGAACCATGGAATCATAGAATCATTGAACCATTGAATGGTTTCGGTTGGGAGACACCTTTAAAGGTCATCTAGTCAAACCCCCCTTTTAATGAGCACAGACAACTACAACTAGATCAGGTTGCTCAGAGCAGGTTGCCAGGGATGGGGTATCTACCACCTCTCAGGGTAACCTGTTCCACTGTTTCATCACCCTCATAGTAAAAACTTGTTTCTTGTGCCTATTCTGAATCTGCCTTCTTTTACTTTAAACCCTTTGTCCTACAGCAAAAGGACCTGCTAAAAACTCTGCCTCCATCTGTTTATAAGCCCCCTTTAAGTCCTAGAAGGCCACAAGTCTCCCTGCAGCCTTCTCTTCTCCAGGCTGAACAACTCCAGTTCTCTCAGTGTGTCCTCATATCAGAGGTGTTCCATCCCGCTGATAATTTTCCTGCCCATTCTCTGGACCCACTCCAACAGGTCCATGTTTTTCCTGTGCTGAGCACTCTCCAAAAATTGCTGTCAATCACATGGTTTTGATGGAAACATCTTTGTCTGCTTTTCATTGAGTTGGAGGCCATCCTGAGTGTTTTTCCTCTGTGTGTTTGCTTAGTGCAATCCAGCAGCTGTGTTTGTGATGAAGACAGGCCATGCGAGGAGGGAGGGATCCAGATCTGTGCTGAAGTGAGCGGCTCCTCTGCCCGTCAGACCATGAGCGAGTGCGAGGCCGGGCGGCTCAGATGCCGGGGGCAGATTGTCACCCTTGTCAGCATAAGGCCCTGCAATGTACAAAGCAAATAAGATATGTTATGGTTCGTTTTGCTTGTTGCCGTGAGATATGTCAAAGTGTGTCAACTCCCAGGCAGGACATACTTCAAACCTTTCTCTACCCAAAGAAAACTCTGCTGTGAAGTCCACTGCAGCTGGTGAGACAGTGTGCATCAGCTCCAGTCGGCTCTGAATCGGGGCCCGAGGCTCTGCACTAAGGCAGAGCTGCACTCACTGCTACCGCTCGTGACAGGGCTCCTGCTTAGCCCCCAGACTTAGCACTGGCAAGTTTACTTAATATTTTCATCAGAAGTAAAAGATATTCCTGAAGCACAATTACCAAAGCAGCATTTACAGTGATGGATTACAGTGTCTGACATTGTTAATATATTTTTCTTAGAAGCCACACAAACGTATACCTGCACTGAGTAGGTTTAGATTTAAAAAAGAAATGAATTAGGCTTTTCTGAGTAAGCAGTACGGTTCTTCTCTTTTGATACAGTAATTTCTTCCTGCTGTGCCTTGTGCAGTTGAGCAAACAGTATGCACAGCACTGCACCTGTCCTGGAGTCTGAAGCTCTTAAAGGTCAGAGCAATGCACATTAATAGTGAAACCAGCTTAAAGTAATGAGAAGACTTCTATGCTTGTAGCTTCTTGTGCACAGAGCCACTTCATGAAAAATTGCCATTTTACATTGTCATAACTACCGCCACAAGCTACATTTGTAAGCGCAGGTAACTCAGTTGCATTTGTCACGTGGATTTATGTTTGTGCCAAGACCAGTTTGCTCACAGACGGTTGCACACAGAGCAAAGGCGGCTGTAGGAAAGTGCATCCTCACAGAAATGGAGACACCACACCTGCGATCCCCCTGGAGATACCTTTGGACAGTCTCCCAAGACTGTTCCTGAATAAAAGAAGTCTCTTACACCCTTTCCTTACAGTGCTAAGCATGCTGTCTGGTGTAGTCAGACAGCGACATCTTTGCTTACATGAGGCACGCTGTGCAAGTCCGTTCAGGTACTGGTCCTGGCAGCCTGATCCCTTCTGACTGTTCTCAGATGCCAACAAGGACAACGGGCTGGGTAGCAAGCGGGTGATGAGGCAGGTGCAGGACTATCAGCGGGAAACCTGTATGCTTTTTAAGCCGCAGATTATATTTCTTATTACCAATAAATACCTATCACATAAAGCATCTCTCTTCGTTGTCATGTTTGTACCTGCAGCTTCCTCACATAAACCCTACCCTCGGCTGGAAAAGCTTTGCTTTCTGTGCTGCTGGCAGTGAGGATTAAGCCTTGGCAGGAGCAGCATGGTTTCTTCTTGGAGACTTCCTCTTCTGGGGGCAGCTATGTTGGAGGGGAAGGTTGCCACTGCACTATCAGCATTAACGACCTGACCTTTATGCTCTCTGGAGCTGAATGGCACTTTTTTGTTTATTGAGCAAACTGTAAATTTTTGTGAATAGTTTATAGGTGAAAGCAAGTAGAATAAAAGCCGCATTAATTCAATCAGTTATTTGCTCTGTATTAGAGTAGAACATATGGAGACCAGGCAGATGTTTGCCCCTTGGTTACTCTCAAGTCTTTTGTCCACAACTTCTAGCCTTTTTCTAGGGGCATCTGGCACAACGGCAAGTTTGCTGGAGATACAACACTGGGAGGGGTGACTGATGCACCAGAGGGCTGTGCTGCCACACAGCAAGACCTGGGCAGGCTGGAGAGCTGGGCAGAGAGAAACGTAATGAAGTTCAACAAGGGCAAGTGCAGCGTCCTGCACCTGGGAAGGAATAACGTCAGGCTCTTCTCAGTCATGCCAAGTGACAGGAAGAGGGGCAATGGACACAAGCTAAAACACAGGAAATTCAATTTTAATATAAGGAAAAAATTCTTTACTTTGAGGGTGCCAGAGCACTGGAACAGACTGCCCAGAGATGTTGTGGAGTCTCCTTCTCTAGAGATATCCAAAGCCCTCTTGAACTGGATCCTGTGGAAGCTGCTGTAGTTTAACCTGCTTTGGTAGGGGGCTTGGTCTAGATGATCTCTAAAGCTCCCTTCCAACACCTACCATTCTGTAATTCTGTTATTCTGCAATTCTGTGATAGCTGCTGGAGGCAGGAAAAAAGTCACCTGGAAATTTCCTGATAGATAGCACAGAAATAATAGTGACATGGTGATTCATGTCTTCAAATATATGGAAATGTAGAAAACCAGCACAGGGCCTCGAGAAATGCTGAGAGTCATCTTGATACATCAGCAGGAACATACCTCCACATCCATAAAATAAATTAGTCTGAGATAAGACAGACAAAATATCAATGAAGACTGCATTTCAAATGTTTCATCCAGTCCCTGACGTCTCGCTGTTTATCTGACCCATCTAAATCTTCACAGGGATCTTTTTTCTCCCCTTTCTCTAATTACCCACTCCATCTTTCTCTCTCCTACTTCTCAGCCCAGCCAGCTCCTTCCCTGTGGACACCTCATAGACCCTTTCCCTCCTAGCCACCTGCTTGCAGGTGTCCAGCAAGAGTATGCTCCCCTTTGTGCTGTGACCCTGCAGTCCTTCCCTGCAGGGGAAGAAGTCCTCCCACTGCAGAAGCCATAACTTCTGCTACGTGCTATTTTCAGTCTTGTATTTGGCCAAGTCAGAAAACAGTTCAGTTCCATGATCACTCCTGAAAATCTGAGGACATCTTACTGCATTTTAAGACAGGCATGATGCCTTTTGGTTTGTTTGGGGCTTTTTGGTGTGTTTTTTTGTTTTTGTTTTTGTTTGTTTGTTTGTTTTTTAAACAATCGGGTGACTGTCTGATGCTGCTTGTGGGGAGGAAGAAGTAAAGTGAGTGGGCAGAAGTTTTCTTGAACCAAAAACCAGGTTCATGTAGGACTAGTGTCTGGGATGACAGTCTGTCCAATTGTTCATTCATCCTTATGGTGTGCATATCTGCTGGCCACTCTTTGGCCCTTTCAGTACAGAAGCATCCCCAGACACCCTGATCCACCTCTTCACCATGTTGTTGTTAAATTAACAAGGAGGTGCAGGACATTTTTTCCTGGGTGAGAAAGTAAAATTAGGTGAATTAACATCAGACAAGAACAAAGAGGGGATCATGGTGTCAATAAGCTTAGCAAAATGATGTGGCACAGAGTGGTAAACCCCTTTGCTTTACCTGATCTAAATGATCACAAATTTCTTTTTGGGAAACAAACCAATTTGTCCAGATACTTGGGATTAATTTTATATTGGATGACCTGACCTGAGCCTTGGGGAGCTGAACTGTGAAGAGCAGAAAGAGAGCTACAGAACACTTCTATGGCAGACAACAGTCTTTTATGGGAACTGGGCTCTTTTAAGCTACTGAGAACATCTCTCTGCCTTGCTTTTGCACTTCCCAGCCTATGAGGCCAGATCCAATGGGACCTGCAATGCATATGTGTCCCCAGAGGGAGCATCTTACTATTAATGTTCATGCAGTATTGTAAATATCTGCCACTATTATCAATGACATTAGATTCTCCCAGGGATATGTAGAGGAACCAATACTTCCATATATTTTGTGAAGAGAGAAGGAGAAAGAATGTAGGAGAAAACCCACAGAAAGCTGGTAAATTTTTGCAAATGGCATTCAACTGGAAAAAAAAAAAAATTAAACTGCAAGAAGCTGCTGGGAGACAGAAACCAACTGGGAAATCGAGCGCTGCTGTGGCAGATTAAATTTGACTCAGAGAAAGGTAAGGTAAACTTGTTATCCATACTGATGAGCCAGACTCGTGGGATCATCTGAGGCCAGTGGAAGATATCACCGCAAGCTGTTCAGTAAAAATGCTCATCTGATGCAGAGCAGCAGGTACAAGGACAGTGGGACCTTTGTAGAACAGTAACAGTGAAAAAGCTGTCCCTAGTTAGCACTATTTGGTAAACAGTACTGGCATGTGGAATGAAATTCAAGCCTAGGTTTTTTCCTTGCAAAAAAGTGGTCTCCTGAGCAGCTGCACTATCAAGGCCTGGTTTTCTAGGAATTTAATTTTTTAGTATAGATTCACTTATTAGCAAGAAAAAGTCTGCATTCTGTTAGTTGCCTTGGGAAAAGCACTGGAGAAGCCAGCTGGCTGTTTTCATGAAAGCTAATAAAGAATCAATACCTTTGGGACACTGCGACAACATCTAACCTTCAGATAGGTGTTGCTAAAAGGTAGACAACAGGTTGAAATTGAAAGGACAACACAGGTAGGTAGACTGACACTTCAGTTGCCATGTGACAGGCTCCCTCTCTGAAAACTGGCAAGCTGGAAAAGGAAGAAGGAGATACTCCAGAAGCAAAGGTGGGAAGGATGCTTCAGGGCTGGCACAGAGCAGTAGTGGCCCTAAATTAAGCATTCTTCCTCCCAGATGGGAGCCTGCCTGCATGGAAAAGCTTTGGGATCAGTGTGCATCTGGAGACTAACTGAAGGAGAACAGGTACTGCCCGCCAACCTGCTGTTGTTAAACTAGTAATTGTAGAACTAATCCTATGAGTTACTATTTGCAAACCTGTTTTCCACTGGAAACTGAGTATCCCTGGTGTGCTTCTCATAGCTTCTTGAGCTCGCCCCTGTGCCCTGGCACTCATAGGTATCCTCTGCCTCCCAAGCTGGGAGACACGGGGAGCAGGAGCCTGTAGTTCAGGAAGAGCTCCTTGACCTGCAGCCCTGGCCAGGGACCTCCCAGGTTAACAGTGGATCAGCAGTTCAGTGCCCTACCTAAAGCAAAACATCACTAACTAAACAAAAAATGTTTTGAAGAGCATAACTTGAAAATATTAAAAAATAGGTGTAAATAACATTTAAAAGTTGTATTATTGTCTGACACTGCTAAGTCCCTTTTCTCTCCTGTTCTGTTAATGTTCTCCTCAGACAGCCTTGGTCAAGCACAGTTCCACTATTCTACCCTTCTTCTCACAGGGCTTACTGGTGTCTCTCCCTTGCCAGTTCATAACTTCATGAAACACACTTGTGATCTCTCTGGGACAGATCTTTATACGTGATCATTTTGCCCATTGCTTTCCAGCCTGGGAGCTCTTGTACTACTTTCTTGTTTGTTCTCTATCCAGCCCCAATAGAAGCTTAATGCTTCTGCCCTGGTCTGGTCACCACCTAAAGCAATGTAATCACCTTATTTATACCATCATTACAGACCAGCCACATTTCCATCACACTGGAGCTCTGCTGCATTGCTCACAGTGATGAGCTGCCACTGTAAGTAACGGCAGAGCCATTACTGCATACAACAGAAGGAGCAGGAATATAAACTGCAATTGATTTCTTTATCTCTCTGCTGCAAAACACAGAAGAGTTGTCTCTGGCTGGTGGAAGGATGGTGCCGGCATCCCAGATCTTCTGGCAAAACTAGGGAGACGTGTTAATTGCCCACGGCTCAGCCTACTGCACGAGTTCCTCGAGGCAGCTGATTTAATTTCTTGTGGTCAGGGATGAGTGGGCAGAGTCCTGCCCTACAGCAGGCGAGAGAAAACTAACAACTCACTTTAGCACTCCTTTAAATTGATTTTGATTATATGCAGGCCTCTAAGAACTATGTTAAATGTGAATATGCAAAATAAAACTTAGCAAAAGGGAAGTAGATGCAAATGGTGCTTTTCAGCAGAGTAGTAATTTTAACCAGACCAGATCACTAGCTTCTGGTAAAGCGAAGTCTTGGTTTTATATTTCACTGTTGACAGCAGCTATACTGAGATTTTTACAGCGATTGCAGTACACACTTTCTGAATAATAACAATGTATGATGATAACTGAACTCACTCATACTACAGGCCTTATTGATCTAAAGTCAACTAATAAAGGCAAGCAATATTTTTGCATTTTGAGAACAGTTGCTCAGATGATCAAACCTTATGAAGAGGACAGCTGTGTAACTGCTGTCACATGCATAAGGCAGGTTGTAGCATTCTAGTTCTGCAATTAGCCCATGCACATGTGACAGCAACGGCTGCTGTAAATACGCTCCAAACACAAAGGTGCCAAGCTGGCATTTTTTAAGTGAGAAAGACTTTATTTGGATAATTTCCAAGGATATATTTGTGCTGGTATCTCTCTGAAAGCAGGGACTAGCAGTGCATACCATTGCTCACAGCACACAAATACCAGGTATTGCCTTTCTGCATGAAGCTCCCACCAGGATGCAGTCAGACCATTTCTAACCCTTGGAACACGACTGAAGCAAGAGGAAGACACATTGTGACTCTCAGTGGGAAAATTTGGGGGCATTGTCTACAGAACAGTTGGAGTTGTTCTTTTTTTTTTCTCTCTACATTGTTTCCTTTTTTTATGGAAGCCTATCAATAAAATGCTTTTCCAAGAAAGCCAAAACCCCGTGAGTCCCAAAGACGGCCTTAGGCTGTGCATATCTACTCTCCCCACTCCTTAAGCTGTCTAGACACAAGATAGCCTGACCTGAGCACTATGTGGCTGCACCAGGGTAATACAGCGGCTGAAGTAGTAAGCCCTGGGGGGATCAGGATGGATTAACTTGAGCACCAGGCAGTGCTTTGAGACTCTAGCCAGCTTTTAGGCTAAGAAGAGGGGGCACAAATACAGACCCAGGGCCAGCAGTGCCAGCCACAACTGCATCTGGCAAGGACTGACTGCTCATGTTGTTTTGCTGCTGCACTCAAGATGTATTTACAAGTCTTGTTGGTTTTAGAAAGGAAGGATATCTGTCATAAGGCTAAGAAGTAAGCCAAAGTCCTGATACTGCATTTGTACCTACAGGTACAAACTGTGGTTAATTGAAGTCTCTCTGTTGAGCAGACTCACGTGTGCAAGCCAGCTGCAGCCTAACCAGGGGCAGCAACATCCACGGCTCTGTCAGCCTTGGGTGCATACGGTGCTGTTGGCCAGTGCTAAAGCATTTTCAGACCCTCCGGTGAACGAGTGTTTTTGCACATGTGTGCAAACACATACCCACATGCACACTCAAGCGTGCCCACCAAGCCATTAGGGAATGCAGCCACCAGCCTTGCTTTTTCTTGGCAAGGGCTCTGCCCGTGGTGTCAGCCAAGAAAAATTTCACATTTACAGGAAAGCCCACTGCTGTTCTTGTTGTTGCACAGCAAATAAAAGTGTTTCACAACTACTGTTGACGTAGTGCTCTCAGAGGAACCTGACAGACAAAACAACCATGTATTCAGAGATGCTAACTGCGGATTTCACTTATGTAATTATTCAGAAATTATTCCCTAGCAAACTAAACCAAGGATACTAGGTGATTATCAAAACATCTGATACCATCACGTATTGTACTATGCTGGTTTAACTTAAAAGAGCTTGAAGGAATGTATAGAGTATTGCTCAAGGGTTTGGTCAGGACTGAAAAAAGACCTTAGTTTCTTAAAATTTTTGGCCCAGTTTAGAGATCTGAGATGCAAAACACTACTGTCAAGTTTCCTTTATTCTCCAAAAGCTGGAACATTTATCTAGCACTGCACACTGACCCTTTGGACTGTTGTCTGTGCCTTGTGCATGCTAGAGAGTTTCAAAACAAATGTAGGCATGTGAATAAAATGAATCAAGTATAGGAATTCCGGGGAAAGAACAAATAACCAGTGCTTACAACAGTAAATAAAACTGGACAGGCCTCATTTTAAGTCCCAGAGGCAAAGAGGTTTTGGTCAGTTCACTCACATCTGGACAGCTAGCCCCCTGCCACAAAACCAGTTGTCCTGCTGGAAACAGTCCTTGACCCATGTGAGTGTTTGAATTGGCCCCAAATGCTCATTGAGGGTGGACTAGCTAGCACAGACCAAAATATTAAATAATTCAAATGGAAGGATAACCATGTGCCCTTTTCTAAAGTACATGGCCTGGTCATCTTTCATTTAAGTAGGTCAGACACAGCCAGGCTGCTCGGCAGAGGACAGAAATGGCTGCAGTGTTATGGAGACCCCGCTCTGCTGGTTCTGGGGACACAGGACTGAAAACGCTCCGCTCGCAATATATCCTGAACCTACATGAGCAATGAAATTTTAAGTGCAGCTGGTTTATAAAGTAACAGTTCTGAAATACTTCCAGAAAATCAGCCCATTATTAAGGTCCAATTTGAAAGTGCAACTTATTTGCTAGATTATTTTTATATCTTGGATGATCACTGTTAATAACAGTCACTTCCAAAATGGTTTCATAAGAGAAGTACTTATTTCCCAGACTCATCTCTGCCTTTCAAACCTCTGCAAATAAGATCAGGTACTTACTTCCCAGACTCATCTCTGCCTTTCAAACCTCTGCAAATAACATCAGCAAGGCATTACATGTAATACAAAGCTTTGTAACCAGCAGCCACAGAACTTTTGTGAATCCAAGGACTGACCATCAAATTTAGCTTTGAAAATGTAAGACATAAATCAAGGCATTTGAAAGCTATACCTAATGCATTTCCCAGTGGTAGCAGGTGTCACACCTTCAAGGCTGTTTCCTTTCAATCCTCACTGAAGACTTTATCTTTTCAATAGCCCAATTTATGTCACTGCCACAATTACAAAGACCAGGACACAGAAAGAAGGCTCACTGGTCTTCCAGACATTTTCAACTAAATACCGGCAATGTGGCCTCATTCTGTAACTCTGACAAGGACACAGATGTCTCCAGAGCTGTCACTATCGAAAGAGAAAAACTTAAAATGAAGCAGAAAAAATCCTTAGACTCCAAACTTGATAAAAGGCCAGTTCACTTCTGCCTCTGAAATCTAAAGCAAGCAGGCTAACCAGTCTGTGTCATGATTTTTTTGTCCCAGCTCCTGCTGCAGTCCTTTGATAGCTTTATTTTCCATTAGTATTTTTCCTGGTGCATGGACCTTGTGAACCAAGACTACCATTGTTCTGTCATGTAATCTAGCGCTACCTGAACATGTTCATGTTTGAAATCATGTCACCCTGGCTGTAAGCATCATTCACTTTTAATGGGTTAATTTAGAAAAGCAGTTTTGGGGCTTCTGGTTATTTTTAGTGCATGAAGTAATAATCTCAGGGAATGGAAACACCAATCCTCCCTACATATTTTTACCCACAGTCTTCATCTGTACTCATGCTGCTGCACTGGGATTCAACCTACCTTGTCCAAAATTACAATTATCCCTTCAGCTTTCCTGAAAGGCAGCAGGAGGTGGCTGGCAGCAAAACCCACAGCTCCTAAGGGAACATCAATGGGCTTCAGTGCAGTCAGACCCACCCATCCTCAGGCTTGTACCTCCTGGGGTGGCTGGCAGTATATTCAGTGACTCGTTTGTGGAGACAGGCCGTGGCAACAGCACCTGCTCATCTACTCATTATTTATTATCATTATTATCATTATCTGCTGCATCACCATGATTATATGAGCATCATACACATTAATTTTGGAAATTAGTGGGAAAAAAGTTACCAAGTGCTTTCAACCAGTTCTGGTTTATTCCACTATAAATTTCAAAGCCAAGATGACTTCCAGGAACAGATCTCCTGATTTCTGCTCTGCTGTTAATTGCAACTCTCTCTCCAGACTGTTAATCTGAAGCTATGGATCGGCTGCTTTGCAGTGCTGTGTCAGAAAGACTTCCTGAGGTAGAAGTAAACAGCCAGTGAGCTGAGGAAACAGCAGATAATCAGCTTTATTTTCTCCCTGAGTGGTTTTTAACACATGGGTGACATTGACTGGGGCCTGAAGCCTCCGAGACAGCATTTGGCAAGACCTACTTGTTCATCAGGGGCCTGAAATTCCCAGTTGGGGCCCATTACCTGCAATCACTTGTGTGCGATAGCTTTAGGAGTTGATTTGTCTGAAAAGCAAGATATCACCATGGGAAAACTAAGATTCTCCTATCAGCTATGCTATTTACACTGTGCTCATGGAAAGATCTAATAAAAGAGGAAGACTGGTTTTATTATTACAGCAGGATCTCAGCAGAAGAGTGCAGTAGAGGGAGAAAGCCCCCAGTAACTGTTTTTTTTTGCCCCCAAAAGAAAATATCACTAAAAGTTTTCAATAACTGATACCTTTAATATTTCCAGACAAATGTGCACTCCTTTACCTTCCTGAGAAGGTACTGTAGAGGCTGGGGACTCCATGGCTCCCCTGGCAGCCAGCAGAACAGGCAGCCCAGGTCTGTCCCACCTTTTAGGGCATGCCCAGCTCCAATCACGCTCCTGGGGATGGAGACAAACCAAGGCCAGGCTGGGACATGGGCCCATGGTCAGAAATCTCAATCAGCTTTGTCCATGGCCAGGCAGGGCAGGGTTTGATGGCCTTGGAGGGACTGAAATGGGTCCTGTGCCACGGGCAGGGTAATGGAGGCCTGTGGGAAGATGGCCTAGGCCCTAAGTGTGCCTGGTGCCTTCAGACCCTAAAGTTTGAGATGTCTTGTGTGCTCTAGGTAAATAATTTAGTTACCTAAGGATGATCCTGGGTGAAAGATTGATGCCATGCAAGTTATGGGAGCTACAACTTCCAAAACACTTGTTTGTGTCAGGCTGAAGACTCCTGATTCTCAACTTAAGACATAACAGGGCTCTAGTTACAGGGAGTGGGAAAAAGAAAAGTAACCAGGCTTCATCTAAAAATGCAACGTTAGAATCAAACCCCTTCTGCTCTGGTTTTGGTTGTTGCAGGTACCAGAACAGCTGGGCCCCAGATCCTATTGTGTAATAAGGAGGTCACAACACACTGAAACCATCCCATCCCAGTTTGGAGGGTGGCTGACTGTGTCTCACACAGACACGCTGGTCCCTTCCACCCAGACATGAATAAAGCTTTCTGGTTCACCAAGCGTGCGATGGGAAGGAGGCACAGGCACCTCCTGTGGGGCTCAGCACTGTTTCAAAGCCAGTCTCTGACCTTGGGCTATCGCAGTGCTGAGCCCCACAACAGCATTGGTCCGTTACTCCTGAAAATGGCAATATAAATGGCACTGATCTGGAAGACAAACAAACCAGTGCTGGAATTTAAATCTTAGGAGTGTATATATATGTATATATTCATATATTTAAATACGTATATATACATGCGCAATTTTGAAAATAGAAAAGGTAGGGTTAGCTTCATCTGATTTTAGACATCTATAACACAAATATTTGTATCTGACCTGGTTACCCCCCAGCTCCCTTCACAGTCAACAGAGGAAGACAGGCACCTTGAGGGCATGACTCATCTGGCCTGTTTATAGACATCTACCTAAGAAGACAGAAATCCTGTCCTCTAAGGGACAGTTTCTCTCCTCCACTGACTAAAAGGACAGCCAAAGCTTGGATGCAGACATACACCTTTAGGGGTATCTCACTCCCGGTAAAACCGAGGAAGGAAGATCATCTTACCCAAACCCCTCTGTATCAGAAATCTTCACACCTACCCACACACAAACACACAGAGCCTGGGGAGCTAGCTGAAAGACTCCTTATAGTAAAATTAATACCTTTGAACAGGGGGTTTATTAAAGCAAGTTAAGTTTTAACTTTCAAAGAGCATTATTTTTACCATTTTTATCCCATAACGTTTCACCAGCAGAGGTGAGTAAGTCCTGTTACATATAAAGCGTAAGCCTCTGTTTTCTGAAGCAACTAGCCAAAACTTAAGGCTCAGGGGTCTCTGGATGAGGAGAAACATGATGGACTCCTTCCTCTAAATACATACACTGGATATATTGAGCTGGAGCTATCATTTGTGCCACAAATTATGCTGCTTCTGGAGGTGCCTCCCTGCACACCCTGAAGCATGACAGCAGTGAGCTCTACAGGAACCTGGTGGGAAAAGATGCCTGAGATCGCCTGTCTTATCACTCTCTGGGAAAGTAGCCCTAGCAAAAGCTCTGGTTCCCATCTTCTGCTGTGCTCACTGGATCCAGCAACTTCGCATTTACTAGCCACAGTCATATTTTGCCCAAATTCTTCAGAGATACTTACCTCTCATACAATAGCTGAAATAAAGACATAAGGACTCAGTCATTTAATACAAGATATTTTCTCTCACATCTGTAAGAGAAAACAGTAATTGCTTTAATTAAGCAGTGGCCCATTGGAAAAATCTTGTTGGTTGCTAATTAAAACTATGTATCAGCTTTATCTTTAAATCCTTGAAACAAACTCTGGATTACCCCTTTCTGATGTTGCATGAGGATAAACATTATAGCAAACACTATATATATATATATATATATATATATTCAGTCCTCTTCTATATTTGGTCAAATTTTGCATTCTGTGATACAATTGCAATAAGTATTTACACAGAAACCCGTAACAACAGCTAATTGTTCAGCCATTGATTTGTGCCTCAGCTGTCTTGCTGTGGTAAGTGTATTCTACATACACTTCACATACTCTTGTGCTAGAGAAAAATTAGATGTGCTGGGATGTTGTATGGAACTTTGCGTCAGTGGAAAAGCTCATTATATTAATTTTGGATAATGCCTCCTCTCTGACGTTAAGAACAAATAGATGGGATTTTTCTGTGAGGCAGAGAAGCTGAATTAGCAAGAAAGCTGTCCTTCAAGAATCAGTAAGATCTCTGTGACCCTGGTTACCCTGACAGATTCAGTTCAGGTTTGCTTCATCTTCCCCAATTATAATTTATGACCCAAGGCAATGATCCATCAAACCAGATAACATTACTTGGAGCTTACAATGGCAAAGGAGAGACAGCATTTCCTGCCACCAGTGAACAAGAAAATTCTATCATTGCCTAATATAAGTTCTCACAGTAGGAGTGGAGAGCTTATCCAAGACAGGTGATGCAGGAAACATTTAAAGAGCTGCATCTTTGATCTGAGGGTTGGGGACCCCCATGACAGAGCATACCAACAAGCCCAAAGTCCTTGTGAGTGCAGTCTTAATCCTACTGAAGTGCCAATAATTTCAGCAAGATGAAGATTTCCTCAGGGTTCAGTTTATGGCTGAATCACCGCATTATTAGTAAGTGGCAGATGATGTCTCCACTCTGTGCCATAATGCTCAACTAAAACAGAAGCTACAGGACTTATTGACAACAGGAAGAAAGAACAACGTAGTCTTAATGCAAGCACTTACATAGCACACAACCACCGTGAGTGCTGGAGAAATGAATGGGGGCAGCCAGGCAGTTCTTATTTACTAGGAAAGTAACTTCATCTGGCAATTTATCATGGTGAAAAGTGTCAGGGAAAAAATTCCTCCTATCAGAAACACTACTAGACAGTCACACTGGAATCAGAGTCCTATAATGAAAAGCTAGTATTAAGGTTAGAGGGTCAGGAAAACGAAACCTTCATTACATGTTGAGGGTGCAGAAGTCACATAGCCAGAGTGATTATTCCCCCACAGAATGGAACCAGCAACATTAAATAAGGGCACCAAAAAACAAGCTGGGGATGATCAAATTTGCAACCCTTCCCCAGACCATCACCAGCATTTTAACACGTCTTCAGTTGGAGGAAAGAGCTACAGAACTGCAGAGGCAAACCTATCTCAGTCTTTTATAATAATTTTTATTACGCATTTTAAGCAAGAAAACATAGTGCATTATTGTATTTAGCAGCAGGATTAATTGTCTTGTTTCTCTGAGCTCCATCCAGCTGAGACTAGCGGTTGATTTTAGGAGCTTGGTGACATCCCAAATACAGGGGTCTGATACCTCCTTAGAGGAAAAACAACAATTTCACATCCAGCACACTCCCAGCTCCCAAATGATTCTGCCCAGCCCCTGGTGAGGTGTAATGGTTACAAACAGCAGGTTACTCATCAATGGACATTTCCCACGCCTTTTTTTCTAGATTTTTGTTGTTCTGCTGACTGCTGGTGAAAGAATGGGACTTTCAGCTTTCCTCTTCCAGGAAAGCAGGTTTCTAATCCTCAGTATTGCAAAATTCTGAGTATTAGAGGGAAAATTCTGATTGTAACTGCTCAGCAGTGGCAATTTTTGACTGAGGAATGAGCTGGCACAGAGGGCAAGAAGGACAAACTCCAGTGAGGTGTTAAACTGGTCGGAAATAGGAATGTCAGAGAAAGAACAAATCTTTGCAAGTGGGTGAAGTTTTCCTTGGTGATGAGATAACAAACAGCCTTAGCCTTATCTTGTAGCCATCCTGGAATGGAAGTGACCAGCAGCCATGTTTGAGCAGCAGAGCTGGACTCAGAGATGCACCCACAGCCAAGCTGAGGTGCTCCACGCAACTGCTCTCAGGGCTGATGCTGGTGCAAGTGTATTTAAAGAATCTCTTTGTGATGTATTTTTGCAAACTCCATGTAGAACCACATAGTATTACAGTAGGACTCTGCCCAATGCATTGTTCATTCAAGTATTTTTTCATATTTAAGCACAAACATGTGTTTAATTCACCTCCACGATATCATAAAATTTTCCAAACAGTGTTTAAGGCTCTAAACTAGCAAGTCAACCAAGAACATTTCCTCCTTCCAGTCACTTTGATTTGAAATCTCATGGTTTTGAAGGCTTTGCTCAATCATTGCATATTTGAAGTTTTCAGTATTCTCTGCTTCTCTCTGAATTTATACCATAAGTACCCATACAGGTACATGACCCCAATTAAGTGTCAGAGAGAATGTGAAATGATGGTGAAGTCTGCCTGGCTGGATGATACAGTCAGCACTCAGCCAGCAAGACAACCTCAGTGCACAGCAGTCACAAGTGCAGGAACAGAGGAACACATGTCTGAAGAAAGGAAAGGTCTCATCCAGCAGCAGGGGAGACCAGAGGCAATGCTCACCTTTCTCACTTCCCGTTCAACTCCCTCCCTCTGTACACCCATGGAGTTACCAGCAGTGAGAGCTATCCCCATACCCCACACCCCAGATCATCTTCAGACCAAAAAAATGCCCACTGCCACCCTTCTCCAAAAACCTGTAATGTGAGCTCTGTTTTTTTATCACCCTTTGTTTTTGGATCTACTTGTCCATTCATAACCAGCCAAGTTTTCCTCAGGGTGGCTCAGCTTCACACATTGGGATGACAGTGGTGGCTGCCGGGAGAGCTGATGGGTTACACCAGGCAGCCTCCAGGCTCCAGCACTTCCAGGTTGATGCCAGCACACTTCATGGCTGCCAGCATGCAATGACTGACCATCCTCCTCCTCCCTGTTGACTTCAAACGGATGCAGTGAAGGTGCTCCTCTTCTTTGGGGCACTGATAAGGCATTAGGCAGGAGCACTTTGTCCGTGTCTCTGGGAATGAATGTGTTGGAGGTTTAGCTGCAAATGTCATGACTAAAAACATATTTCATAGTTTGACAACATTTCAAAGTCCAGCAGGGACAAGGTTTGTGATACACTAATTTCAAAAAGCCTACAGTGCGTGCGCTATATGGTAGGGTATTTGGAGTACAGACAACAGCAGCTTTAAATACCAGTTTTTGCAGCAGTGGGCCATACAGAAGCAGAAGTGAAGTATCTAACTATTTTTATCCACTGGCTTTCCCTGACCTTTCTTCTAAACAAAAAGTTATTAAGTTGACTTTCTGTTCCCAATTATCCTTGCACACAATGTTGCTGTGAAATGGAGTCTTAAGGTCCATATTGTGTCAGCTCCTATTTCATTAAAGCTCCCTTTATGAATGCTAAGCTACCTGCTGCTGGCCTGTGGTAAAGCTCAGTCCTGCCAGTTATTTCATTACCCATTTCTGATCTAATCAGATTCTGACTCCTTGTATTCTTTCCCAGAAATTCCCTAGGCAGGAAACTAAGTTTCTGTGTTCCCTTTCTTAAAACATATGAAGAATTTGTTTTCCTCTGTTTAGCTGCTTTCACACGGTATTGCAGTTATTTTCTGCCTCTGTGTTGATATCAACTACTCATTCTGAGGAAAACCAGAATTTCATTCCCTAAATGTTTGTGCATAGTCATGAGAAAGAGGACTTCTGTGTCAACAGAGATGAGGAGAGTCCAATTCAAGCCTCTCAAGAACCACAATGAAAACAATTTAATGTATTTTCCTCCCCTCTCTCTCATTTTTTCTCATTGAATAGGATTCTTTTAGGATTTTGAGAGAAAAACATTGGGTGCAGGCACAGGCTCCAGCTTTAAGCCTCTTTCTAGGCTTCTTAGGAATAAATAAGTCCAATGGTGGTTTGGGGTTTTTTTGTTTTTTGTTTTTTTTTTTTTTAATTATAACCACTTCCCAGGAGACCAAGGTGCCCAGAGGCTCCAACACAGTATGCCTCTTGAGGGGCACAACTTGGCATGCCCTCTGCTTCAGCCCCACAAAGGACAAAATCTCACGGTAATTTTAGAGCCACATACTTCAACTCCTGTGCTGCAGAAACCTTGCATCTTCAAAAGAGGGGTTTAGGATTGCTGCACACTGCTTCTCCTTTATTTATCATAAGTAGACAGAGTGTGATAAGGATCATACTTGTCTTTGGAAGCAAGTGAAGGAATGAGTGTGTCTGCCACTCAGCCCTTTCCTGGCAAGAGGCTGATGTGCATGGAGCAAGCCAGCATCTCAGACATTTACAGGAAAACCCACTGCTCTTATCACTGTTATACAGTAAATAGCCAAGTTGCACAACAGTATTTATCAAATAATCCTCTTAGGGATTTCATCATTTTAGTTATTTCATTAAAACTCTTGATAAACACAGTTTTCACATATAGTTATTTGCAAATTTTACCATTAAAATCCCATTAAGCCAGATGGCCCCAGTCTTGCTTCTTAAGTAGTATCATGATTTAATTTCATAATTTAATTACATGCTATCGAGGGTGTGGCCCAAATTAATTCATGAAGTACAAACTAGTGGTTTCACTAGCCTCACAGTGAATGGGTGATAACATTGTTGACCAGATTTCTGTGATTAAAGTTTCGAATATTAATTCTTCTGAAGAAGTTCCTTTAATCTCCCAGTTCCTTTTGTGCCTTACTAATGGGAAGTGGCAATGCTACACCATTTGTGCCTAAGGGAAAAGGCATATATCTAAGTGTAATACTTGGCAGCAGGGACATGAGACTGACCACAGCTCCTCCGTGCTCAGGTGGAGCAAAATGCTTGTAAATTCCTTGCTTGGAGCAGTGTAGGAGTCAACACATTCTAATTTTAGGTGCAAAGGTCTGGATAAATCCCACCATCCAGAAGTCATACCTGAACACTCCTCCCAGTCATAGCAGGTATCATAGCCACAGGGCACTTTCTTCAAACTATTTGTAGAGAGCTTTGCCCTTTCTGTAGCCCAGTCTAGGTTGGAATCACCACGGCAAGGACCAGCATGCAAGAAATGAAATGATTGTTCTCCGAGGCACATTTCAGCCAAATACTGACAGCTGGGCTTGGTCACATTCTGTTCAGAAACAGTATGTAGCACACAGATGTCTTCTGAGTAGTGGCTGCCCCAAGGAAAAAAGAGAAATTATTTTAGCAGGCTGTGGAACAAGTCTGTGCTTCTAAACGCTCCACCAGCATCAGATGAAACACAGCAAAGCCGTGGCCAGGTTGGATATCTACCGAAAGAGTTAAGGCTGTCCCAGCTACTGCAGGACCTGATACTGCATAGTGCTGCCAGATGGGGAAGCTTTGGCCCAGTTCTACAGACGGGAGGTAAAGGACATGTGCCTACACAAGAACACAAGAGGTGCTGCCGCCTTCACAAGGCACAGGAAATTTCCATGGCCCTGGGGTGGATTGTCTGAATTAATGCAGCCCTGCAGCTGGGTGTTCAAGACTGCCTATGAGGCACAGCTACCCTGGGATCAACAGCAGGCAAACCTAGCCATGCCGCTGGTAGTTTCTTTCTATATTGCTCTTGGCTCCTGAGTGGATTTGTTCTCAGCAAGTGCAGGCGTTTCCAAGCAGCACCATCCTGTTGAGGTTAGCCATTGCCCAAAGAGAGGGAGCAATACAGTTCACCTTGTTTACTCTCCTGAGTTAAGCGTATGGCTTTAATCAACAAAACCTATCTAGTTTTCAGAGGATTTGGCCTATCTGCTTTTGACAATGTCTACCACCCTCTGAACATGATCTCTTTTCACCCAAGTACTCTCGAGAGAGAGAAGGTAGCTGGTTATTTGCGCACAAACATGAATGGAACTTGCCTGTGGTCACACAGGAGCCCTGTGGTGGAATGTGTGTTGATCTCAGTCCTATAACAGCCCAGCTGATATGCAGCCTGCGCTCATCTTTCTTATCCCTAGCCCCATACCTCCACCACACCTCCACCCTGGCCAGTCATGTACTAAACATCCTCTAGGATAACATTCTATTCACTTGAAGGCTCAATGAATTGTCTGTGCAGGTCACATTGTGTAAAGAGCCAGTAAATTCAAGTCTTACATATTTTTATATGCTCTGGGGATTGAGACACACAGTGTATTTTGCAGCATGTTCATCTGAAAAAGGTGAATCTCAAACACAAGGAGCATGACCTATTGTAACAAAGTGACGACAGCAAAAATACAGAAATGGAAGGAATAAAGAAATAAAGAGAAGAAGAGCTGGGATCTCTTGTAGAAGATGGCAATGTAGGTTAGAAGGATGCACTCTGGTGTGCCATTTGGTTAATGTCATTGTTCATTTATTTCACATATAAATGGGACTGTAATTTGGACACAGAGGCAGAGTTGGCTAATATCTGAATGGAGTGGCCTCAGATTGTTGTTGTCTTTTGTTACTCTTCCTGGTTTGTGTCACAATAGACACTTGGTCTAACAGTGGAGAAATTTTGATTTTTCTTTTTCTAGTGAAAGTACTTAACTTACCCGCAATCTTCTTCTGGAGACAAGCAAACACACTGAGATCCAACCTGCTTTTGTCCTGGATTGCAAATACCTCTAATTTTAGTTTGTACATCTGAAGCAAAAAGAGTGAGAATCATTTCAACTAGTAACAAAGGAAACAGAAATACCTTAGACTCCTGACGTAAAGCCTAAAATGGGTTTATTTCCATTTATCCTGTGTCTCTCTCTTGAAAAGTTGCTACTGTTGGGACTCCACATGTAAAACAACAGTCTGCAAAAATTACTGGAAAATCCTATACAAGGAAAGAAACTGAAGTTTCAATAGAATGCGTTATCCTGCTTTACTTTCTTTCATAAAACCTCATTAATTCAGCTGGGGTTTGTTATGTTTAGTTCTTAAGAAAACAGTTTCAGTATATCAGTTTCATAATTAAAGTGTACAGGATGTTGCACCTGAAAATTCTGAACTCAATGCAGAAGTTTGGGGCTGAACTTATATTGCATTGTGGTAAGTAAGGAAAAAGTAAAACCAAAACTAGTTCTACCTAGATAAGACAAACTGTGCTGTTAATAGCAGCAGTATAGATACAATAAACTATCTGCAGGCATACTAACCTTTCTCACATGTAATAGGTCTCAAAACAGGAGGTATCCAGGCCAGGTCTTTCCCACAGGTATACTCTGTTTGACCTGTGACTATAAAACCAGCTTGGCAGCTCAGCTTCATGGTTTCACCAGTCTTGTACTGTTGCTTAAATGGGGAAATTGTGACACTGTCAGATGCTGGTGGCCTGAGGCATACTGAGGCTGCAATAAAGAAGAAAAAAAGTATAATTCCTGTTGGGTTTATATTTACAGCAAGTCATAATGCTTCATCAGAGGAGACATAAAGACATTTGACTGACAATCAAAACAAATTAATATTTTGCGTAATTAAATCTAGAAATTTTCAGTACATTGTCATAGTATTTAAAAATATTTTTCAATCAATAACTAAGTAATTATAATGTGTTTCTAATGTATGCTAGTATGAGTAATTTAATTTTACAGTTTAAAAATAATAAGAATTGCATTAGCAGCATATTTTAGTTTTTCTTTTGCAAATGAAGCTATTAACAAAACAACTAAAATGAATGGCAACAGAAAGCTCCTAAGTGTATTCAGATAATTTTTTTTGCTAAAACGAACACTAAGTCAATGAAATCATACTGAGTTCTAGAAAACTAATGGAATTTCTCCTGTTAGCACACCCAGGTCAGTTCTGATCCTTAATTGGACTATAAATAGTTCAAGGCATTGATTTATTGTGGCAATTTTCAAAGCAGCCTGAGGTGGTGGTGGTGATTAGAGGCACATCATCCATTTAATATAAAAAAAGGTAGGCAAATTCCTCTAAGAATGCTTTCTTGAGCGTAACTGTTGTCAACCTAAAGATATCTATGTAAGTCTGGAAATAAAAGATGAGTCCTTTTCTTAAAGATATTTAAAACCAGACAAGAGAAAGACCTCACAGCATCCACCTGAGGCTATTTCTAAGGTATTGAATATTACCATATCCTTACAAAGCACACAACACTAGCACTTCTGAACTGGAAGAGGAATGTTGTACTGACTCAGTAGGTTTTTGTCATCTCTACATGAATTATCTTCCTAAAATGCTGTCTTCTCAGATATCATTACAGATTCTTTTTTTAAAACCTGTATTAAAATCTATTTTCTGTCTTTTTCTTCCAGTTCTGTTTTGCTGCTGGGCTAAATTAGTTCTGTCTTTCTTACGTTGACATTCAACAGGTTGCTGCGTCCAGGTTTGATCTGGCAGACACCGAAGGAACTGGTAGCCACTGAGGACATGACCACTCACACAGACAATTTCAGCTTCTTCCCCCACGGCATACTGGCTCTTTTCGTTCTAGAAAAAAGGAACCAAGAAGGCCCTCAAAAATCTACAGTAATGAGACTGGACATTGCTAAAAGAAATACTGGTGAAAACTTGATGATATGATGTAATGAATGAGTTATTTTCCTAATCTGAAATACGAGCCATCCACTCACCTGTATAATGTTTGTCCAGCTGCACTAATTCATGTCATGGTTACAAAGGATTCTAGGACCACTGTTTGAAATGGATTTTCACCTTGTCTTTGCTTTAGTTTCTGGTGGACTTCAGTGGACTAGAGTCCCATTGCATGCCACACACACACACAGCAGCACGTTCACTAGCACAGTAGCTACCTTGGGTATCAGGCAGACATAGCAAAGAAGCCATAAAATCTTCCAGCTCTGTGACCACTACACTTCTCTTCTGTATCACTCACTTTCCATGCTCACCCTGATAAAGCCATTTTCTGGTGGGTCTGGTCTGAAGCAGCCAGACTCAGGTTCACCAACCAAGACATCCTCTTCTCTTCTGTCTTCATCATCATTTATACAAGGAGCACCTCTGAAAAGCAAATATTTGCTGGTAAGGATGTCTCTTAAGCATTGTGTCACCAAATAACAATGGCATAATGTCAGGAGCCTTGGGAAGGAATGCTGTGAGTGTGTCCTATCCTATCCCCCCTCCTCATCATACTCCAGATCCCCACAGTGAAAAAAAAAATTATTCTGTTAAATAAAATATGATGGACATCAAAAGTTGCAGGTGTTGATAAGAGGGAAACTGTGAGAGCAGTTAAAAAGTCATGATACAGGGCTAAAACTTCTATTGATACAACTCATGAAATATTTCTGTAGACTAAGAAAAAGAGGCAAAGAACAGCATATGGAGAAAGACTCTAAGGAGTACAGATGCTTTTGGGCTTAAGGTAGTGTAGCCAAAACCTGCCTGTCGCCCTCAGGCAATGCTTAAAGGAGGTGGGTCTCTCTGAGCACAGCTTGTGGTGGTATATTAGTGAGATGAGTAAAAAAAAACTGTGGAGCCCACTGCTTTTAATCTTCTCCTACCCACTCCAGAATCTCCTCTGTAGTCATGGCAGGAGTAACTATGAAAATCCTGCTTCAGCTCTTGGTTCCAGTAGAAAAACTGACTATGTAAAAAGCCTTGGACTTGAAGGCCCAAGAAACTTGGCCAGTTTGGGTCTGTTTAAGCTGAAACCATGCAAAACTGGTACATCTGACATGCTTAAATTAGCAATATGAAAAGTTTGGTAGTTCAAATGGAATTCTCTCTGAGATTGAGTTTAGATCTAAACCTTTAAGAGAAGAGGACATAGTATTAAAAAAATGGAAATTGCTAATTTCCATGAATGGAAGGAGATGAGTTCTCCATGGCTTTGGACAAGAAGCCATGAAAAGCAGTGTAAGAGATCTACCAGTGTGCTTTGGTATGTAATTCATCAGCCATTTTCTAGGAGTAAACAATGGGTAAATCCAAATTTGAAGCAAGTTGTAAGGATTTTCAGATGTTTCCTTCTCTCAGCCCCACCACAGAAGTTCAGACAGGACACTTGTCTGCTATTTCTTCTTGGTAGTCCCTTAACTCTGCCCCATGCCAATTAAGTTATTTTGATTTACCATCTTCTTACCTGTCTGTGAAGACAGAGATGTAACAGTTCTCCTCTTCTTCCCGCTCACCTTCACAGGGCTTCCCACCCTTCATTGGGGAGGGGTTATTACATTCCCGGGTCCTTCTTGTTTTGAAGGAAGCATCGCATGGACTCCATTCAGACCAGCAACTCCAGCGGCCATCTACAGCAACTGCAAGAATTCAAAGAAATCCCACGTTTCTATAGATTTGTACCATACATAGTATTTCTCATAAAGCCACATACAAGAGAGATGGAGGTAAATTTATAATAACTATTTTCAAAGGATTTTAAATTGTTTCTGTTAAGGGAGTGGATTTGCTGTGGAATATGAAGTTTTCCAGAGAGATGGTCAGCCAAATTCCAGCTGGTTCATAAAAACCTAAAACATTCCTTCTTTTGCAGCTTTGATTGCAAGTAACATTCAAACACAGAAGCATCTTATTTTCTGCTTCTGTTGCACACACATCTGCAACAGACAAAACATGTCTGAGTTTTTATGGTGCTGACAACCTTTTCAGATACCCCAGTACTCAATGAGTTATTAAATAAACCTGAGCTCTAGCACCATGTCTAAACCCCAAATCTACATCCCATGCAAGCTAAATTGGAACACTACTGCTTTTTCTTAATCCCTGGAGTATTTTTTCTGTGCCACTATGAAGTATATATAAAAACTTATATTTACACAGGTTTTCTTTTCTGCATGCAATACACTTTCTACATTCATCTCTATTTGCATGTCTTCAGTTGTTTACTTCTTTCAAAATATTTCCTTATCAGGGTCTGATAATGAGACCTGGAGCTGCCTAAGTGACTTTTTCTTCTGCACCCTCTTAGTCCCAGAACATAAATATATGTTATAATAAATATAATACTGTAAGCCTCTTCTGTTTCCCATAGATATTATACAAGTTCCAATTTCATTCAAAAGCCTGTTTGCATGAAATTTTTCTTTAAATTCTTCAGAATTATGATTATTTTCTATCTCCTTAAAACAATTCCTTAAGAGTTTTCTTGCTACATTTTAATCAAGACTTTTTATCTCCATTACCCATTTAGTGAAGGGTAATAGGATATAGGGAAAACTAAGGAATGAGTTTCCAAATTTTTGCATCAATTATCTTTGATCTCAACTTCATCTTATTGCTGAAGTGTTCATTTCCTAGTATCTTGATTATGTAGCTAAGGAATCTTTTCCCATGTCCTACAATTTCTTTCGAGCCGTGTCTATTCATTTTGATTTTTTATTTTTATTCCTACCTTTATTCTTGTATTTCCTGACCATCACCATGTGGCAAGAAGTGCTATGGATTTAGTAAGGGAAGGTTATATCAGATTGATCTTTGACAAATAGACCCCAGAAGGAGTATTACAACAGTATCACCCCAAGTACCTGATGTGTAACCCGGAGCTCGTGTCTCACAGTTTTTGCCATAGGTGCCAGCCTGGCACAGGCAGAGGCACTCTGTCCCGGAAAGCACGGGCCTGCCGTTGTTGGGGCAGGGGGCACACTGGCAGGGGTCAAACCTGCCCGCATATTCTCTCAGGGCTCTCCTCAGGTTGCGACGTTTGGTCACAGCACATGGCATGTTCCTCACCAAATCCATGATGGGCGACACCTGGCAGACAGCCACTTGGTCAGCAGTTACCCAGACCCAGCAGGGTCCTGCAGAGGCTAGTTACAGGATTTTAAAGGCACTAACATCTACATATGAAGCTACATAACACGGGAGTCAAGTATGTTGAAAGTTATGGATGTTTTACAGGAGTATGACAGTGCTATACTTCTATATTTAACTGTTTATATTTCTTTTATTTCCCCAGTTTAGGAGTCTGTAAGCCAATGGAAAACCAAATAAATAGGATACCATGTCTAAAAATTCAGGACATCATAGATGACATGGGGTTTGCTTACACCCCGTCCTTGCCATGTGAGACATCCCTATACTGCCTTCAGGAACTCAGTAGCTGCAGTGGGAGGAAGATGACTGCATGCTGTGTTCAGGTGGGCTTTCTGTTTGTCTTAAGTCCATTGCTGCTGCTGCTGCTGCTGCTGCTGAGCAGCTGCTGTGTCAGCTGGGGAGCTCAGCAGCTCAGGAGGCTCCCAGCAGCACCGGCACACTGCATTAAATAGGCAGGACAGACATACCAGGGGACTGCTGCTTTGCTTCATTTCAGCTGTGTGCCACACCTTGCGTCATAGGCCTGACAAGGGAACCAGCACAGGAAAAAGTAGTGTTCCCAGCACCATGCATTGCTTCCTTGCTAACTAGACCCTGCTCGGGTCTGGCCTCCTGCTGGTGTCAGAGTAATTCACTCATATTCCTCCCTCTTACTCTCACTGTCTGTGGATGACACAAACGTGGTGTGGCTTATAAGAACACATGATTATAAGCACCCACAAGAAGTATTTCTAATAAAACTTCATGTTATGCCCATATGTGTGTGCTTACATATCATACATCATCCCACTTTGAAAGTCAAAATACCTGCAAAGTTCTCTGAAGAGCTGGTGAATGCTTTATTATCTCAGTATCTCTAACTGGTGAGCACTTTATTGTTGCAATGCTTTTCTTGTTCTTCTCTTACCTCAAAGTCAATCACCACGGGATTGTCCTTTGTTGATTCCAGCCACCTTGTGAAAACTTCATGTCCTGGAAAAGCCCCCTTTTTCTCCCAGGCCAGAGCTGCTGCGTACCCTGACATGCCACCTTTTACCAGGGAGATTGATCGTTCAGCCGACTCCAAAATGGAACCTGAAAGGGGATTTCATCACAATGTTGTCAAAGGTCTCCAATGACAGTGGATATAACAGCAGAGTTCTATGGAAAAGTGAAGAGGATGTAAAGAGTAAACTAAGACTGATTTTTTTTTAAGCTAGCCATGGAAGAGTGAAGTCTAAGCTAAGAAAAACAATCCCTGCAATGGCAGCAGTGTCTGAAAGTGTCTCCTCAGCCGTGGAGATACTCAGAACTACACAAGACACTAGTGGAAAATGCAGGAGATACAGCAGGCTCCTCTAGAAGAACACATTGCAAGGCAAGCTCTTTGTAAACACCTGAGTAATAGATATTGATCATAAAATGAGGACAAAAACATGGTGAGGGTGATGAAACCCCTGTTTTTAGTGATGCAGAACATCACTATGCACCAACTTTTTGCAGTTCCTGAGGAGTATTTCTGGATGGCCAGGTAATATTGCCAGGGGGTGGGTCTCTTCTCCCAAGTAACAAGTAATAGGACAAGAGGAAATGGCCTCAGGTTGCATCAGAGGAGATTTAGATTCTATATTAGGAAAAAATTCTTCACTGTAAGTGCTATCAAGCATTGGAAGAGGCTGACCAGGGAAGTGGTGGAGTGGCCATCCCTGGAGGTACTTAAAAGGTAAGTAGATATGGTGCTTAGGGTTAGTGGTGGTTTTGGCAGTGTTAGGCTGATGGTTGGACTTGATGATCTTAAAGGTCTTCCCTTCGTTCCTTGGAACAAGAACTTCTCAACCTAGATGATTCTATGAACTCCTGCAGGTAGATTTAGGTTTGGCATAAGGAAGATAGGAGGTGAAGATTAAGGGTGTGTTATTGCTGCCCAACTCTCTCAATGAGCCCTAAGCAGCTGTTAAGGAAGATCAGGAGTCAGTCATGATTGCACATTTCTAGTTGTGCTCATTTCCTGGTTCAGCATGCCTGGCCCTGGACCCAGGAATGTTTGTCGGATCCATGACTGACTGCCACTAGGACACCAATGGTGGTGCCCCGGAGCAGATGAAGAGCACTCCTACATTGAAATTTCTTTTGCAAGTAAGAGGATGTTTCCAGTGCTTGTTTCAGAGACAAGCAGTGAAACACTGGCTTCTCTGACAGCAGTGGAAAGCATCTGTAGTTCAACAAAGCTGTGAGATCACCTGGGACATTTAGCTAAGGGGAATGGTAGCTCTCAGGGTAAGTAGCAGGACATGGGCCCTGTTCTCGTCACGGTCACCTTCATGTTTCATAGTCATGCTGTTTCTGGTGCATTTCGTACTGACTTTCTTTTTCTTCCAGAAAAGCACACGGGTTGTTGTTTCTGTTCGAACACACATTGTTGATTCATCCACTGCCAGACCTAGAAATACCAGAGAGCAGCAGCTTCATCACCATAACCCTATTACATGATGGCACCATGCCCCCAGGCTTCTACATCAAAGTGAGCCATTGCAGGTCTCCCTGTTCCTCATCCACCTCTGAAAACTTCACTACTGCTGGCACCTGCTTCCCCAGGCACAAACAGCATGGATCATCCTTACCGTGCCCTTTAAGTACTGTCCCATACACATGCAAGTTTCAGGAGTGGCATTAAGGATTACAGCTTTTAACCTCAGATTTCCACTTTTGTGGTATGGTCTTTTCATTTTAACAGTCCGGCAACCATGGGAATATTTTTAGAGTGATTTCCAATCAATACCAACAACTTTAATGACTGTCTCCCAAAAAGTACCACTTGGACCTCTCAGACCTCAATCCCACATTGAAGTAAGCTGGGACACCTTTTGCTTGTGGCACCTGGTCTCGAACTGAAAGTCTTAAGGATTTCTCTGAACACAATGACTTTTACCAAGTAAGAAACCTCTCAAACTTTCCAAATCAAGATGGTGTAGGGAAAAAAAAAAATTATCCTTGCTCTATATTTAGGTGGTGTGAGTAATTCCTGTGTCTATGCAAGTTTAAAGGACTTTGGTGTTGGGGAGCTTATGCAGTGGTCTGAGACCTAAAAACAGTGATAAGAAGAGCTGGTAATCAAATAATTATATTTTCTTGCTAAAGTTTACATACCTGAGTTCTTCAGTTCCTCAGAGCTGTACTGGTAAAGAATGTCATAGGAACCACCCATCTTCCCAGAGGTGTAATAATGAGTACCAAAGTCATCAAATATTCTGCTGTATGAAGCATAGTTGTACTCCAGCGGCAGGTGGTTAAGTGCTTTTAGAAAGACATCTGAGAGCTGCAGATCTGACTGTTTCATTGTGAAGTTCGCAACAGAAATGATTTTATGGACTCTAACAAATTTGGAGTTCTAGAAACAAGAAAAGGGGAGTCTTAAGCGTTGTCATACATAGTTTACTGCAGAAAGTAGAGGAACCAACAGTATGTCCTGAGATACATTGCAATAACTGATTAATCCTGTGTGCCATTCTGCTTTAACCACGAACAAATGAGTCCTGGAGCTTTTAAGAGCCCCGTGAGGTTCTCAAGGACAGTGCTCACTACTCCTTCGTATTGTGCATTCCAATAGAATTAGAACTCCCTGAGCACCTACCAAACAGAAAACAAAAAGATTCCAGCCACAACAAATGCACCAGCAACTGATCAGGCAACCAAAAGTTTCAGAGGAAAGGCCTCAGCTTATAAGCATTCATGGATCATTTACAACTAATCTGGTGAGTGGAACAGAGAAAGGAGGGGAATAGAAAATACTGGAAGATGGGATTTATAAAGTAACAAGCGGAATTTACGGCACAAGGGCAAGGTAAAGAGTTCAAGTGCAACAGGAGGGGCAGGAAACTGGAGCAAATGACCAAGCACCAGACAGGAGAGATTCATTATAAAACAATTTGTTACTGATTTATACATGGGTTCCTCTGCTGAATTTTCCTGCTGGTAGGCTGGCTCTACGCCGCTTCTGTGTCCAAGGCCATTTGGCCTCGAAGACACAAGGATGCATCTAAACAGGGAGTTCTCCCAACCAGGACTGAGCAGTATAACGTGCGAGTTGGAACTCAGCTCTCAGTTCTGAACAGCGCTGCTCAGTGCTGCCATTTGCACATTGGAAAATAAGCTAAGGTTACTCAGTTTTCTGCTGCAGTGAGAATAAAATGGAAGAAATCTGGTATGTAATAATTCCTAATTTATATTCAGCTCCTACGATAACCTGTGGTAACATAATTTTTATGATTTTCAGGTGATTTGGATTCTGATCCTCAATTTTCAGCTGTGCCAGCTAACATTTCAGTTATGACACACAAAATTGCAGGCCACTTTGGCAAATACTGATTCTAAAACATTAGTTGTGTCTAGCATGCTTTGCATGGTAAATACGAATTTCTGTTTGAAATGCATCTCGTATTGCATTTTCGGCTAGGAAAAGTATCTTGAGTGCCTGTAGTACTACCAATTTACCTTACAGTTGTCAAACCCAATGATTTCTATGTTAAATCTATGAGGCGTGCACAGAGTGGAAACCCTCACTTGTAGAGCACTCCCAGGAAATTGCATTCCAAAGTCTCCAGTCATTTCTGGGCACATGTTTAATCATAGTGGGAAACCCTGGTGCTTGTAGAAAATTTGAACCATAAGTACCAGGAAATAATATAAAATATTAGTAGATCAGGGATGATTATTCCCAAAGGCAGACTCGTCTAAAACAAATGTGAGTATTCCATTCAGTTTTGTTATACAATTTTGACAAAAAGCAGCCAAACAGAAGCTGAGCTGACTGATACTGAAGCAACTAGTTTTACCTGGAAATTTTCTAATAAACCAGGATTTCAACAGAACATCCAGATCAAGTAATCTTTCATCCCAAATATCACAACTTGAGTTGCTACAGAGTCATGTCTGTCCTTGTCTGACATCTGCAGGGATGGAGATGGTTTCCTACCTTTGAGGTCTTAGTTTTTGAATTGTAGTTCAGTTAGTCCAACTCAGTTAACTGCTGCCAGAAACACTAGGAACATGCGCTTATGGAATTGACACAAATTCTGATACAACGCCTTCAGAAGTGCTCCGACATCACAGCATGGGAATTCAGTGACAATAAAAGTGAAGACAACAGTATATAAAAATAACAACACGGAGTAGGATGGGCAAGATTGGTAGTTTATAACAAAATGTGTTACGTAACATTCCAGTTTCCCTTTAAGAATCTTTCCTTATATTTTAGTACAGAGAAGAGTGAGCAGTGTGCACCTGGGCTCATTCTGCACTCTACTAGGGCAATATTCAGTTAGCAGATTTTTGTGTGAAACCTGCCTAATTTCCCTTCTTCAATACAAAAGGAGGGTGAGTAGCTGAGATGCAGATCCTTGAGGACCCCTGTGCAGAATTTTACGGGAAAAAAGTCTTCCATTCTCAGAAAATTTTCAAAGAATGTGTTATTTCTTAGACCAAGTTATTTCTTTACAACCAAAGGCATCTTGACAGCCATGAGACTCCTATATGCAAGTTAGCTACCAAACCAAAAACTAAACTGATGTAGATTGATTCCCAGTACATGCATATGTATAACCTTACTAAGTGCACTTAATTGTACTTTTTAGAGTTGTCTGCTATTGTTACTACATGGTATTCTGGCTTCTTAATCTATGAGTACCACAGGGAATGGTTTACCCAAACTGATAATCTCAAATCAATGTCAAATCTATGTTTTTTTAAGTAGAATAAACCTATGATTTCTGTACTTAAAACAGAAAACCATATTGCATTACAGAAGGTATATAACAACCAGGAACTTTCTGTATTTTCAGAAGAGGAACTTTTCAATGCATAATTATGGTGATTTTATTTTTTTTTCCCAAATGTAATGCCAATGCCTTAATAAGGAAAGCAGCCTTGAGTAGCTTAGTTTAGAAATGAGCAGACAGAAATCGAATGAAAGGAAGAAATTGCAGGTAGCATTCAATTACCTTTTCATATGAGGCTTCAATGGCTTTCTTGAAGGAGGAAGATGATGTGGTTTTAACCCGTTTCTTTTTTGAGAATAAAATTGGGATCCTAAAAGAATTTCGACCATTATGAGTGGATGAAGTACTTCCATGAGCACTATCACTCAGGGGAGTTAAATCATTGTAAAAGTCTGATGTTACATCGTCTTCTTCATCTTTTACCTGGAGATTCAGTAAAGCAAAATGCGTTTGCCCAAATAATAATCCAAAGCAGAAACCTATTAAGCAATGAATTCTTGATTTTTTTAATGAAAGAAAAATGCCTGATCATTTGAGACATTGCAGTAAGCTAACAACCTGTTATTAACACAGAAGACATGGCTGAGAAAGGTTGATATGTGAGATGAACACAAGATAAGAAGTAAACTTAGTAATAGGCATTTAAACAAGGAGGGACAGGGGTTGGGGGTGGGCAGGGAAGTATGTAGCACTTTCTTCTAAAATTTCACACCTTCACACCCCAAATCTCAGGAGTAATTTTCAGTAAGTGTTTCAACACATTTTTCAAAGACTCTCAGGCCTTAAATGCTATGTCCATGCTATGAGTAAGTACCAGTCCCATCCGTTCTATATTGATCAAGGCAAAGAGCTTGATATTTTCTGTCCTTTCTTCTTAATCTCCAGCTAGAGGATTGAACAGGTTTCTGAAGAAGAGCCTTAGAGAGCCTTACACTTGCAGTATTAGCACCCATACTGCATGATGGGTAGGTGGAGAGTAACCAGGACCAAACCTGACTGACCAAGTTGACAAATCTCAGTGGTGCTGTTGTGCAAAACACCAAGAAAACTTCAGCAACAGTTCAGAAATTGCTAATTTCCCAACAATCAGGAAAATCCCTGTGGGTGTTTGAAAGACTCATTTCTCTTCTCTTCTAGACTGGTTTAACTAGTAAGGCTGTTAAGGGCCTTGGGAGGGCCGCAATCCACTTCCATTCTCAAGTCATACGTTTTTGCATGAAAACACACTGGAGTTCCAAGAAAAAAGCCTCTTCCAGTGCCCCTTCTATACCAAAGGCTGCTCTAAATTTTAAAAGCTACAGCTGCACCCTCAAAGGTGAATCATAGAATCATAGAATGGTTTGGAGCTGGGAGGAACCTTAAAGATCACTGAGTTCCTATCCTCTTGCCATGGGCAGGGACACCTTCCACTAGATCAGGTTGCTCAAAGCCCCATCCAGCCTGGCCTTAAACACTTCCAGGGATGGGACATCCATAACTTCTCAGGGCAACCTGTTCCAGTGTCTCACCACCCTCACAGTAAAAAAAAATCTTGCTTGTATTTAATACAATCTCCCCCCTTTCAATTTATAAACATTACCCCTCATTCTATCGCTATACTCCCTGATAAAGAGTCCATCCCCAAATCCTTAACAGTTCTGCAAATGGACATCAGTAACTTAATAAACCACACAGCTTTAAAGAGACCTGGGTTAACCAAGACTTGTTTTTCCCTATTGAATATTTTTGCATACAGAAATTTTTCACTGTTACTGACAAAAACTACGTGTCCAATCCAATTGCACTTTTCATGGCATATACTAGAGTGTTCTTGTTCAGTTGCTCCTGTTAAAGTAATACTAAAAACTCACAGCACTCTTGACAAAAATCAGCAGATCAGATTCCATCCATTAGTTGATCTTTCTTTCACGTCCTCCATTCCTTCCTTCTCAATGCAGTGGTTGGTTTCAGGTAGGGCATGCTAACACATGCACAGATGCTTTCTGTGCCCTAACCACGGTATTCCAAGTAATTTCGAAATATCAGAACCTAACAGTCTAAGATCAGGTTTTAAAAATCAGGTTTAAAAAAAAAAAAAATCAGTAATTTTTTTTTATAAGATACAAGTCAGGTTGATTTTGTCCTTTGCCAGTCCTGCAAGACTCCTCCCCAGACTTTGTACTTCTTGTCCTCCTGCCTCCCAGATTTGGTGTCTGCCTCCCTTCCTTGCTGCTCTTCAGAGGGTCTGGTCAGGGAGCGGGCAGAACAAAGGGGCTGAAATTGGTCAGGGAGAAACTGTGTCCCCGGGCTGCAGGTGACTAGCAGGAAGCTGGAGTTAGGACAGCCATCGGTACTACGAAAGGTAGGAGTAGAGCCACCCAATTGATCAATTTATCCCATTTCTGCACATCACCTGAAGCACGTTCAGGCCTCACCAAATCAAGAAATCTTATCCTAAAACACACATTACTGCCTAGGACTTGAGTGCATAACCTGGACTGTGATTATGGCAACAGTTTTGTAGCTAGGAGTTGCTGCTTGAGAATACCTGAAAGCTGACAGCCTCCAGGTTTGCTGGAATACGGTACAACCTCCTTGTCTCATTGTGCTTCACTGTTGTGCATTGTCCTCCATAGAATGAGTTGCCAAGGACTTCCCCTCGGCTCTCTCCTGCAAAAATGTGGTATCTGACAAGAAATTATTTCCGGACATTAAACAATCCCAGAAAGACACACAGACTTGAAAGAATTAGTGTAGGATTTTTAGTATAGGATTTCGAAAATTTGAATGAAACGGTATGAGAACCTGTGTCATGTTACTGCGTTGAAAGAAGTGCATCTCCAAGAACTTCTCACTCACACTGAATTCTCCTGAATAGTGCTGTAGTAGCAATCCTGTTTCCTACTTTACAGCAGTACCTAGCCCCCTAGAAAATCCCAACGTCAGAATGAGACTGTCACTCTAAAGCAAAGAAACACCTAAAAGTGGCCTAGGAAAATTAACAATCAGTTCTCCATTTCTACCCTAAGTGATGTTACCAGAGAACATTGAGTTCAAAATTCAATTAAAAAATGCAAGTCTACCTGGGACAGGCAGCCCCATGCTTAGGTTTTACACTGCCTAAATTAGTAGCCCGGAAGAGGTGGTGGTTGATATTTTGTGACAATTGTTGTCATAGACAAACAAACATCTGTAGAGGAACATCCTCAAAATTTCTGAAGCACTTGGGATAACTGGGCTGAAAGTTGCCCATATGTGATGCTCTGGCTGCTGTGAGGCAGGAAGGGTCACACAGACAGCATACTCTTTATCTAGTGCACCAGCAGCGCAGAGCAGGACTGGTAGATGCAGTGAGCAAGTCCTAGTCTGATGGTTTGGTTGCATTTTTATAACTTCTTGTGAATTTTAATTTGAGACACTATGTGTTTTAATAGGTGGTGTGGTTGTGACCAATCAGAAAAGGCAGATGTCCCCTTTTCCCCCCTCAAACCAAGACAGTAGGATAATATATCTTTAAGTCAATTAGTGAGATAACAATCTTAAGTTTATAAAAGCAAAGCTCGCTTACCCACTGCCTATTAACTGCACGCCTGGGATGCTGTCATGCTTCCTGCTACATGGGGTCTTTTTCCTCCCACAATTTCTTTCATCAGAGTTATCCCCACAGTCATTTTCTCCATTGCATTCCAACTTTTTTGCAATACAACGACCTGTACCAGAGAAACAGCAGCAGTAAGAGACTATGCAAAGATTCATCATGTCTGAATGCAGAACAGGGTAGTCTGTCTTTTTCCCTAGCAAAGGTGTGAACTTGTTGCAGAAATTAAAAGCAAGGCAGTATGTATAATGCATAAATTATTCCAATAAGAATTTCTGTTCTGTCAGTTTTGCCTTGCTTTGAAGCTGCAAAAGTTTAATTTAAGGTTGAGCAAAAGGATACATGGATGAAGTTATTTCGAGGCAGATCAGGTATATATGAATTGATGCAAACAAGAAATTCCTGCAAATTTAATAAAAATAGTGCAAGTTTATGTTCAGACAAACTCTATGGATGTGTTTGTACATGAAAAATTTCTGCAACACAGTATTATCAGAACAGTGTTACTGTCTAGCTGTCACGGTCATACTGACACGTCAGGCTAGAGATTGCACTTCAATTACATTTAGTTACAGAAGAAACTGCCAATATAAACTGCTTCTAAAACACATGAAATTCTTAAGTTTACTTTTCTCCCTGCTCCTTTTCCCTGTAATATACAAGATCTGGATCATCTGGACCTTTTTTGTCTCAGTACCTAATCTTCTGACTGTCTTATAACGCAACAGTCATACAATGAAGATTGTCATTACCACTTTCACACTGAAATTTATTCTTGCAATCAACCTCCACTATGTTGCAGAGCTTAGCTGGGAAGCATGGGCGGGAATCCACCAGTGGCTCAGTACAGGCCTGACCCCCAAACTGGGATGGCTGCAGCAGTGCCCGGACACGAAACTGAAAGGCAGAAGAAATAAATTCAGGGTTGTTTGTATGAGCTGTTTTTGTAGATAAGTGACCCCCCCAGGCAGAGTAACACGCCTCAGTGCTGCTGAAGCTTTATCAAAACCAGAGCTCTGAAGGAAACAATAATTTATTTTTCTCCTTACATCCTACTATGCCATCACCACAGGTAAGGCAGGCAGGGAACTGAAATCCAAGCGTCTCAGTACCCTTGATGATGTATACATGATTAAAGACTTGACAGCCTGGGGCACATCACTGGAAGAATCAGAAGTTGTCCCTGTGCCTTCAGTTTTAAAGATACAGTAGGACATGGTGTGTGAACAGGCTTACAAAAATTTTTCATGCTCTTCATCATCTCTGTTGAAATAGAAATATTCTGATAGTGGTACATATCCCATCCTCAAACCAGCTGGCTTGGCTCCTGCCTATGGGGCCTCTTGTCTGAGGAACACAGAGTGACTGGGGAGGACAAAAATTCTTTTCCTCAAAGTTTCCTAAAAGAAGATCTGGGATCAAAATCTGTAACTCACTGGGTTTTCTTTCCCCAGGTCAGTACCCTCCATGCAGAATAACAAAGCTGAAGGCTGCTAGATAAATCACTTCAGATAAGTTTTCCACTCTACTCCAAGAGACTGCTGGCGAGACCTGTCTGTGTGTGACTGAACAGTTCCTCCTCTAAGAATTTTTCTCCACTGAAAGAGCACAGTTACTTGCAGACTTCTGTTACTCCCACCCTTGTAGGCAGACCCTGGAGTAAAACAGTGCAGGAAGATACCTAGCAAAAATCAGGCACTGAATGACTGTGAAGGTAGAGTGCGAGAAGCAATACCCCACGATCTGACAGCTCTCAAGCTCGAGGTAACCCTTTCTTGTACTCCATTTGGGATTCATAACACGCATTATATTATTTGAGCAAGCTTCCACCTCTTCTTCCCTCCCCCCACTGGGAGCTTGCTTACACTAGTCTTTACACTTACCTTGGAAGTCACGTCCTCCAGTTTGATTGCTGTTTATATTTATAAAGGTCACAAGCAGTAATCTCTATAGCTTGGAGGGAAAAATGGATCACAGTCTACAAAAACACCTTTCTGCTTGAAGCAACAAATTCATTGCATCAATATTTAAAGTTAACAAAAACAAATAATACTTCTATATACAGATATGCAGGTAAGAAACTCAGCCATTAAAGAGGATATTGGTTATCAAAAAATGCCTCTTTTCATCTCTTGCAGCTTCTCTGTTGTTTCCCACACTCTCTGCACTTCTCTTACACTTTCCATCCCAGGTTCAAGATGGGAATACCTCAGCGTGGTTCACATCTCACACCTCCAACAGCTTCTTCATGTCTTCTTCATCCCACATTGGCACCAGAAAGTTGTATATGTATATAAAGGCATACTTATGATATCTGATAGATTTTTCAAGACTATGTTTCAGGCATGGATTCCTGAAACCGAGCAGGACGTTCAGAGAGCTGTAGGCAGTGCCTGCACAGACACTCAGAGCTACTGTTGTGGTCAGCCCTAAAGCTCAGACCCACCAGCCACACAGCTACCCCAGACAATCTGCATTCCTCTCTCCTCCACTTCCTACAACCTTACAATTGCCAGGGCTCAGTTTCTTTAGATCAAATCCACTTGAACCTAACTTTTCACCTCTTCTCTCTCTGGCATCTCACCTCTAAGTTTACCATCAACCAACAGACACAAGCCCAAGAGATAAAAACACCATCCTGGGGCTCTGTTCCACGGATATTAACACATCCACCTCATTTTTGTGCAGGCTATAAAAGTTGGGGGAGTGGTGCTCTGGATTTCTTAACAGCAATCTCAAATTGATCTGACCAATAGCCTAAGCATTTCTAGCCAGTGCTGGTTAGGATTTGCCAGTTAACTCTTTTTAACAGATTATTTGATCTGATTTTCCTTGAGAACATACAGAATGCTATGGATAAGCTAAAGATTCCTTTACTTTCTCCTGATTAAACAGATATGCAAATTCTAGAGCTTAATTCATCCTTTATGTGAAAAATTCATATTTAATTGTGAAAATAGGACTTTTGAAGCAAGTTCTCATAAAGATATTTATGCTACTAAATCACCCCTTTCTATTTTGATCTGCTTATTTTAATTTGTTCTCTCCATCTTCTGTTCTTGTAATTCATAGCCAATTTCCCTCGTTAACTTCAACTGTCATTTTGCAGATCAGTCACCATAAAATTGAATGTGAAATAAAGAAATCTCTTAAGAATAATTTCTTGCATTTAGCCCATATAAAACATTTTCTACCTACTTGTTTTTTAATGCACGGGTCACATTCTGACCAAGGGCCAAAGTCTCCAAGCCGACAGTTGACAGGACAAGTTTGCTGGTTACACACACGAGATTCCCGCTTTGTGCACAGCTGGTCACAGAAGTTTTGGCTATAATATTGATCCATTTTTATTTGCCTAAAAAATGTTAACAAGTTACGCTAGGAAGGAACCGTATTCAGATCACTGGTGTTCTCTAACTGTGGGTGAAGGCTGCTAAAGAAAATTATTTAAGCCCAAATGAAAAAATTTGAGAGATAATAGCTAGTTGTAGAATGTTGATTAAAAGAAAATCCAAATATGCCTTAAATTTACAAAGCAATTGTTTTGCCCCAGAAAATAGATCAGGAAAGATCCAAGAGTAAAAGAAGGGATTTCTCAGAAGTTTAGAGCATTCCAATGAATGGCATCTAATTTGATGCTGCTGAATCTTACTTGACTTTATCTCTTGTCATAAAATTAATCATAGAGGGAGGGACTCTCCGCAGGCTTTCCGTCCTGGAGCTGACCCCTCCCATGGCATTGCTCTGCACAGGGCAGAGCTGCTGGAGCACTGAGTGCTGGCCCAATGTGGATGCTGCTGGCAAGACCATCATAAGACCTGGGTGTTCTCACTAAATGTGTTGGCAGATACAGCTTTATTTGGAGGCTCCGTAATGCTCTATATACATAATTTTGAAATTTTTCAATCTTGCAATTAAAGTAAAATCTGTTCATCTGGAACTTCAGACACAGGTCCCCCTCCTTAGAAGTGGTATTTTCTCAGGGAATAAACAGAAACATAGAAGTAGTGAGATAGTTTGGCCCTACCTGTGCCTGGTCTGTGTACCGAAATTGCAGGTTTGTGAACAGGCAGACCACGACCCCCATGGGTAATGTTCACAGTAGCACCCCTGACTGCTCCCAATGGCCAGGCTCAGCAGGATCAGGTGCATTAACATCATCTTGTCTGTCATGAAGGTGCACATGGACAGGTAACAAAAGCTCAAGAAACTATTCCTTAGAGCAGTGCCTGTGTCCTTTTGAGACATCTCTTCTGATTGCAGAATCTATAAATCTGCTTCACAATACAGAGTTCCTAAGCAGCGTACCTAGGGTAATAATGCATAATACAGATTTATTAGTGATTTAGTTAATAGTCTAAAGACCACAAGTCACAATGGCTTTCTTGGCCACTCATATATCAGGAATACTAATCGTGACTCTGCATTATTTCTATTTATGAGGTTGCTTATAAATAATTTTGAACACTACAAATAAAGACCTGCTATTGTCTTCATTGCCAGAAGTATTCTCAAAAATATTTTTTAGGAATAAGAATAAAGGCATGAGACAGCTCTACCTATAAAAAAAAACAACAGACAGAACCTTAAGAGTAAGCAGCCCCATCTATTACTCTGTAACCAATTCATTTTCACGTGCCTATAAACGTCCTTTGAATAAGTGTTTTGCTGCAGTGAACTCTTCCTTCAGCTTTTGTTGTTCTCAGTTTTGACTACCCTGTCTAAACTGCAAACCATCACTATTCAAAACTCATCTAAATTTTCTACCAACAGCAGAAGACAGAATAGCTATCCTATTTCTCAGTCTAGTGGTCAATCAAACTATTTGATGAAGGTTACGGGCAGTCTTTAGGAAGTAATAATGCTTAGAAAACTTGGAAAATGTCTTCCAGACAAATTATTTATTCATTGAAAAATGCAAAAGATTATGTCCCCTCATAATGAGATTGAATCAACACTAAAATTGGTAGGCTGTTGTAGTAGAACACTACCATTTCGTTTTGCCTAAAAAACCCCAAAATCCAATAGGATGGTTTAAACCCAAAGTAGTTATTTTAAAACACACTCCAAAAGTTTTTATTTTGAAAAATTTGAAATTAAATGTGTGATTGTTCTCTGTGTTAGGTTTTTAGCCACACGTGCTGTTATGATTTTTATACCTTGCTGAGAAAACTGGAATTGCATCAGGTCAAAACATTGCTTCCTCCTTCAGTAAAGAAAGGCAATAAATCTTCACACAGCTGTTACAGTGAGAATCCAGAGCACTTTTTACAAAATAATTCATCAATGAACAAGCTTTTCAGAGAGATTTAAGTATAATCAAACCCAAAATATGGTAAAACTGAAGAGGTCAGCAATCTTGCCAATGAAACAAAGGAGAAGAGGTATTACATGTATTTCCTTACCTCAGTTCCTGGCTTCTTGCACCAACGGTGCTAGCTTAGAAAAGAGATGAAGTCCTACAGAACAATTACTTGGTTCATTCCTTCATGGTACTGCACATAGAAAAACACTGTTTATTCTCATCTGTGAGCAAAACACCCAATCAACACATTAGAAGCATATCAACAGCCATAAAAATTGTAAGTACATGAGAGATTAACTCAACATTTTAAAGAGAGAAAAAAAAAATTTAAAAAATGACAGCCACAAAACACTTCCCCACAGGTTTTGTAACCAGTGTGCATTGAAGCCAACAAAAATCCTTCCTTATTAACTTACTGTAAGACTGGTAGCTGCAAAGTCAGTAAATTTTGCAGACTGGTGTGACCTTGGTGTGATTTGTTGCAGTCTTTTAAATGAAAGGTTGGTGGTTTTGTTTGATTTGGTTATCCGTTAATGAAAGCAGATCTGGTCTGATAGCAGGAATGGTCAGAACAGAACAGCCTCTCAACCAGCACCTCCAGAGTGACATGTTCTAGAGAACTGTGGAGGAACAGCACCTCCTACAAATGCAGCTGCCCAAAATGAGCTGAGAGGAATAAAAATACCTTTGCATTAGGCCACAGAAGCTCAGTGGACTGCAGGTGTCCTTGTGTTGCCCAACAGAGCTGCACAACCTCTCTGTTCTCAGTTTGAAAGAAAGATTGAGAATCTGGCAAAATGGCACATGCTAATAATTCATTATTGCTTTCATGAGGAAAAAGCAGACAGTGACCAGGCCAAGGCCAAGGCAAAATACCTGTCTGCTGCTGCACCCTCTCTGTAAAAGTGGGGCTTCCAGATAAAACAAAAATCCAAATACATTTCAGGTTATTTACAGCCTTTTGCCCTCTGTGGTGAGCTGTGGGCATGCAGTCACCCTGCGGAAGTGCAGCCAGCAAACAGGAGCTGCTGAGAGTCCCTTGAGATTGACATACCAGGACAGGAATTAAAATGGAAAGTGAGAGAATACACTCATGCAGAACAGAAACAGCAATGAGAAGCACAAACCAAGTAGTTTGCCCTAAAAATTCCAACAAATTAAAGTCTGGAACAGAATGTAAAATCTCACAAATACCCAGCGTGCATCCCATCCTGAGGGCCATGCTGCATTGAAGCACCCTTCCCTGCAGCAGACTGGCAGGAATATGTCAAGATGATAGAGTCCTCAAAACATATTTCCCAATTTGTTGGGATCCAACAGCACATACATCCTTGAAAAGCAAAAAAACCTCAGAGCTTCCTGCAAACTTCACTTTCCAGTTGCCTTTTCAGTTGTTTTATTATTATTATTTTGGCCGAGGAAGTGTTATTATACAACTTGGGGACACAATTAGCAAACTGATATTCTGCCAGATCCTTATTATACTGTGTACACTTGTCATAAGAAATCAAAATAGTCATCACTCTGGCTCCATGGTTGCTGCTGGGTGGGATTTGTAAAGCTATGTGAAAAATACTGGCTTCTGCCTTTCAGAGAGCATCTCCTACCCTTCAGCACTTCCATCTTACTGAGGGCAGCCCCTCCAGCCTCAGTGAGACCCCAAACAGGAGATGCCTGTCTTCGTCCAGGCTTAAAGAAGCAAACCACAACTGCGAGCAGCAACTCAGGGTTTTCAGCTGTGTAATGCAGATGGCTGAAAGCTTCTAGCTGAGAAAGTACTTTTACACTTTTTCTTAAGAGGAAAAAAAGGAGTTACTAAAAAAGTTCACAAATTTTAAAATTATTACAATGAAAGGCTGTTTTCTGCAGTCTACAAGTAGCATGAGTCACCCATAATCAGAGAACAAGCTGGCAGGCAAGCACCACAGTTTGTATTAACAGAAATGTTAGGTGGAGACCAGCAGTGGAAGACTTCATACAAAAGCCAGGGCTTTAGGACAGGTTGAGCACTGAATCCTTAGATTCATGTGAACTCAGTTGCCTGAAGCTGCTGGGCCACAACAGCAGAGAGCAGCGCTTGGGCTGTCTCACATTTTGGCAGAGCTGCGTGCAACTGCTGCTGTGCCCTGGGAGGCTGTCAACTCATCTGTAAGGGGGTGAATGATCAGAGGAATGAAAGGTCTGGATCAGAACAGCAAAGCTGGCACTCATGCAACCAAAGGGACTAGAGAGGGGCTTTTCCCATGTTTGGCAGCTCACCTCATGACACTGTAGGACAGCCCCCTATATTAATTCCTCGGCTCCTCACAGGCTTTGTCTGTAAGATACCTTCAGAGCAATCTCACTCTTTTCTGCCCTGGCTGGAGATCAGAACTTGCATATGTGCATCCTTCCCTTACACCGTGTTAAGACATCAGAACAGCAGACAGTATCCTAGTGCTAACACTCAACCTCAGAGTCACTCTTTGTCCTCTCAGTCAGCTACTCACAAGGCTTCCTCACAACCTTCTAACAGTACGACAAATCAAATAAGTCTGCTTAGAGAAACAAGTACTTAGAAATTTAGGCAGCAACATGGTAAGTGATGGCTCATGCAAGCAAGGGTGCCTTTTAGGACTGATTTTCACATGGAAAAGCATCAGCACCAAAAGACGCACTTCCTCTGGACTGTGGTCCTGCAGACTTTCCCACCCATGTGATACTGTCCCTTATCAGGTGTCTGGTCTCAAGCTCTGGTGCAGTATTACCCAAAGTCCAAAGCTCTATCACTGGAATCAAACTGGGAGCAACCCAGAGAGGTCAGTGTATAGACACATGCCATTTTACAACATTTGGGCTTTGGGAGTGCCTGTGCACATATCCATGGCCTGAATTTCATTATTTCTACAAGAAATCTTTCTCCGTAAAAATTGACATAACATCCCTTCATCTCTGCTGCAACGCATTTATGAAAGTTCATTTTTCAAAGAACAGGAAAATGTTATCTCAAAGGGAGCAGAGAAATCCAATGAGTATTCTGCCTGAGATCGTGGTGTTTCTGGAGGGACGTCACAAGGTCATGTCTCATCTATTTCATCCTATATCTAATTCTTCCTACCCAGAAAAATATATTATCCTCCCAAGTCAACCTCTAACCCCTATCTGAGAGCAGCCTCTCTTCTGACCCCAGAACTCTGCCCAAGGAAGAAACTCTAAAACTGTAAATGGGAAAGTGCAGAAGGAAAGGGGCAAATATCACAACATTTTCTGGGAGGCAAGCAAAGAGAAGTAAAACAGCTTTTCAAGTTAAGTAACATCCCCTGGTGATTTTTACATCCCCTTGGACAGGAAAAAACATTCGTCCTGTCCCATAAAATTCACAGCTGCAGAATGTTGCCACCTACCTCCAGTTCTTTGGATGTCGAATAACAAGAGTTCACTGAACAGCACTCCTCATGTGACACAGAGCTTGCAGACATGGCTTCAGCTGTCTGCTCTTTGACAAAGTCCAGAGTTTTAACAGCATCAACTGATACTATTCACTAGACACGTTTTTTTACCCCCCCAAACCTTCCTGAATACAAAGTACAAGAGGAATCTTTCATCCCTACATGGCAGATTAAAATTTACTAAAGATTGGACTGGGAGGAAAATACACCTTTGCACTTAATTCTATAATTCAGTAAGGTATTTTTTCCTCCTCTTTTAACTTTTATCACACTATGTGCACCCCATGAGAAGGGATAATGAAACAGAAAAGTGAAAGCACCTTTAAGCATGAAAAAACATCTAGACGGCTTCAATACTGAGCTGTTTTGACATATCCTGTGGCAATAAGGAAAATGAACCATAAAATATCTTATTTACCCTGTCTGTCACTGGGCTGTCTGATGACAGGGGTGGCAGTGCCCCCGGCACGGCAGGGTGGTGGGCAGCCTTCCCTGCAGCCAAGTTCTGCTTCGCCAGGAAACCCGCACCGCTGCCTCCTCCCCAGCTGCCACCATTCATATGAGGGAGGTGTAGGACTGAAGAGGAGAAGGAAAGGCTTTGAGAAGAGGGGTTGTATCAGCACAGAGGATGCTGCAAAAAATCAGCACCTGTGGAGAAAAACAATTTCTGCTCAAGGGTTATACCAGTGGATTCAGATTTGATGTTGCAGGATTTCCAAGCTCTGAGCTGCAGCTGCCCTCTCGGGCTGCTTTGTCAAACAAAGAGTTAGGCATCCTCTCTTTTATATAGAATTTGCTCCTTCTTGACTTTTATTAGCAAGCTGAAAGCGTTTGGTGCATCAGTAGCAGCCCAGGACTCAGGATTTCACTGTGGTACGGGTCACCACCAAGGTGACTCCAGGACATCCCATGGTAATGGCTGGGCTGGAACCAAGGAGGAAAACTCCAGAGCAGCACCTTTCTTTATTTCCATGCTTTCAGACTACTGTTTTCTCACTTCATCCCACAGGTCACCTGGAAAGTAAGACTTCTCACCTTTGAAGGTCATATTGGACTTCATCCCCACTGATACCCAGCCACTGCTCTGACAGACTGAAGCACGACCATGGGACTAACCAAGCACAGCTACAGCAAAGGTACGTTCCTGCAAAGCACAAAAAGCACCCCTTCTGCCAGGGGATGAAATGCTTAAAGGTGGGTTTTATCTACCACACAGTGGAAAAAACAAAACCCTGGGGAAACTAAATCCCAGTTTCCATGGCTGTAATGTTTACAGGCAATCGCTCAACACTCATCCTCCTCATGAAGGGCGGATGGAAAGTCAACCACCCTTTACACAACACCCTGCTCACCAGACAGCAAGGAAGGAAGAAGCAGCATCTGAATGATGGGGTGGTCTGTCTCAGCAGGGAGTCACACACCCGTCAGTGAATGAGCACCAGGACCCCTCATGCAGCAGAGCAGGGAGCCTGCAGCAGCCAGCTCTGCAAGGCTGATGGGGAGGGAAAAATTCATAGCGTATACTTCATGTATTTTCTGATTCCTTTACTGGGGTAGATTTCTCAGTGGAGGACAAGTTAAAGAGGGGCTCAAATCCCAGCAAATAGTACAAATTACAAAATGTGGCTGTGCACCCCGTTATACTCTGAGGAAAAGCTGTAAAGAGCAAGTTTCCCCCATGCAATCCAAAAGAGATTTGTGACTTCTACCTTCACAGAAGTGTTTTTCGCTCCATCAAGGCCTTTAAGGATCACCCGGATTACCATAGGAGACCTTAGCCTGCAGATAGCCAAATATAGGAGAGCAATGGCAGGTTTTCAGCCCAATGTTCTTGTTCTGCTTCACCAGCCTGGCACTGAGGATCTGGCCCATGGTTCATGGCTGGAGCATGGGCATCGCTGCCTGTGAACTGGCACCATCTGCTTGTCCTGCACCAGTCATCTATCATGTGGCAACAGGAGATCAAGGTGTCCCTGTTTGCAGCCATCTCCTAAATTATTCCCAGTCACTGCTTAAGTTGTTGAGTGAATTAACCCTTTCTTGGTATATGCACAGACACTGGAACACTGGAGTGGAGGTCTGAGACAGCAAACAGGGCTGGAGACTCAGGACCCCTGAAACATCACCCAAGAAATCTGTGTCTGTGTTTAGTTCTTTTACGAAAAATGAGAGCATTTCTGGAATGCTAGCAAAGAGAAGGGTTAACAGAGCTGTGGGGCATTTGTACCCCATGGTTTAGCAGGTTTTCTAGACAAAAGACAGGAGAAAATACAAGTAATTTCATGTAATAAATACCTTTGGAGCTGTGTCAGTGTTTGATGCAGATAGGAGCACCATGAGTACCTATGAGCATACCTACAGTTCAGGAGACAGAGGCTTGTGCCACAGCTGATTTCCCTGATATTTACCAGGGCAGACGCTCCCCATCCACAAAGAGGGAGCCAAGGAGTGCATCACCTGCTTTGGAAACTCCCAGGGAACCAGCTCTCAAAAGCTGACCTAAATCATGGAAGGCACATGGGGAAAAGGCTCTCTTCCAGGCCACTGGAAATAAACTTTGCAACTTTGGGAGCCATCTGCTCTACTGAGTTTTCTTGCATCGTGAAGGGAGGTCTAGTGATATGCATATGTAATGCGAACACTAGAAATCGAAATTTTCCTTTCGAAAATCAGTTCTGCAGACTGATTTCAATTTACTTCCAGCCAGTTTGCTGGTAGGTCTCAAATTCCTGAAAAAGATAACATTGTGCTGAAAATGCTGAAGGTAGGAAGATAAGATCCTGCTTGATAGAAAAAAAGGATAAAAAAATGCTTCAAAAGGAACAATGTGAAACAGTAAGTATTCACTATCAAAAAAGTTCAACAACCACCAATAAAAGCATCTGGTAATCACTTTGTTTGATTAAACTAGCACCCAAAAGCCACCCCAGAGGGAAGAGGTGAGGAGAACTGGGTGCACCCGTAATCACCACTCCCTTTCCAGGGCTTCCAGTTCCTTCTCAGACTCACTGCCTCGGGGGGGGGGGGGGGGGGGGGGGGGAAGAAAAGATGATCCTCTGACTCTGCTGTTTTCTCTGGGACCTTCTGAAGCCCTGGGACAACTTCCTTTTTTCAGTAGAACTTAAATCATCATAGGCACCCTCGTTCTTCACTGGACTGGGATTAGTGGCAGTTTTCCTGGAGCAGAAGCATCCTACCACCCCTGCAGACTCAGTGCTGTAGTACTCCCTTTCCTGCAATACAGTTTTAGTGATCTTTCACGAAAACGAACCTCAGCCACTACTGTGCAGAGCTTGACTGTTTGAGAGTGATGTAATGTAAAAAGTATGCACATTTTATATGCTTATATATATTACATTCGTGTATTTAAAAGATATCAGATCAGGATATATTGATTGCACCAACTTGTTCTTTTGTTCTTTCATTTGCCTGTGTAGACACAAATCCCAGCATGTATTGGGGAAATCCAAAGGCTTCAGGGAGTTCGTGTTGGAGGAGATTAACACTATGAGGATTTACCACTGCAAATCCAGCGTGCAAGTCTTTGTCCGTCATCTCAGGCTCAGAGTAGTTCTAGTACTATGGCTGGCAGTGAATGAGAGCAGACAAGAGGTTTTTTTTTGGTTTAACTGCCATTGCTCAGGGTTAACATAGTTATGCTTGGCTCCTGCAGCAGTAGGTAGCTGTGGCACTTGGCAGCTTTCGCAGGTAAGAGTAGACTCATGGTTGTGGGGTTTCCTTCTCTTTCAGATCTTTCTCAAGGCGGTACAGTTCAGCCCAAAAGAGAGGCATGGGCCAATGCCAGTTTGGTGTTCACCGGAGTCCTTTTAGCCAATGCTTTGCCCCCAGCCTGGTGCATCTTTGAGCCATGGAGCCCAGCAAAGGCGTGACCACCCCACTGGGAACTGCACCACTTGCTGCTGGAAATGGTCCACAGGAATAAGTTTGAGAGCAGAAATATTATCCATGTCTGTTTGTTCATGTGTGTCTTCCTGACTGCATTGGTGCCTGGCTTTCTGCCTGATACAGAATGAGAAAAGATACAAGAGGGGCATATCTCCTTTTATTTAGGAAAGTTTGTGTAGCATATTAATGCTAAGGTCAGAAATCAACAAAGCCTGAGAAGGGAAAAGGATTTTCTTTGCTGCTGCCTACATTTTTCACATCACAAAGCCCTACGCTACATCAAAGCACAGTCCTGACATGTGTGAATGACTTTATGCCTCCAGTCAGGCTTTTTGAGGGACTTAAATTTAAAGCAATTAAGACAGGGATTTGCGCAATCCTTACCAAAAATCCAGCAGCGCTACTGCAGGCAAACTTCACCACTAGGGAGCACTAACAGACCAAGTTTTTCAGCGCTTTTCTGTACTGAAACCGAACTACAAAGGTAAAATAAAGAATAAATTTAACACTGACACAATAAATATTTTAAATTGTGATATTTTAAAAACTGCCCACTGAGAAACTAGATGAATCAGGGGTAATGGGGCAAGAGATTTTAATATATTTGATCAGGAGGCAAGGTCTGTAAATTGATACCAATCAAGAGCTCTGCCGATTCATCTCTGCAACTCATGTATATTTTTTTTCTGAATTTCTATATGATTGGTAACTTTATCATGATAAAAAAATGGCAAATCCCAGGCACCAAAGGAATTTTTCTCCACCAGATACAAACCACCTAGTTCAAATCCAAAGTACATTACAGACCTGAGAGAAAAAACAACACAAAAACCAGCATTTTTTCTGTGGCAAATCAGGATCAGAGGTTCCTCAGGATATTTGCCAGAGACTCAGAGGCAGACTGAGAAAATGCAGAGCTGTAGCTCAAATCCCAGTTTACACAATAGAATGACTGACCAGAGATTGTTGCTAACAGCTCACTGTACATCTTCAATTCCTCTTCTTCTTGCCAGAAGCACGACTATACGTCCTCCTTACCCTTTCTTTCTTTCATTGTTGGACACAAAACATCAGCATGGCTGTCATGTAAGATTTCACGTCTCACCTTCTCCTTCTAACACTAGAAGATGGGATTAGCCTTGATTATTCAGTGACTCAGAAGACACCCAAGTTGCAGCTCTTCCCAGTCTTCATCTTCCCATTTTCTTTCCAACTGCTTTTGTCAGTTTGGAAAGCAGCCCTCCCACACCTTGCACCAATCCCCACAAAACACGGGAGGTTTGACTGGAGGCCAGTCTGTAGCTACTGCTGACATGGATGGAGCCATGACTGTAAGGGAATTCTCCAGGCAAATGTGCCTGTGCTGAAGCTGCCAAAAGGCACAAGATGCAGAGCTCCACACACAACTCTGATGGCACACCAAGCACTCTTAAAAAAACCCTTTTGGTTATGGTACAGAAACTAAATGACGTTAATCTAGCCTGCCATGCTATCCCAGTTCCAGTTGGATTACAGCATGTTATTTCTTGCGCTTCCCAATAGTCATATCGCTGTAGTGAATGTGCTCTAAACATCAAGAGGTGTAACTGAATTCAGTAGGAAAGCTCCTGTTCACTTGTGCATTGCAATGACATTTAAGATGACATTCCTGAGCACACACAGAGGGATGGCTTCTGTGCTGCAGTGCTCCTGGTCCAGCCAGAGGCGCTGATCCCCATCTGGGGACTCCTTAGCTAACTGAGGCACTGTGTATTTGAGGGCGATGGGGATGGGAGCAGAAATGGGGCAGCTGAGATGAAATTGAACTGAGAGCACATGCCTGAGTTGTGCTTGACAAGCTCTGCAAATTTGGAGGGGAGAAGCCAGACAGAGGGTAAAAGCCTTGAGGGCATAGTCTGGGCTGCACAATATGGTACAGAAATAATGCCCTATGCAGGAAGAAGCTGTTTCCCCTGTAGTATGAGAACAACTATCCAAAATATCATATCTTAGAGACTCTGTTTCTTTATAGTCGTAGTACTCATCTAAAGGCTGGCTCATCAAAATACTCAATGAGACATATACTCAGTGGAGCAGATGAAATTTGGTAGGGGGCAGAGGTACATTAATACTTTGAGTTGTGAGGGCTACCAAGGTCTCTGCTGCAACTCTGTCATGCTTTAACCTGTGATACTTTTGTGCCTAAAAGTCAAACCATGGCTCATGACAGCTGAGACGTAAAAGCTCAACATCAGTGTTCATAAAAACTGTCAGTCTGGAAAGCTTTTCCTCCAGCTGGTACATATGCAACCCAGACCCTTTGCCTCTTCATTGCAAGGTAATACTGACCGCTGAGGAGCTGAAGATCAGCCTTCGTTTTGCAGAGCCCTGTGGTGACTGAAAGGACTGATAAGGTCCCAGAGCCAGCAAACCCAGCTTCAGCAAACCAGGGAGTGAATTGCAAGGTGCATGTGCAGGCACGTTTACCTCTCCTCATTTGGACTCATGTCCTTTAATATCTAGCACACCTGCTTGCAGTGAAGCTGAGCATGAGCTACCAGCATGTGCTAGCAGTCAGCCTTCTCCAGAGGATCCTCCTACGTCCTTCCACAGGCACAGGCTCCCTTTGGCTGCAACCATCCCTGTGGGAAGCAGAGAGACTGGCTCAGCAGTCCCTGCCAAAGCTTGCTGTGTGCCCAGGGCATCCTGTGACCCCATCCGAGCATCAGGAGCTGGCCCAGGGGTCAGGCAGTGCTCAGAGACATCAGCTGCAGCAGGACGGTGCTGTTTGCCCAGGTTCTAACACTGATGAACCTGCATTTTGGGAAACCTACGTAGGAGAACGTGAGGCGGCCCTGACCTGGTGGTAATGAACTCAGTCATGACTGCATCGCTATAAAACCTTTTCAACACCATTCAGCTCAGCTGAGATATTTCTGTTCCATGCTAGTGTGAGTGGGAAATGTTGAACTTAAATGTGCATGCGGAGATTGACAGTCTCACAAGGTGATCCGAAGATATCCCACTATCTATCTAAGACAGCTTTTAAAACCGAGCTTATAGCAGTGAGTGAATACTTCTTCAGAGACTTAATGAGTTTAATGATCATCCCAGTAGGCCAAGGCTCACTTCACAAAAATAAACCAGAGGACAGAGTGAATTCAGCCCCTTCAGACAGCCCCACTGAAGACAAAAGATGATTTAAGGTGTGCCTGTTCTGCATATAAACAAGAGACCTGAGGCACTTCTGTAACGAGGCATGTGCCCTCCTCTGGAAGCAGTGGCTATTTTCATACCACAGCTCAATAAAGGAAATGTGAGAGGCATCTGTGCTTTGTTTATAGCTCCATTAGCCTTTCTTGAACTGTAAATTACTTGGCAGCAGCTGAGACAAAAGGGAAAGGCAGGGCTGGATGCCAAAGGAAAAGTTTGAAGTTCACAGATAATTCGAGTCTTTCAGATTTTACTGCCTAAAATTATAGTTCCTATGAACAGTTATAAAACTCATTAGTGGAAATTGACACATTTACTGCATGTTTAATTGTAGAACAGACTACTGTAAAATATGGGTTTTATATGTAAGGGCTTTATAACATTTCAACTATGACCATTTTCCATGGCAGTCTTCATGCTTGTGTCCTTATTCTTCATCAGGCAGTGAACAGAAAAGAGAACAGATAAATTGGGGTCTGGCTGGTATACTTGAAATTTTCAGTGAGGGGAGTTAGGAACAATAAATTGTACTTTTCTCCCATTTCCAGCCCTCTGGTTTAACCACAATGACAACACTAGGAGAACATAAAGGCGCAGCCTGCGAGGGCCA
>VXBW01000398.1:91405-123367 GCA_013400375.1 Thinocorus orbignyianus
GCCAGCAGCAGGAAGCACAGTGCTATAATGGCATCTGGAGCATTATCAGTAGCACAGTTGTGAGTAATTGCATTAATTGCCTTTAATTACACTCTGTGACCTGAAACAGGCTGCTTCCAAGAAGCACGACACACAAGCAATCACAATGGGTTTATAAAGTGACTTGAACAAGTATACAGTTAGATCTTCTATGCAGAGCCACAGCTGGAAGGACAGATGTGTTCAGGCATATTTGTGTGCTTGGTTTACAGGCCACCCCACAACAGAAATAGAGGACCAAGCAGCAGGTCCTTCTTCACGTAAGAAACCCTATACAAAACTCCAGGAAAAAAGGCTAATTGGGAAATGGTGCTTTGCTTTCCTTTCCCTGGGACTAAACATCACCTCTATCTTATGTAATTAGCGTCCCTACTCCTGTAGAAGTTCTTCAGAGAGCAGGTTACACCACAGTTCCTGATTGATGTCAACTGTTACGCCTTACCACAGCTTTCCACAAACTGTGAAATGAATTTTGTCTCAAACGCAGCTCTGTCACTTTTTTAGTTACAGTTCTACAAACATGAATCAGCATTTACAAACATGTATTTTTGTGGTGAGGCACTTCTGTCCAATGCTGGTCAGAATTTGCTGATGAAATCCAAGCCTCAACAGAGGAGCTGCATTAGAAAAGCATTCTATCCACCCAAGCCTCGAGATGGACCTAAACTCCTGGTCCAGTAGCAGAGTCAGGGGCTGTGGTTATGGACTTATCTAATGATGTTTTGCAGGTCACATGTGCCTCCATGGCAGGCAGGCAGGCTCCAAAGATGGCTCCGCTGATGGAGTCGAGATGACTGTTTCTGTCACTCCCTCTGTCCTACAGTGGGATGGAGTTGGTGGTGTTGCCATGCCATCTTTACATTGCTCACCTGCAATTACGGGAGCTGTGCTCTTCTCCATGACTCAGAATGTTTTATTCATCATCCATTTATGGTAAGACAAAGCACAGGGGACTCTGATGATACTGAAACTCCTTTGCATGCTAATGGTGAAGCTTTCAGCTGTGGATCTCTAATTCTTATGCCTTATGCTGACATTTATGTGTCCAAAGCAGAGCTGCATTGCCAAACTTGCTTCATGTGCACTTACTTGCATGTGACCTGCAGGCAGAGCCCAGCTGGCTCTGCAAATTCAGTGTGCTTGCCTCTGTACCGAAGGATACCTGTGTGTGCGTGACTCCTTGTGAGAAAAATGATATGCAATGTCATCTACCCCAGGCAGTCATTCTGCAAGATGACTTCTTCTCATTCTCTCACTCCTTCTCACTCTTCCCACTGAGCCTCTTCAGAGAGTGTGATGAGACCTTTAGGCTGACCCAACTCCCAGCTCGGCCACATCTGGCAGCCTTAATCTCCTCAACTGCACTATAAACGCTTGCATATCCAGCGAAGAAAACTGGGGTGGGGTAGGGGAGTGGGTCTCGCCATTATGCCTGCATGATCTATTCATGCTGCTAAGTCCTCTGTAGCAGACATGGGTGGGAACACACTGAGCTAGACTCGTGATAAAGCTAGTGTCCAGCTCTGGAGTCCTCAACATAAAAAGGACAAAGAATTGTTGGAACAGGTCCAGCAGAGTGCCACAAAGATGTTTAGAGGGATGGAGTACCTCTGCTGTGAAGACAGGCTGGGAGAGCTGGGGCTCTTCAGCCTGGAGAAGGCTCTGGGGAGACCTTCTAGCAGCCTTCCAGTATCTGACGGGAGCCTACAGGAGAGCTGGAGCAGGACTCTTTGTCAGGAAGTCTAGTGATAGGACAAGGGGTAATGGTTTTAAACTGGAAGAGGGGAGATTTAGGTACTGGAAAGAAATTCTTTCCTGTGAGGGTGGTGAGGCACTGGAATAGGTTGCCCAGAGAAGTTGTGGCTGCCCCATCCCTGGGAGTGTTCAAGACCAGGCTGGATGGGGCTTTGAGCAACCTGGTCTGGTGGGAAGTGTCCCTGCCCATGGCAGGGGGGTTCAAACTTGATGATTTTTAAGGCCCCTTCCAACTCTAACCATTCTATGATTCTGTAATTCTACGATTCTAAGAAGGAAAACTGACTCCTTGCTCCCAACTCCAGATGTCCATGCAGTCACAGGCTGTCCCTTGCCATGCCCAGTTTGTCACTAGGTCCTCAGTGACTCATTTTTGAGTTTATGATCTTCAGCCTTACCTGTATTAACATGTTAAGAGGCATTCAAGAGGTGGATCCAGCAGATCAAGCTCTGATTATGTTGTTGTCAGTCAGCTTGTCACAGGAATCTTGGTTTTATTTTATTTTTATAATTGTCTTAAAAATATACTGTAGAAAACTTATGTGCATACTTACCTGTCAAGGAACCTGATGGCTACATGCAACAGTCAACGAATAAAACCACCAACTGACAGCTCTACCAGTGTCCATTCAATTCTTCAAATTCCCTAAGACACCATTTACAAGTAACTGAGATCTCAGCCTTCCAATAGGTTCTAAAAACAACAAAATCAGTCTGGAAACCAGCACTGAGTGTCTGACTCCCTCAACTGTCCTTGAAAATCCCAGACTCAGGTATTGCTCGTGTTCCCATTGAAGTAATTAAATTAATGAAATTCAAGATAGGGCAGCAGAGGGTAGTGTAGTCCAGACAACCAAGCACAAGGTTAAGAACTAGAAATTACAACACCCAATCCCATGCCTTCTTTTCCATGGATTATGCTGAGTCACTTACTTTTCTTGACCTTTTCCTCATCTATTTTTAGGCTTGGAGGTTTATTCGCCTACTTAAAAAAGGATTTTTTCACCTCTAAATCCACTCTGTGACCTTCAAGTCATTAATTTTCTTGGATAAAGACATCGCTGAGAAGCAGCTCTGCTTCTCATCACACATTGCAGCAGAGCCTGGACTCCCCTCTCCGCTCCCTGCCAGCTGCAGGAACTCACACTGGGGAGAGAAGACAGTGCTGTGCAGAAGGGAGGAACGCACCAGAGGGGCTTCTGCTTTGTGCTTGTGAGCCACCAGGATGCAGGAAATAGGCTGCTGATGGAGAAAGCTGGTGAAGACGCAAGCCCACACTACCTTCTGGAATTTAACTGCTGAGGAAGGAGGTCTCATGACTAACACACCACACTTGGGCACCCAGAGCATCAGCGTTGCTAACTGCAGGTGTTTTGAGGCTTTCTTTCCTTCAAAACAGGAAATTGGTCTGGGACCCACCCACACTTTCTCCACTAAAATCTCCTGTTCTCAGTGTTTGGGCACAAACAGCCCTAGCTCCTAGCTTCTATGTGTGTTCCCAGTACACAGCCTCCCCAGCTGTGACATCTTTGCTTGTCCAGTTTACAGTCCTCCACTGGTCCTCTTCTTTTCATCTACCCACCCATTCATCCATTAATCCACCCATCTACTCACCCACTCTGTTTGCACAGAGGCTCAGCAGCCCTCTAGGCTGCCCTGGTTATGGTTTCTCCTCCACACGTTCCTCCAGAATGCCATCATATCCCTCTCCTCTGAGGCATTACAAGCTGCTTCACAGACAACTGGAGGGGCATGTAGGCCTTCTGGTGACTATGGAAGGGATATTCCAACATCACAGTCTTGGCTCTACAATTTCCCATTTCAACATTCAAGGGCAGCTTTGGTGAAAGAACAGGGAATGAGCTGAATGCTTAGTGCAGCATCAGCATATTGCAATCACTAGACACACTGTATGTGAACAACTTGCTTAACAGCACCTTTGCCCCGTGAAGATATTAATAATGAGAGTTTTTTTAACACTGCTAATGACTGTGGGCCTTGTGTAGAGAGCTGACTATACCACCGTACCAAGGGAACCTGTAGAAACAAATTAAGCAACATATATCAGAGATTTGGCACCTTCTTGATCCTGTTCACCCCAGCCAAAAAGGTCATGCAAAATATCTCTCATTTCATTAAAGGCAATTTAATTCATTAATGTCCAGCTGACACTGTACTGTTAATTCAGCTCTGCAGAGGTGAGAAAATGGCCAGTGACCTGAACTTTTTAAGCTGCATAGAAATAGCATGGTGCAATTACAATGCTACAGACATGGTTAGCTGCATCTCTAGGTACAAACAGGTTGTTCCTTCAGACATAAATTAGAAAAGGTCAAACTTAAAAGCAAGGTCGTAAGCAGAGCATTAAGAAAAGAGTCCTCATTTTGAAATTCTTTTGATACTTTGTGATCATAGTGTCTGGAGCCTTTTTTTGCTTAAAAAGAAAGAAAAAAAAGAGCAAGTCAGGTGAGAAGCTGCTCTTAGACAAAACGTCAGAGAGACTCAAGGAGTTTCACAGAAGGTGAGTGTGCAGAGGAGGGATCAGTACGGTCACCGGAGCTGGAAGTTTGGAGAAGAAGATGACAGCAAAGAGGACCACAACCAAGCCTGTGAAGTAATTGTAATTGTTTTTAAACAAGATACTGAAATAAAAATTATGGGTTTGGTACCATCACATTAACTCAGCTTCTTTTTTTCTTATGAGTGAGGGGAGATTCAATTTCACTGACAGGATTTTGGTTTTATTGTTTTAATAATTGTGAAGGACTTGTAGAAGAATTAGAGCAGTTGAGGAAAAGAAGGATCTGCTGCCTAAAAAAAAAAAAATTAATTATCCAGAGCATGTGCTATCTAATTAGACATGATCCAGCTGATATTTCATAGCAGATGTGCCTAAAGACTTCCCCTTTCTACAATCCTCACAACCTGACTAAAATGAAAGATGATGTGATCCAGAGGCAGAGTTTTTAGGGTCACTAAATTAAATAAAGCAAAACAGTACTGAAATTACACATGGTGGATTTGCAGGGTACATTCTGCTACAGGTGAAGCAAGAGAACAGTTCTGTACAACAGGAAGCTTGCACTGAGTGCTCTCCCCACAGAAATCATGACTTATTTAATATAAATATTGCCTCATGTATATGTGCATGCATGCGTGTTTATTATAGCCAGGCTTACTGCTTTTTGCCTAACACAAGGCAAGAATACTGAAGAGGTGCTTCTAAAATATTGATTTAATTTTTTAAACATCACTTGAAGACTAATTGCAGTATTCACTTGAGAATTTACAAACATGAGTAATAACTGATCTTTTCAAAGTCCTCAGGGATAACCACTGGATCTGTATTACTTAATTCACAGCAGAACCTTTCTGTCTGCATTCAGGTGGGTGACTTGCAGCTGCACCATCACCTCCTGCAAAAGGAAGCAAACACTGCCATTTAGTGCCTTAGTATTCTCTGCTAAGGTCAGGGCTAACATATGCTGAGGCTGTATGGATCAGTGTTGCAGTAAAAAGTACCATGTTTTATAACTCATGGCAATATAACTTTTATATCACAACAGCACTGAATGAAGCAGCAAAGGCTTACAAAGGCAGTCATGCCACCCTCAATGGTGGCGGGCACTGGAAATAACATACTGAACACTTGCAGAGCAACAGTTACGGACTGCAGGACAAAATAGAACATAGAATCATAGAATGGGTAGAGTTGGAAGGGACCTTAAAGATCACCAAGTTCCAAGCCCCCTGTCACAGGCAGGGACANAGGAGAATCATCTCTCAGGACCTGCTGGTCATGCTGCTTTCAATGCATCCCACGATACAGTTGGCTTTCTGGGCTGCCAGCACGCACTGCCAGCTCATGTTGAGCTTCCCATCCACAAACACTCCCAAGTCCTTCTCCTCAGGGCTGCTCTCCAGCCATTCTCTGCCCAACCTGTATTTGTGCCTGGGATTGCCACGTCCCAGGTGCAGGACCCTGCACTTGGCTTGGTTGAACTTCATGCAATTTGCACTTCCAAATTAGAGCATCAGTATCTTACCCTCACCTTCTAGTGGTATGAGCATCAGGCAAGCTTTGAGGAAATGGACAAAACAGACTGAGAGCAGGCAAAACACAGCAAAATCTGGGCACATCCTCACACCAGAAATGCTGTCAGAGTCAAGCAGAAGGCAATCCCATTTTGAAAGATGGCACCTGACCCCCAAACAGCTGCACATATGCATATATGCATAACACAGACAGGAAGAATCAATGTTTTTTTTACTCAGAAAGGAAAAGGGGTTTTTGTTCAGAAAGTCAATGTATGCTGAACCACCTGTCACACAGGTTTTGTAGAGCAATTAAATATGCACGAGAAACAACGGGAGACAAATGTGTTTTGTCTCCTCCTTTCCTCTTCTAAAGCTATCCATTCCCTTTAGAATCACAAGAATAGTGACAGAAAGGTCCTCAAACCATTTTGTTCACTTCCATCTTGTCCAATTATTAGGGCAGTATGGTCTTGAAGCAAGATACTCCATTTCTGCATATCTGTTTGTATTTAAGAGCTCTATGCAACATAAAAGAGCCCCAGGAGAAGAGAATGGATGAGCTGGAGAGCAGCTGGCAGAGGGACCTGTTCCTGGGGAGCTGCCTGGGACTGGAGCCCAGGGCTCCTGCACCACCAAAATATTTGGCTAACATGACAGAGATTCACAATTTTGTGTTGAAAACCATATGTTTCAGGAAAAAAACTTCAAAAAGTAAATTATCAAACCCAAACTCGTAGGCAAGCTTGTAAAATACAAGAGTGTGGGACAATTCCTCTTTGTCCTCTCTCCCCTTTAAGCGCATACTCATAGATAAGTTCTCACACATATGCATTTATGATGTTTGCAGGGCAAAATCACTGTTCCTTTTTTCTTAGAGGATACAAATACATAGATTTACTGAAAAATCTTCGTAAATCCAGTTTGGCTCAGATCCTTTACGTGGCCTTACAAAAAAAAAAAAAAAAAGAAAGAAAAAAAAGAAAAAAAAGAAAAAAAAGACAAAGTCCTTGCAATTCACTATCATAAATTCTCAATACATCAAAACACCATTCAGATCATTAATGCTACATTTACCACATGTTCTGAAGCAAAAGAGAACTTGTGCAGACCTGTAAATAAATCCTATTTATATTTATTAACAAACTGCTTCTGAGACTGCTCTATGTCCCACAAGACCAAAAGATACCACAGATATTCTGCTCCCAAGAAGGTTCCACTAAACCACTTTCACCCACTCACTTGATCAGATCCTTCCACTCACCTGATCGATGCAGCAAAGGCTGTAACAGGAGCTGCAGGACAACGGCATTAAACACCACTGGTTAACAGTATCAGCTCTTGGTCCAGATTTTATCCACGATGTTCAAGAGAGAGAAAAAAAAGAGATCCTTGCAGCAGTAGCAGGTCAAGCATTTGGTTTGATACGAAAAGTGAAACATTCCAGTCCAGTTCTCTGTATTTCTGCACAATGCTATTGGACTTAAAAGTTACTACAAGATTGTCAGCGCAATTCTCCAGGTCAGTGCAATTCTCCAAGAAAGAAGGTCAAGAGATTTTCTGAATTTAGTAACATATACACAAGTTTTCCCATCAGTCACTTGGTCTTTTAATCTACCTTCTAATCTTAGCTGCACAAAGAGAGTATCAGGGGAAAAGCTCTACTTTGTTAAACGTTATGATTACATGCAAATTGACACACTTTACTCATTATTTGTTAACTGCAGCCTTTGCACAACTGACACTTTCAATGTAGAGAAACAGCAGCCCTAAAAGTTGAAAAGCAGCTTCACCATAATCTGTTGATCTACATTTTTCTTTTTCAAGCCATTTTAGCAAGCTCAAATTTCGGACTCAGGCTTTATAAAAGGGAAAGCATACAGAGGGAAGGTGACAAACACTCAAGAGCAGCAGCAGCAGCCATGCTTACCCCCTTCACCAGCAAACAGCCTTAGGTGGCTCAGGGAAGGGTGGGGTTCCATTTGCTTTCATCTCCTCCTGTTTCTGGTTTTAAATTGCCAATTTGTCATCATCCGGCTAAATTGTGGCCAGGTTTTATAAAACCAGAACCATTTAGTTGAACCCTTATAAAGCTGAGATTCTACCTGGTGTGCTTTCTTCTAGACAGAGAGGTAGAGGAGCCCAGAGCACCAGCTTTCAATAAATTCCTGCCAATAAAACTCAAAAGCTAAATTTCTTGTATCTTGTACTCTGTAATGCTGGCTGGGTGGTCCCTGCTCTGCTTCTGCGGTAAATGCAAAGAGCCTTAGTCCTCACTGAAAAAGCAAGGGTGCTTCCAGCAGTAGCTGGCATTGTGTGATCCAACAGCCCCCATCAATTTTCACCAGCCTTGAGATACACCAGCTTTGCTTGGCTGTGTGCGCTTCAAAGAGGAGGCAGCTAATTGCCTCAGCTCTTCTCTTGCTTTCAACTTCGCCTTTTCCATTCACAAGCTAAAATCCAGGTGCTCAGTCGGTGGGTGCTTGCGGTGGTGCTGCTGGATTTTGCCAGCAGCTTTTTGAGGGAAGTTCCCCCTCCCATCCCTGTTACACGCAGGTCCATTATGCACACATACAAAAAAGGTTCAGCCAAGTTTAGCTTGCACATTTAACTGTTCTAACAAGGAGAATACAGATTACCTGATTTTCTTGCAGCGTACACTGTCTGCGCAAGCAGATGTACAGGATAATAATCCTCGTATTACAAAAAAGCACCTGATCTGACCATATTAGAGCTTTGGTAATGCAGTAATTCAAACAGATGACAAACTCGTCTCTAAAAGGTTTGATTTATTGGAGCACTGCTATTTTGTGCAAGTCCATGAATTGTGGGTATGATTACCTATTTGTGTAACTATGTAGTTAATTATCCCAAAGCATTCAATGTGGAAGCTTGCTTTTCATCTGGAAAAGGCTATTGCAGTCTTTATTTCATTGAACTCAGAGCATGAAGACACAACAGCTTGTTAGATTGGTCTGTGGAGACAAGGCATGCAGGTCAGTTTGATAGCAGGCCCTGTGACAAGCTGTGACTATGGCTAATAAAGTAGTCCTGGCTCTCCACTCTGCTGTAAATTGTGTGCACGAATCTGTAGCCTACACAAATACTGTTACACAAATGTGGGTTGGCTGAATAGCCAGGCAGTCTTATGAACATACCCACATCAAATAGATCAGTGAAGGCATTGCAGGATCTTCCCTTTTCTCCAAGATAATGCTTCAAGCATCTGATAATCCTGTCTTTCCAAGGCTATTAGGATGGATTAATTATGGAAAAAGACGAACCTGAATTATTTTGTGACCCTGTGGTAACAAATCAGCGGAGTCTCAAAGGTGAGCTACCCAAGCAGAGTTTACCTATACATCTATATAACATGAATTAACTGTTTTCCTATTCATCACTAAACAAGTGCTATTGGATTTTGATCTGTGTGAAAGGGTTTTTTTTTGTGTGTGTGAAAAGGCTTTATTTACCAGCCAAAAGTAATAACTTTTTTTTCTGTTACGAGACAACAGCTCAAGCAGCCTCCCAGTCCCAAGCTGTGAATGTCTTTGGAACTCCCTGAGACTAATCCATTCCCCGTGTGTTTATTTTCAGTAAATTTATTTTTCATGAACGTGCCTATACTCCCTTTGGGCTGATGAAAGCATTCAACACCCACCCCAGCACCCCATGGTATGGAGCTCTGCAGTGTAACTACACAGCAGGTGAAAAACCTCTCCATTTGTTTGCTCTGAACATGTCTCCAGCAAGATTCAGCCAATGACTCCTTCCACTTGTGGGCCACCAGGTGCAGTCCACCCTTTCCACACTACTCATGGTTTCATTGCCATCTGTCATACCTCCTATCAGCCTCTTCTCTGGTCTGACAAGTCCTGACCTAGTCTTTCCTGTGGTGGAAGTTGGCCACAACTTGTTTTGGCCATCCTTGTTGTCCTTCTCCGAGTCTCGTTCAGATCTGTCACATGCTCCTTAAGTCTGGGTAACCAAACTGCACTAAGAATGTGATATGCAGATGCTGCTCAGACAAACACAGCACATAATGGTGAGATCTGGTTTGTTCCTATTTCTTTAATCACAAGCCCTTCTGTGATTTGGTTTTTTGACCTACAAAGCAAATGAATTTTATCACTGCATTATTTACAGTTTGTTTCGGTGCTGATGCCTACAGTCATTAGAGGATCAAAAGGTAGGCAGATGACAAACACATTTCTCAATAGACTGGAGAACAGGCTACAGCCATTCACTGCCTATACTCACCGCTAATTACATTTTTAATTTCAGTTAAAATATAAATCCAGACACTTATTCTTGAAACAATCCATTGTCAATGGCTTATTAAAATGCATTGTCCGCTTTGGGAGCTTGCAGTGACTGTGGGAGCTATAAGACTTGAGCATGTAAAAGTACTTCCAGTATGCTTTATTTCTGACAACTTTTTATGCTTTCTATTTTCTTATGTTGTAATTAAAGGAAGAGATGAGTTGAATTTTATGGGGTATCAGAGACCTGACCAGAACCATTTACTAAACACCTGTCTTAATTTGTGTTACATATGATTTTTTAAAGGCATCAGCATCTTCACTGGCAGTGTTCTCACGTATCATCAGACCACTACATTAACCATTATATTAACGCTTAGGATGGAGACAACCCATATTTGAAAAAAGTTAAAGTTGCCCTGCTGGTTCTTCTGTTGGGGTAGTTTAGGGGAAAACCAAACCAAACCAAAACAAAACAAAAGAGAGAGAGAAGAGAACCACTTTTGCCATGAGGAAAATTCACTCTGTGTACTGAGCAACCCATACTCTCCCACTGGTAGGATAGCACCTGCAGGGGAGGAAGAAGAGGATGGGGGACATTTTAAGCTGCAGACAAATCTCACTTGGGGGTTTCTGCAGGGATGCACAGAGACCCCTCCTTGGCACTGCTCATCTTTCCCAGCATCATCAGAGGCAGCTGAGAGCCCGTTGTGTCCCCAGCAGCACAAACACATCACAGTGTCCCATGGACAGTAACCACAGTAACCAGGTGGAAATGGGACTCACGCTGTGATGCCCTCACAGGGCAGTCCACTAAGATCTGCGTCTAACATCCAACTCCACACTGTATCACAAAATTTTGTTTAAAAAGCCTCCTACATGTGAAGTCCTGAATGCAGCAATGAAGCCATAAACCAAGAATACAGGTACCAGAGCTTTATTAGATGTTTCACTGCATACAAAGAAACTGGATTTTATATTACCTTTTTTTTTTTTTTTTTTACATTAAATACACATTCTCATCATAAAAATTCACATTTGCTATACAGAACTGGAGGCATTGTTACACAACATTTATTAAAGTACCATTGAATAGATCCTAAAAAGAGAAGGTGCAGCTTTGTGAACCTTTGTGGGCACAACACAGGGAGCTCCACGTCCTCAGTGTTACAGTCGTCCTTCCCACCAAAATGGAGAAAAGTCATTCAAATACATTAGCGCTCACTGGGAATAATAAGGCTTCTGTACAGAGACCCTGAACAGCGTCAGGAGGCAGTGTGTCAATAACGTCCTAATCATCACCTACATGATTCTAAAGCTACTGGTAACTGAGGCAGTCAAAAACTTAACAACTGTTCTGGGAAGCCCAGATACTTCCTTCTTTTTCTTTTTAAAATCGTACTTTTAACCACATATTTTTATTTTCAATAATAATAATTACATATAAACCCAGGATTCTGCTTTAAGGATCTCAGCTTCACAGCAAAACTGATTTTGGCTGCTCAAAGAACCTCTCCTGATCAAACTGACTTTTGTTGGACCCAGAGCAGAGGGAAGAGACTCGTACATGTCACGTCACTGCAGAAAAAATAAGCTAGTCTAATGTACCTCCATCTTAGCAGATACCCATCAGCATATCACGCAGTCTGTTTTTAATTTGGAGGGAGAAAGTTTATAACTGAATTCTCATCAGCCAAGGGGAGGCCCATCTAAGGGGACATGTACATAACCTAGAGCATGGAGATAAACCATCCTGGGACATCAGATTTGGAACACTGCCATCTTTTAGCCTCATACTTAGCATCTTGTTAAGAACCTGTGGATTGCTATGGTGTACTGAAGATGACAAATGTGTAACACTCAGTTTGAGCAGGGTTGCCCCCAGCTGGCAGTTAAAGGGATGAGTATACAGAAGCTGAGATAAGGAGGACTGAGCAGAGGCAAAGGACGAGAATGGGAAGATGCTGCATTTTAACTAGACAAAGATAACAGAAGGTGGTGTGAAATCAGACTTCTCCCTTGCCTCAGTCACTGTTCAGGTGGGTCTGACTGAAGTTGAACTCACACCAAATGTACTGACAGGCACTCTGCCTATTCCAGTCCAGCTGGCCAAGAACAAGGTGGACCCACTCTTTGCTCAGCACATCTTTCAGAATTACCCTTGGCATCAGGCAGAGGCATCTCAGACAGAAACCATGCAGGTGGAGCTAATCCTTGCTGTAGGAATGGCAGAGAGGTCATACCTATGGGCAATGTAGACATTTCCAAGTGGAGCACTAGGTTCTGCAAGCCACTAGGAAATTATTAGCGCTTTTTTAATTAAAGCTGCCTCAGCCCTGAAAGCAGAAAGCTGCATGTGGGCAGGGCAGGCCAGGTAGATGTCAGCCTCTGACATCTGCTATTTTTACATAAAGATTTTTACAGTCCAGCCTGGACTGGAGCAGAGTTCAAAGATTTCCTGTGAATTTACAGCTAGGTTCCAGCATGGGACATGAGCAGTATTGCATAGCATCCAGGCACTTCCCCAAATCCAGGGTACCACCACCCTTCCTATCACAACTATCCCCAGAAGATGAATTTTAGGTGGTTCAATTACATGATCACAATTACAGCTGTCATCGACGGGAGCTGTGTGTACACAGAAGTGATTTGATCTGTGTCACACTGGAAATCACATCTGTACCACCTTGTACAATCAAGGTAGTCAATCAGGTAAACACCCTATTCTTTATTCTTTATACGTAAATGAGCCTCAGGTAACTTCAAGTTTAACTCCTCAGTGCCAAAAAGTGAAGGAGTCAGCCCTACGGACAATCCTTGATAACATCTGAAATTGGAACTGATAATTATGGGATTTAAACATCATTATGTGAATGCATTAAGGCAGGTTACACAACTGCCCTTTCCCTTTAGGATTAATTATTATTTCCTCATACACTGTAGACAATCCATACTCCCATACACACACATACCTACAAAACAGCAACACAGTAAAAACTAAATAGATCACTGAACTCCAACGTACTTGTAATCAACACATTGTACATACTATACAGCATATTTTAACCACATTATTGGGTAAACATACACAATTTAGAATAACATTGACTGTATGTAACACAGAAGCTACCACTGAGATATGGCAAATACATCATATACACTATTAGCTTTTACTTCACTGAAAAGGCGTTTAGAAGTTTAAAATGGTGTTAACTGGACTGTTGAAATCACCAAATAGCTTACTCAGTTGCTAATACCTAGTGCTCCCTATACTATATTCAGGATAAACAGCACTGGAGCTGTGCTTTTTTTGATATTGTGGAGTTAAGCAAGTTCCACAATTTCAAATTCCCTTTGCAACACAGCATATACTAACTACACACTGACTATCAGCTCCCCTCTCATCCCCGGTAAAGGTTTAGTAAATACTTTGGAGTGCCTAGAGGTGGTCTAAATTTGTATCAGTATGACAGAAAGAGTTAGCCCAGCATACAGGATCATACATTCCCTCTCACACACGTATGCATATATACATACATATAGATATAGATATATATATATACACACACACGTGTATGTTCAAAAGAACAGTTTGAAATGGCAGGACCTACAAAACCATTAATGTAACCCAACAGCAAATGAATAGAAATAACTGACTGATTTTAAAACTAGACTCCTGTGGTCTGATTCTGATCCTACCCCTCCCCACACAAGGCAGAAATCAGACCCCAGGACCAGCTGCTCTTTGGTCGAGATTGCTGCAGGTTGGATCAGTACTGAATAAAACATCTTAGCTTCCGTAAAACCAAAAAACAGAGCCGGTAGGTTTACACCACCTGAGATGCTGCATGTGCTGTGCCGCACAGTAGTGATTTTTTGAACGTGACTGAAAAGAAAGGATCGAGTAATCATGTGAAAAAGTCAGAAAACAAAAGCCTGGATGTGTATACAATGAACAAGGGGGAAAATGAGCACAGGAAGAAAGAAAAAAAAAAAATGTTTTGGCAGAGAATGACATGACAGTTTGAGTAAACAGATGCTTATGAAGATCAATAGTGTAGACAGGTATTTTTCCTCTGATGGGCTGATTACAGTCAGCTAATTTCCCATGTAAGATTCCTCATAATACATGTCTAGAAACTTCTCAAACGAATCAGGTCAGAACTACTCATCTGACCTAACCTCGCAAACACATTTCTGGTTGAAATCAAAGAGAGTTTTAGCTGCATATGGGTGGTAAAACCGGGCTCTTGAATGGTCCAGTTGTGCTGCATAGTCCCTTCTGGCTTGTTCTTTTCTGGCAAGATCTCCCAAACAGTATCAACAGGGAGTGAATCCCTATCAGGACTTACAGTTTTGGGGCCTCGCAGATGAAATCACCAGAAAAGCGTAGATAATATCCCCACTTTTTTTGTTTTAGTAATTAAGGCAAGTTTGTTTACCTGTCCCTAACATAAAGTGCTGTGCTTCTCCAACAGAAAGAAGACTGACAGCTAAATGAAAACATAATTTTTCTGACCAAAATCTAACATTTTGCTAAGATTTTTTTTTTCCCCCATTAATGGAGAAACTACATGATTTGTCTATTATCCTGCTTATCAGAGGATTTTTTTTTTTTTTTGCTTTTATTTTCCAGCACCCAAATGATAATTAGAATAAAACTGATGCTAAGCAAACATTTAATAACAATGCTAACAAGCTAGAGACAGCTCTATGATTATTTCTATATACAGGCACAAACACACACTTTTCTTAAACAGAGCAGAACATATGCTGTAAGTACACCTCTGTGTAAGCAAAAAGCTTGGTGTGTCTGGTGTGTGTTTGACTGGGAGGTCTCAGGAGGAATTCGGTGTTGTTGGCGCTCCCAGATTTAACAGAATTTCAATCAGAATCCAAAAAAAAAGAAAGGTAGATTTTGCTCCACCTAAGGATTCAGACTACTTCACTGCATCAGAAAGGATAAGTTAACTCTTGACTATACTTAAACAGCTGAAGGATGACAGAAGAGTCTGCAAGTAAGCAAAACCAGGCAAATGGAGAAAATGAAAAGCGCATTTCACACCACATTGCCAATAAATAAGCAAACATGTTTCTATGTGGGACATCCACATAGGGTGAGTTCAAAAAACCCACATGCTCATGTTTCATTTTATTTGTCCCTTACATTAATTTTGCTTGCAGAGCCTGTGGAAACTGGAAACAAAGTGCATCAACCCACCCCTTACTTTGCTCAGTTGTGGGTGAAAGCATTAGAGTCCTACCCCTTGTTCAATGCAAATATGGGCTGTGACTCTCGCAGTTTAGGTAAAGTTTTAATGCTGTAAAAAATGTAACTGGCTTAGATCACAGATTTCACTGGGGATGAATGTTACAGTCCTAATCTATACAGGAAAAAACTGCTACTGGAGGAGGCAGCATGACTTCAGAAAAGTTTTTTCAAACAAGTTTATAACATTCCTGTTCAGAAACCCAAATATCATTATGCAAGTGTGCATGGATGTCTTTGTGTCACATATATACATTTAAACATGTCATTATACTATGCATACACTTAAAAGTTTCTTTATAGTACGCATACAAGAACACTTTTTCCAAGGCACCCTCTCAGTACAAAATAGCAACAAATACTCATTTCATTCCACTTCTTCCTAATAAAAGCAACAACAAACACCCTATAACCCAACCGTAACCCACCTGTTCAGTAAGACTAATTTTGTTTTTCTTAACTCTGACAGTAGATGGTAGTCCTTATCATCTGTCAGAAAGTAGTAATGATGCCATTCTCTTTTCTCACTCAACCAAGTGAGAACCAAGTTCTAGCAGTACCAATGAAAACTCGATCTCAGTCTTACCCATAAGCCCTGCAATATTTCAAAGAGCATCTTCCATTTTTCATTATAGCATCTCATCTTTTGCACAAATGAAATGTTTTGCTCTCCAAAGTTGCGTGCCTGTGTGTTGATGTGTGCAGAAGATATGATTGATTGCATGGTATCCAGTTAGGTATCATACAGTGTCAATGCTCTCAATTTATAAGTCACTGTTTTCCATACAGTGGAACCCTATATATGTTCAGGAGGATCAGTGATTCTGCTGCATTCAGTAGACTTCCAAACTTGTCTTACATTTTATTATACCCCATGAACAATTTAAGGACTATAAAGTACTGTTACTAAGCCAGAAATTGAAGTACTACACTCCTCAGTACAGCAATTTTTCACTAATGAAACTGGCACTGATTTTTTTGTAATCAGCAGAGAAGTGTTATGTTTGTAGCTGCCTGTAAGAGAAGCTTATACTGCACCTGTTTTTTTAAATGCAGTCTTAGTTCTGCGGAAAGCATGTTTCCACTACAGGACAAACTCCTGTCCATCTTGCAGTACACACAATTTACTGATCCTATGCCCGATCCATGCTAAACACAGGAAATTCTCCTATTAAATTCAGTGGATGTTGGATCAGGCTCTTACACGAGATGAATCCTGGGATAGAGCGGTGCTCCAAACTGGCCTAACTTTGCTCCTGCTAGAACCAGGGAAAATTTGCACTGGTAGCTCCTAGTACAGAGTTAGGCCAGCATCACAGACCTGCTGACTTGACCTAGGGCAGAGACGCTGGAAATCCCCATTTTGAAAATGAAAAGCAAACAGGACTTAGGTTGTGTTTTGCGTAAGCTATGTATAACGTCATGTTTACTGTCCACTGATTATGCAAATGTTAAAGGCATGACTTAGGATTTACTTCACAAAGGCATTTAAACTTGTAGCTCACTGATAAACACGATCAGTTAAACCACTTAGTAGATGAAGTGTAGCAGTTTAGAATTTTTGGGCCAGATATAGTGTCCTCAGCCTTCGGGTGTAAATGTTCACCCCATGGGGAATCCTGCTGTGGGCAGGCAGAGGGCAATATACATCCCATTGCTCCGAAAGCAGCAAAAGTCTTGGCACTGTTCATAACCACAGAAGACACACAAATCGCATTTGGTACCTTATGGAAAACATGTAAATGGCCTTCTTTTATCAAACACTGTAAACGTTTGGTTTTGCTCTTCACGTGAAACACAAATGTAAAAAATTATCATAGTTGATTAAAACATTTCCCCTACGGCCACCAACTAAAGCCCTAAACACCTCAGCGTGTTATAGGAAGGTTAGTGTTTTACAAGATAATTCTTTTAAAATGCAATTTTTTCTCTTTTTTTTTCCTTTTTTTTTTCTTTTTTTTTTTTTTAATTCTAAGTAGCGCAATAACACATACAGTATAGTACTATCAAGTAGTGTCATCTTCACCTTCATCCAGGTCATAGTTGAGCTTTATGACTGTGCTGATAAAGTCACCAAGTTCTACAAAATCTGCTGTGATAATATTCACACCACTTTCTCCTGGTTTCTGAGTTCGGACCCACTGCATCATTGCAGGAAGAGCCCTAAAGAGGAAACAAGAACAATAATTACTTATAAAGCAGCGAGACAAATGCATCAAGACAGGATTTACCAACAGTGACTCCCACTGATCTTGGTTCCTAAGGGTGCCATGTGAGAAAGGACACGGGTTTCCCGGTTTGCAGTAGAACAGAACTAATTTTCTCTTCAGTAATATTACTTTTTCAACCGGGTCTCTTCTAACTAACTGAACTCTGAAAATAACAGCATATTGTTTAGAAATTGTTCACCCTCACAGTGATAAAATCTGATTGTACCAAGGGATGGTGTGCAGAGAGGTCCTTGCTTATACTTATTGCTATAACAACCAAGGTCAGGGAATGTTGTTATTTGCCGTTGGAGGGTCAGAAGCAGAAAAGCATAGGGGGGGTCACATCTGCAGGGAGAAGTGGACAGAACAAGTGATCCAAAACTGACCAACTAGGGTATTCCACCCCGTCCACATCATACTCAGTATAAAAGCTGAGGGATCAAAGGGTCAAAGTCCAAAGTGGACTCTCTGTTCATCTGTCTTTGATCCCAATCTGAGCATTCCTGACTTCAGATCTGGAATCCAGTTCCTATCGGTCACCGAGTCCAGTCAGGGACTTTTCCTGAAGCCTGCTGGTGATGTGATCATTATCCTGGGAGCTTGATACAGTATTGTGTATACTGTATACATTTATTTTTAATTTTTTTAAAATTTTCTTTCTATAATTTATTATTTCATTATTTATTTATATGTTCATGAAAGTAGTTTTGGGGTTTTTTTCTAAACTCATAAATCTCTTTAATCTCTTCCTCTTCTCTCTTTTTCTTAGAGGGGCGAGGGAGAGGCCATCTGTTGTTCTGATTGGTCAAACTCATGACAACAGGTTATTGCTCAGGCTTTTTGAAAACCCTTCTTTTTACTATTTCCACAGAGAATGAAAATTATATGTTGATTATGTTTTAGCTTCTCAGTAGAAAAGAATGAGAGGAAGATCACCCGGGTTCCCACTGATCCTGCCTAGGGGCAAGGGCATGGACCAGATGCCTTTTCAGTATCATCTGGCCATATGTCTCCACGGGAATTCTTTATGGCAAAAGAAGTAACAGAAAACTCAAGTCATCTGCAGAGCACATTTGACACATTCAAGGTAATACCAAAACTAATATTTTGGTGGACGCTGGAGCAACCATGATTTCTGCAATATCAGTACAGCATATACTGAACACCCTTTCTTTCCCAGTATTAATATCACAGCCATGAATTATATTTAATCATAAACCAGTGGTTAGAACTGAAATAAAAAGCACCACAGTCACATCAACTCTTTTCTAATATAGCATATTTTTATTATGTCAGACCCTTAGCATGGGAATATTGGGGTGTAAAGATGTCTGCCTAACTGAGTTTGTGAGTATAAAGAAAATTTTATAGCACCATGAAAATATAAATTGATGATAACAAGAAATATCTGTGGGAAAAGAAAGGGCTCCCCAGTCCTGCCGAGCAAGTCAAACAGCAAGATCCAGTTTTCAGAAGGCAAAAGTTAACAGAGTTCCAAAAAAATAAGGTACATATTTTTCAGAGAAAGTGTATTATTCAGAGAAAGAGTAATTGACCATTGGAACAAATTCCCAATGACTGTGACAAACTCTACAGCACTTGGACTCTTTAAATCAAGCCTGGATGTCATTCCAAAAATACACTCTCGGTCAACCTGAAGCTGCTGAGTTAAATAAAAGAAACTACAGTCTGGGCAGGGCCACAGTCACTTTAGATGAACATTGTGTTCTCCTTTGCTCTAAAATCTATAAATCTGTGATTGCCCCTCAGCCAGCATGTTGCACAGCCTTTCTCTCAGAGACAAGGTACATGTAAAGTGTTGGTCTGACAGTAATTTAAATCAAGCTGAACATGTTGAACCTAAATCTGCTCCCAAAAGCTTTAGAAAAACAGATCTAAAGAAAGTAGGACTATTAGCAGACACAGATTGTACTTGTCAGTGGCCACCAGGATCCGTCATTTTTCAAAACAATTTTGTACAGAAAAAACCTAAGCCATTATAATTACACCTCCCCCCACTGCACCCACTGATTTTACAAGAGAATGCACAACACTAAGGTTTTGCTCCAGCAAAACGTGCTTGAATCCAGAGTGAGATCCACATTTAAGCCCATCAACACATTGATTCAACATGACTGAAGCACACGAATATATGCACACCAGCTCATAAAACTGATCTTAAGCACTCTGCTATGTAAGAACCCAGCCGGCATCTTTAGATTTAAGTTTATGTAATCCTGAAAAGCTTCACCCCGTGGAACTGTAACAGGCACAGGTCAGGCATTAAATATCCAGAAATATCCAGTAACACCAGGACTGTTTGGAAAGATCTGTGAGCAACCAGAACCAGGACAGATCTCAGCAGAACAACATGGACCACGATGGTGATAAAAGGCAGCTCAGAGAAGCTGAAAACTCCACTGCATCTTTCACATGCATGAGAGACTGCTGAACACTGGGCAAAGACACAAAACAACTCTAAGATGGCACTGTGTTTCCTCTGTCATTAACATCATCCTACTTAAGCTCAAAGAGTTTCAGGTTTAAAGGTGAACTGATTGATTGTAGGCAAGCACAGGCTTTTTCTTCCTTCCTTCTGCATAAGTTGATATCCTTGATATTTTACTCCCCCTGAGGCGTAATTAACTTCTTTTGGTGTCCTTTATTTGATCCAAAGCCGATTCTGTTGTAATTCTGCCTTCACACCACAGGGTTTGCTGTCTATACACTTAACCTTACAGACTGAAACAGTTCCTTTTTCCTACTGTGTTCTTATTAAGCCAGCCTTTAATAGTCATGCCTCCTTTTAATTAGCTCTCTAAGTTAAACTCAGTTTGCCCTGCCATTTCATCTCCAGTTAGGTTTGGTAGTTAAATGGGTTATTTACATTTTACTGATATTTCACACAGGACACAGCATGACCCTTTGCTCATATGCAAACTGTTAGATAAAGTCACAGAAATCTTTTGTTCATGAGACTAGAAAGCATTTAAAAATAAGTCAAAAAGTGCATCAGATTATCCAACAAAAAGCTTATTGAATAGAAAAGCGGAAGAAGACAATCTTTCAAAAAAACCAAAAAAAACAATACCTGAACAAAAGATTCCACTGACCTTAAAGATTTGATATTCACTATGCAACCCTGCTTATGATAGAAATTCACAGGAAAAAACCCATACAGATCCTCTCCCTCCCATAGTGCCATCTTGAAAGTGGATTACATCAATGACTGTAAGAAACCACACATTGCTCAGTTTCAGTACAAATATCTCACATGCTTGCAATAATTATTACAATAAGCCTGCTTTAACATTCCTCAGGGTGCCTTTGTGCTAGCAGCACAAACCTTGTTCACCCTTCCTTGTAATTTCCACTCTCTGCATGCCTCAAACTAGTAATTGTTCTCATTAAGGGCTTTAGTCAGAAGAACAAACCATGCTGTGTGGCAGCCACCTACATGACTGTGCTCACAAAAACCTAGTATATCCCATGGTCTCTGTAGATATTCTTGCAAGGTTGATAAGAAACACAGGAGGATATGCAAGCCTCTCAGCCTGAAAACCCTGACAGCACCACTGCCTCTGTACTGGGCAGGTCCTGGCTCTCTGATGGAGATGTTGATCTTCACACTTAAAGGTCTTGCTGGAGCTCTGGCACTGATGGTTTCAGATACCAACTTTGCCAGGGCTGAAGACTGCCCAGCCATGTGCATACAGGCCACACTTGTGGATACTCAAGGCTAGCGATCTCTGCTGTTACTCCTCTAACCACAGAGGTGTAGCTATACTGTAAGTACAGCCACAGCTCCATCGTGCTGGTGGAATGATTTTTCCTAACAAAACAGTGTCATAGAATCACAGAATTGTCTAGGAACTTTTAAGACTATCTAGTTCAACTATCAACCTAACTCTGACAAAACCCCATCACTAAACCACGTCACTAAGCGCTGTGTCAACCTATTTTTTAAATGCTGCCGGGGATGGTGTCTCAACCACCCTGGGCAGCCCATTCCGAAGCTTAAAAACCCTTTCAGTGTAAAATTTTTTCCTAATATCTCATGTGAACCTTCCCTGGCACAACTTGACACGATTTCCTCTTGTCCTATCATCTGGGGCTTGGGAGAAGAGACCAGCCGCCCCATTCTACAACCTCCTTTCAGGTAGTTGTAGAGAGAGATAAGGTCTCCCCTCAGCCTCCTCCAGCTCCCTCAGCCTCTCCTCATAAGACTTAAAATGCTTATATTACCAACTCATGCTGGTAATAATGAGACCAGCTGTAGCTCTCTTGAGGCCAACATCAAGCCTTCCAGCTCTCCTGTGCTTTAGCTGCCTATGCTGTAAATGTAACCTTGGTGAAAATATTTCTGTCAGTAGAATATATCACGTATTTGCACTGACCAGAAACCAGGTGGTACCAGACTGCAGCTTTTTACTCCGATCAGGGACAAGAGCGCAAGGGGATGAAAGTGATATAAATGCATGTGGCATGGAAGGACCTCATGGAAACGGCTGTGGTCCAGCCCCAGCCTACCACTACTGCATCATTGCCCAGATCCACCACACCACCCATGCTGCCCAGTGGCCTCCTGCAGGGACTCTTAGACCCACCAAAACGACTGCATGAGAAAGGGGGGATATAGAGGAGACCTGGACAGCACAGACCTAGCTGTGCTGGGCAATGCAGTGTTATGCAGAGACATTTAATATGGCTATATTTCTTCTGATACCACAGTTTTTATCTCTAGATGGCACCCAACTAGGTCAGTCTGAGGTATTAGTAATTTGCTTATGGCATGGGTATCAGGTGGCTTACTTCACGCATGCAAATATGCCCTACATCACCATTTCCAACTTCTTCTTTGTTGAGGAGCCATGTACTTTGTCATATAGCATTGTAACAGTGATTTTCATTTACAACCCAGTAAAATCTAGGCTCAGCTTTGACAGTTATTTCATTACCTATATTTTCCTTGTGTTTGCTTGCTCATATAAACAGCAGCGTGTGCAGATTTCTTTTTAAGTTCTTCCTTTCTTTCAGGAACCATTTTCTGGTGCATTAAAGAAGTCGGCTGAGAAACACTGCCCTAAACTACAACACTTGCATAGCCCTTTTCAAAGCTATTGGATATTCAAGACTTTTCTTTTTCTTTTAATTTATCAAAGAGGTCAAGTGGACTCCAATGGTATTGAATTTTGTTTAAAAAATAATAATTAAACATTCAAGTAGCTTCAGTTCAAATAGCAAAAGTCTGAGTCCTGCTACAAGCTTTCAGAAAGAAAATATGACCTAACTAATTGCATTAAAATTTGCTTTAAAAATTTGCTCTTAGGCTATTTTAATTCAGAAAGAGAGGTGGTTGGTTTTTTGTTTGTTGGTGTTTTTTTTTTTTTTAAATGCAGTGCTCTAAGACAGGATCTCCAATGGCAAAACATCCATTCTTCTCCGCAGAGCTTCCATGAGAGAGGAGGAGGAAAAGCAACTTCCTGAACACAAAACAAAAGGGCTGTTCACTGTTTAGTCAGAGTTTGGTCACCAAAGGCAGAGAACAGATTTTCTTCTGGAGTGCAGGGAGCCAGAAGAACCCAATTCAGAGTGAGAAATTGTGGTTTCACTCACAGAGCACAGTGTGATGCTGCCTAACGTTATGCACGCATTACCAGTAACACCAGTAAGAACTGAAGCAGGTCCACTTGCCATGGCAGAAGTGACATACAGCACTTCTTCCCTTTCCAGCAAGGCACACACCCTGCCCCTCTGCAGCCTTTTACAAACAGGCATTACTGTTTTAGAAAAACAGCACTTTTCTGCCAAGGATGTGCTCACACAAGCTTGAATCTCTATATTCTCTAACTTTTCACCCTCTCCACCTGATTTTACCCACATTTGCAAGCACATGGATTAATTCTGAAGCCATAATTCAGCACATGGAGAACTTTGGCTTTTCAAGGATGCTGATAAGTCATCACTCCAGTGGGAGCAGTGGATATCTCATGTGTCACTGAATCACAAAAACCGCGACTGGGAAGAACCTTGAAAAGTCATTCGAGTTCACCCAGCCTATCCTGGGCTGGATCAACTACACAAAGATCAACTATACAAATCACTTCTGGCAAATGTTCAATTTATTCAATTCTTACGTGGCTCCAGTGATTGACATGTCGCAACGTTCCTCTGTATTCAGAGCATCCCTAAGTAAATATCCTTACGCATCCTCACTACCTTTATCTGGCATTGTAGATATCTCCAAAAATAATGTCCACCAAAAATAATGGTGTGCTACTCAAGAGTATTCACCATGTCCTCAACTCCAGCTAAAGATTTACTGTTCAACAGTAAATAAGCTTCCCTGCAGAACAAGAACCTTAGGTACCATTCCACAATACATCATTCGACCATAATTCTCTTCTGTGGCAAAACACATTTAAAAGGTCCTCTTCTTCTGCATGCCAGCTGTTTGATTCTGCCCTCTGGTCAGCATTTACCATCCTGTCCTTTGGGCTAATAGACCTGTAAGGACAAAGTAAAAAGCAGCACATGGAAATGGCCTGGATTAACAGAAGCAGATCAGCTGGTGTTGCTCTCCCTCTGTCCCAAATGGTTCCAATTCCTTGAAGAGATTGGATTGACACCAGGACCTCACAAATTGTTTACCTGGCACAAACAGGGAACAAATTAACTGAAGCACAAAGATTTACATGATCTTGGCACAAACGGACTGGGAAGGAGGTCGTTAGCTGCACTTCCTTATCCCTTAAATCCTCTCTAAGCAGCAACAGTGTGGTCCTAAAATTGGCACTAACAAGGCCAGACTGACTAGAACCAGAAAGTTTGGTCAATGCTGGGTGACAGGTTATAATTAATAATCTCAAAGACACTCAGGTGAGAATTTCTTTCCCTGATCCTGAATGGATGTTACACTTCCCCACGGGCGGTCATGCTGCAAGAATTAACATCCAATAGCCCTGAATTTATTATTCTGAAATGCTTATTTATTATTCAGTCATCTCCAATTGCTTTATACAGTTTGGAAACACATCTAATCCAATAACACAGACAACCATGCTGGGGTCAGATAAATATTTTAACGTAATTGATGATAGCACTGTACTCTGCAGAGTCACCAGCAGCCCAATGTCTTTACTCTCCAGTTGAGCTGTTCTTGGTTTTCTGGGTTTTATTTAAAAGGGGAAGCAGAAATGAGCCCAAAATGACCTCTCCCACCCTCCCTTCACAGAACATTTCAGCTGAGTTTATTGAACCTGCACTTCTACATTTGTACAAAAAACCCACAATGGGATATTTAATAGCAGAAAATGATGTTTGTGAAGGTGATTAATGTTCATCATCCTATTGGTTTTTTCCTGATACTGTCTTTTTAGCCACTGCACCTAGAGCATTAACTAACAGAACGTGGAATACAGACAGATAGCAAAGGACTCAGTGGACCTTGTATTATAGAAGATATAATTAATAAGGCAACTCTGGTATTTTGGCTACTCTCTTGTTCCATGTAGTGGGGAGCTGAAGTCCCAGTCACAAACCTGATGTTCAAGAAATGCCAAGAAATTCACCGAAATGACAGTAAAACACGGACTACAGAAATAGTTACTGGAACTTATTCCACTGCTAGTGAGACAGAGAAAACCACTGTGGAAGCTGGAAATCTTGATTCATTCATGAAACATCACTGAGGATACAGTAATGAAGCAATCTACCCAACAAAGTTTAAATGGAAAATTATGACAAAAATAATTCCCTTTGAAAAAAGGTAGAGGAAAATAGTAATTTTTCATCATTGCTGCTATCTGGACAGCAAGAAGCAGCAGAGAATACAGTAAGAGATTCAGTCTGTGCATCCAAGTAACAGAAATTGGGCATAATTACAGCTCTGATTTGAATGATGCTGTGATTAAAACAAGTCAGGAAATGAGATGGTGGGGACAAAATTATATAGGAACATACATTTTTTCAGTTAATTAAAAAAACTAAATGTCTAGTTAATGTTCAGTGTAGCCAATTAAATAGTCTTTTCGTACTTCTTGGTCTTTTAAAATTTAAATAATTTTAAATCAGGTGTCATTTTAAAATAAAGTTATTTTGAAACTGTCAAAACATGTCAGTATTTCTAAAATATTAAGTTAGAAAATACCAAGATGAAATGTTTTCCTTACATATTTTCCTCAAATACAATTAGTCATCGAGTTTGACCCAGTTTCACAAATAGCATCAATGGTGCTCACAGATAGGTTTTTCCAGCAAATTTCTGTTTAGCACCAAAATTCCTCCCGGCTGTATCTCTCTCCATCTGAGGCATCACCTCTTCTGCCTCCTGCTGTTGTCACTTTTGATAACATTAGCAACTGCCTTTTTTGCCTGGACCAAACTTCCTCCTTTCACCTTTCCACCAGCGCCAAGCACCGTTATTACACTGCTGTGACTGTCACCCAGGGTTTCATCACACAGCAGCCCAACCCAGCCCAGCCCAGCCCATGGAAAGGACCGCAGGCTGCAGGTGTGTAGGGTCGTCACACACCCACCATCTCCTCCGCAACAACAGCTTCGTTTTAGTAGTGAAGGAGAGTAAGCTGCTTATCATCTTTTATACATTTCCTGGCTTCTAGCTCTGGCCTCACACAGCTAAACCAGCTTTGTTAATCAGCTGGATCCCAGAGGCAATATCCTCCTAAATAGCATCCTGGGCATTGCTGTGAATCATTTACCAGAAGCAGCCTTCCCCAAGCTATTCCTCATTCCTGTCACTTGCTCTCCTCACAGCCCAGTATTAACAAGCCCAAAGCATTCATATGATAAAACTTGTATTACACCAATTATAATTATGCCAAATACAGTACCCAGGAGATATTACAGAATAACCACTGCTCTTTCACAGTGAGAAATATTTGTTCTGACTGCTGCTGGGGGAGACATGCTCCTTGGGCCATCTTCTAGCTAAGGTGGTCCCCCATCAGGAGGATTTGTGCCCCTAACACAGACTTCTCTGACTCCTTCGTAACAAGAGGTTCTATGAATGAATACTGCAAGGGCAGCTGCTTCCCCATTCCCAGGTGGTGGCTTCTCACATGCCTTGAAAACAGACCTCGCCCCAGGCTCCCACAAGCAACCCAGCAGGGAGAGGAATGCTGTACCATCTGGTCCTCCCTTTCCATCTCCAGTGACAAAGCAAGTGGGATGGATAAGACAGTGCACCAGCTGCCTGCGAAAAGGTGGGTTAGCAGCCATGCCGTCCTTCTGCAGAAGGGAGGAACCTGTTAATGATCTCTGTTCCTCTTCCAAAAGCTGATAGAGATCATCTTAAAAACAGCCAGCTTTCTCTGTCCTGCTTTTCCAGCCTTAAGTCTGTTGGAAAACCTGACTGCTGTGATGGCAGGGAGCCCTTCTCTCACTTTTAGTCTAGATCTATCTATTTAGTCAGTGTATAACTGCTGCTCTTGTGAGAACACTGGCCTTTAGCCTAAACAGTTCTTTTCCCTCCCTGGTATTTATTCCCCTGTGATATTTATAGACAATAATCACATAGCCTCAGGCTTCATTGTGCTAGGATAAACAAGACAAGCTCTCTTGATGTCTTCAGCAATTCATTCCCTGATTATCCTAGCTAGTAGTCCCTCTCTGCATCTGTTCCAATTTTAATCTACCCCAGAGAACATGGATAATTGGAATTGTACAGGATATTCTCAAAGATACATCCTACCTGCATCTTGGCAGTAATATCACCACCTTTCTGCACATACTGAAAACGCCTCAGTGCACACCAAGAGGATGCTGCTCTTTTTCCCTGAGAGCTCAACTTTAGCCAGCCATGGGCAACACTCCAGCATCTGCTGTGCCCGTGTCCCCAGCTGATGAGATCCCACCCTACCACAGCATGCTCCTTCCTTGTGTTTTACATCACTGAATTCCAGCTCATTTCTAAATACTGCAGACCTCCAGTTCTTGTCGTATGTTACGCCTCAGCTTTACTTTGTTACGATGATAGCCTCTTACTTTGTGTTATCAGCAAATTCCATCAGCAGTATCCTACACCTGAATCAAAGGTCCTTCATGGAAATAGTAAAGACCACCAGCAATTTGAGGAATGCAGTCTTCAGTCTGGTACTTCTAACCAGTCTCAGCTCCATTTCTGGTTCCCAAATTCCATTTCAGTTGATAATATCCTATTTAACACTTTACCAGCTACATTATTGAAATCTAAAAATTTTCCTGTAGTACTTCCATAGAATTAGTTACAAAAACAAATCAAGATCATTTGACATCATCCACCCTGGGCAAAACCTCATCAAGATTTATCCTATTTTCCATTAACCTCTGTATCTTTAATTATCACTTCTTTCCAGTCAAGCTGTTCAGTCTTGCCTTTGAAAAGCTTGGGGTTGGAGCTCAGACCGTTTCCCTGCCATTTTCAGCCAAGGGCAAGGAAAATGTTTGCTGGTTTCCACTCTAAGCCACTGTTTTTGTATGAGTGGCTTGCAGCATGTGTGCAACGCTCATGCTTATACTAGCCCTTCAGCAATTCCGCTATGGAGATTACACAGATCACGCTCCTCTCTGCTTGAATGTATTCACTTCTTACAGCTTTAAAGAACATCTTCCCCAGCGGTACTGGGAATCACAAAGAAGAGTCCAAGAGGGATACTGACAATTCAAACACTGGATGAACAGCTAACATCCAAGCTCTGCACTGAACGAAGCACAATATAGCATAACTTAACATGATGATAAACAGGATCAACGCAGTTATTGTAACCAACTCACAAGGGCCTATCATTAAAGTAGCAGAGGTATAGTTTACCTAACTGCTCTGTGCAAAGGAATCCATAAGCAGGAATAAAATCTGCTTTTTCACTCTGGCAGATACTTTTGCTGTGCTTTGAAACATCCTTTTTAACATTCATTATTAGCAGATTTTGTAATCAACTGCCAGTAGCCGTATTTTCTTTTAAACTCAACCTTACAGGTGACAGTCTTGAAATGCCTAGGTGATGCAATCAGTGGCAACATAACATGACTGAAAGCAAAATTCAGTTCAGTCATAAAGCTGAGTCAGACTCTTCCATATTGTATACTCCCAAATCACTAATCCTAGACTACATCTGCCATCATGCTGTCATCTTTGGCTCCAAATAGTTTTAAATTTTTAAGAGAGAAGTCAAAAAATCATAGAATAATTTAGGTTGGAAAAGACCTTGAAGATTATAGAGTCCACCAGTTAGTGTAGCACTGCCAAGCCCACAGCTATACAATGTCCCTTGGCACCTCATCTTCTAAATACATCAGGGACGGTGACACCACTTCTTCGGGCAGCCTGTTCCAATGCTTGACAACCCTTTTGGTACATAATTTTTTTCCTAATATCCAATCTAAACCTCCCCTGGCACAACTTGAGGCCATTTCCTCTTGTCCTGTTGCTTGTTGCTTGGGAGAAGAGACCAGATGGGCCACTTCACTTTTCCTCAAAATAATGAGATTGAAATTTCTTAGAGAAAAACTAAAAGCAGGTTCTGAGTTATCTTCCCTGCAAAACAATAAAGATCCTAGAGATGTGCCACAATATTTCTTAGACAACAGTATCTCCCTGAAGTATTTTGTCCTTCTCCAGTGGTTATTACCATGCACACTAGGTGATTTATTGTTGTTAATAACACTGCTACTTTGCTTGGCCAGTGGTATTCACTCTGTATCTAATGGATAAAACTATGATTTCCTATTTTCATGCTCAAAATGAAAATGGGTATCAGGAATGAGAGAAAAAACATGATATTGACTGCAGCCTGTCACTTGATCAACAGTGATATAGAGGATAAGTAAAGGCTGGGTACTTCAGTGCAAGACACCCACTATGGTATTAAACCGATTTGTTCCAAAATCAAACATTGCTGTTCTGTGAGGAATTCCAGCATTTCAAAATATGATTTTGTTTGGATTAGAAAGCAAAACAAATTTTTGGCCTTTCCCATCAAATAAAGTTCAAGACCTATTTCTAAATACAAAGATTAAAAGCTCAGAATACAGAAAGAGTATCAAATATTGTGACTAATGCCGTAACATAAATCTGAAGACAAGACAGAATTAATAGAAGGAAGAAGCTGAAATGTTTTGAAATGAGCTATTTTGCTAAAATAGACTTCTCCCTGGAGAAAAAACACTGAAAAATGCACTCCTGGGGAAAAAAAAAACCACCAAAAACAAACAACGAAAAAAAAAAAAAACAAAGACATTGAGATATTTGAAGTTTTCAATAAAAAGCTGCACCAATGGGAGAAAGAACAAATGGTTTCAAATGGTTTTGTAATCTCTTGGTTGAAACAGTTCACCCAAATATGCACTTGCTGACATGTCTCACAAAACTAACTATAGACCAAACTCTTAAATGAGGAAATAAAATATTGATCATTATACTACTGATGTGATCTCAAATTAGCTTTAAAAACAAAAATGTTTTTATGATTTTAAGAGCTCTTACTGTTTCTGAACAGCACTAAAAATAGGGAGCCACTGTGACAAGTCTCGTGTTTCCAGTAATACTTGTAACTTCTGAAGTGATCTCATATTTTATTTAATGAGAACGCCACACTGATAAACTAGGGTTGCTCTACCACAATTGAAACAAACCGCATTACAGACCATAGGGGAAAAAATATACTAAAAAAATGCATTATGTAGCTTGTAAAAATATAGCAAGGGATTGCAGAGGACACGGAGTCATAGAATTGTCAGAGTTGGAAGGGACCTCTAGAGATCATCTAGTCCAACTCCCTTGCTAAAGCAGGATTGCCTAGACCACATTACTCAGGACTGCATCCAGGCAGGTCTTGAAGGCCTTCAGAGAAAGGGACTCAACAACCTCCCTGGGCAGCCTGTTCCAGTGATCAGTACATCAACAATAAACTGAAATCCTCCAGGACTGAAGCCAGAGACACACTGAGACACAGTGGCTGAGTGTGTGGCTGAGACACACCATAACAAAGAGGTCATCGAATCATAGCATAGTTTGGGCTGGAAGGGACCATTGAAGATCACCTAGTCCAATCCTGCTGCAAAGAGCAAGACATCTTCAACTAGACCAGGTTGCTTTGAGCCCCATTCAACCTCATCTTGAATGTTTCTAGGGATGGTACATCTGCCACCTCTCTGGGCAACCTGGTCCAGTGTTTCAACACCTTCATTGCAGAAAATTTCTCCCTTATATCTGTCCGTACATACAGTCTGAATCTTCCTTCTTTTTATTTAAAACCACTACTCCTTGTCCTATACAACAGGTCCTGCAAAAAGTTTGTCCTCATCTTTCTGATAAGCCCCCCTTAAGTACTGAAAGGCTGCAATAAGGTAGACCCAGAGCCTTATTTTCTCCAGACTGAACCACACCAGCTCTCTCAGCCTGTCCTCGCAGGAGAGGTGCTCCAGCTCTCTGATCACCTTTGTGGCCCTCATCTGTGCTTGCTGTAACAGGTCCATGTCCTTCCTGTGCTGAGTACTCCAGAGCTAGGGGCAGTACTCCAGGCTGGGTCTCACCAGAGCAGAGTAGAGAGGCAGAATCTCTTCCCTTAACCTGCTGGCCATGCTGCTTTTGATGCAGCCCAGATTACTGTTGGACGTCTGGGCTGCAAGTGCACATTACCGATTCACGTTCAGATTTTCATCCACTAGTCCTTCTCAGTAGGGTTGCTCTCAATCGCTTTATCCCACAGGCCATATTGATAGTTGCAGTTGCTCTGATCCATGTGCAGGACCCTGCACTTGGCCTTGTTCAACCTCATGATGCTTACATGGGCTTACTTCTCAAGCTTATCTAGGTTCCTCTGGATGGCATGCCATCCCTTGCGTGTGTCAACTGTGCAATTCAGCTTGATGTCATCTGAAAATTTACTGAGGGCCCACTCAATCCCACAATGTCATGATAAAAATAGTAATCAGTACTGGTCCCAATACGGGGACACTACTTATCGCCAGTTTCTGACAGGACACTGAGCTATTGACCACTACTCTCTGGATATGACTATGCAGCCAGTTCCTCAGCCACCAAACAGTTCACCAATTAGACTGATGTTGTGGGGAATCATGTTAAAAGCCTTCCAGAAGTCCAGACTGATGACATCGGTAGCTCTTTCCTTGTCCACTGATGTAGTCACTCCATCAGAGAGGGCCAGTAGGTTAGTCAGGCAAGATTTCCCATTCCCAAAGTGTCCTGGTTTCCAGTAGGGACGGGGTTGATTCTCCCTGGCTCTGTCAGGGCACAGTTATTCCATCCCATGTGTGCCAGGCCCAGGGGCAGCAGGGAACTGGCCGGGTAGGGGAGGGACAATGACAGGAAATGGGGGTGGGGGGTGGCGGCGTCGCGGTATATCTGAGCGGCCGGTGCCAGGGAGCGGCGCGC
>VXBW01000400.1:0-21814 GCA_013400375.1 Thinocorus orbignyianus
GCAGGGTGCCCCGGGCAAGTCAGGATCTTTCCTAACCAGCTGGCCAGGAATAAAGTGCCCTTTTGCCTGAAAGGGGAATCTCAGGAGACGTTTCTAGGAAAATAAAAATTGCAGAGATGTTGGGAAACTGTTGGGGGGTGGAGGCAGGACCATGCGGAGCGTGGTGCCTTCTCCTCAAAAGGAAAAGATTCGTCCTTATCTCCTCCAAGACTGTTTTTAAGGGCCTTGGGTGGGATTTGGCTGCCTAGATGTGAGTGCTCAATCCTTCTTGGAGCTCATCTCAATGTCCACCTGGCCTCCGAGGTCTAGGCTGGGACACAGCTCAGGTTTCCAGCTCTTCTCTCTGCTCCTCTAAATTACACTACTACATGCTCTCAGGAACCAGGAGACCACATCCAAGCTGTGGTATCTTCCTGCAACTCTTTCCTCCTCGAGAAGTTGTGGCTGCCCCATCCCTGGAGGCATTCAAGGCCAGGCTGGATGGGGCTTGGAGCAACCTGCTCTAGGGAGAGGTGTCCCTGCCCATGGCAGGGGGGTTGGAACTGGATGATCTTGAAGGTCCCTTCCAACTCTGACCATTCTCTGATTCTATGCTCCAAGCTGACCCATGGCTGGCACCTGAAGAAGTTTCCTGCTCTCAGACCTTCACTGCAGGTCTGGCAGGAGAAGAACTGTCCTGCAGGAAAGGTTAGAAGAGCAGGAGGGTGTGTTTTATGAGATGCTTGTGAGGTTAAACATAGAAAGGACATGGAACTGTTGGAACAGGTCCAGCNTTAAGGTCCCTTCCAACTCTGACCATTCTATGATTCTATTAAACCACTCCAAATCCCAAAGGTGTCGATGGGATCTCACTAAAATCCCTGATTTTTTTCAAACACAAGTTGTGCCACTGAGATCCTTGCAAAGGCAGAAAGAGAGGAGTGATGGGAATGGAAATGACCTGTTTTGAATACCAGGAGAAGGTATTGCCTCCACACTTGAGTGTGTGGGGATGATCTGGTTTGGGAGGTTTCCCAACCTGATGCCTCTTGCATCTGCTGATCACCTTGTCCTGCCAGACCAGGGAGGCTGTGAGCATGGAGCTCCAGGCATCAGGTTCTGGGTCTCTCTGTGCCAGATGTGACCTTCGTTGGCATCATGGCTAAATCTGGATGGATCCCCACCATGCTGATGGGTGAAATAACTTCTCATTCCCTGTGGGGACTGCAGGCTGCTGAGCTGGGCAGGAGACAGGCGTTTTGCAGAGCTGCTGGGCAGCCAGAGCCCTAAATCATAAGATCATAGAGTGGTTTAGGGTGGAAGGAACCTTAAAGATCATCCAGTTCTGGACAGGGACACCTCCCACCACACCAGGTTGCTCCAAGCCCCATCCAGCCTGGCCTTGAAGCCCTCCAGGGATGGGGCAGCCACAGCTTCTCTGGGCAACCTGTTCCAGGGCCTCACCACCCTCACACCAAAGAACTTCTCCCTAAGATCTCATCTAAATCTCCCCTCTTTCAATTTAAAACCGTTACCCTTTGTCCTGTCACTAGACTTCCTGACCAAGAGTCCCTCCCCAGCTCTCCTGGAGCTCCCTTCAGATCCTGGAAGGCTGCTCTAAGGTCTCCCTGGATCTAAATCTCCCCTCTTTTCATCATCTCCCCTCATCCTGTCAACCACGTGCCCTTGTGAAGAACCAACCCTCCTTCAATCAGCCTTCATCATCACTGCTCTGTTGTTTTTAAGCTCTGGTGATAAGGAATTCCAGTGAATTTTTCAAACCCTACGTAAACTCCAGCCAGCCAACATAAACACCATCCAAACACGCCCTATAAATCACCCAACAGCGTTGACCCTTCACTAGAACTATCCAAATTTTCTGGAATGGCTGAAGGAAGCGCCGGGGGTTGCCAGGAGGCTGCTGCAGCCACGAGATCTGGGAGCAGGGGGGGAGAGAGACACAGCCCGAAAAGCTTGCAAGGAAGCAGCTGCTGGGAGCAGAGCTTCTTCCCTGTCCTCCCACCTCGGGGGGGATCTCCTGGGGAGCTCCACTCATGCAGGACTAAATAAATCAACTCCGTGCCCACACATGTCCTGGCCAGGGCATGAGGAACCTCACGTGTGCCTCTGCCCGTGAGACACAGTTGTTTCTTGCAGAAAACCACCCGCTTTTCCTCACTCTGCTCTTCTGGCCTGGTTGCACCCGGGATCTCCTCCTGTTTTCCAGGGTTTCCATCTCTGCTCCTACCACTGGGAGCTAAGGTTGCCTTGCAAACCAGCTTCAGAAGTGCCCCGTGGACCCCCACGGCTCATGCTGACCTCGAGGACCAAAGCAGGAGATCAAAACCTCCTGTGTTTGCCACCGGAGCTTCCTCTGATTGCTCTTTATATCTGCCAAACCCTCCAGGAACTCAGAGAGCCAAGAAGGAGAAGGTCTGGAGAAGCCTCCACGCAGGGACCAGCCCCAGCTTTCTGGTCCCACCTGGCTGCAGCATGGCCTGCATCAACCCCCAGGTCATCTTCTAGGCTGGGTCCAAAGGAGAAGGCCCAGCCATCCTCCCCCTCTCCCAAAATCCTGGTGGGCTGCAATCTGTCTCACCACCCTTGGGACATCTAGGAGAACTTTGCTCCCCTGCTGGAGCTCCTCACCTCTCTGCTCACATGGGGCAGAGGTCTCACAGGTCTCTGTGCCCCACCTAGGGTGGTGGAACATCTCATGCTCCACCAACCCAGCATTCCCCACCAAATGCCACGTCCACCCCATGCAAACTTCTGGGTCTGTTCAACCAGGAGCTGAAGTTACAGCTGATGCCTCCTTGCCCATCTGCCCCCAGTGCCACCACACGAGAAATGCTTCATCCAGGGAGTCTGCAACCATCTCCCACCACAAAGCCAAGCCAAGCAGGCAACAAAGCCCCATGAAAGACAACCTTCCTTTGGGTGTCCATGGAGAAGAGGCTCCATGAGCCCTGAGCAGCTGCTTCCAACCTCCCTATCACTGCTCTGGCAGCTGGAGCATCATCCCAGCTGGCACCACCCCATCACCACCCCAGCAAAACTAATGGGTTCTGGCATCTTGGGTGACCCTGACCACCTACATGTGGGCAACTGAAACCAGCCTGGGGTGTCCCATAGGAACCCGTGGAGGCTGGGTGCTGGGATCAGCACCGGGTCCTGGCCCCCTGGGGGACATGACCACAATCCCAGGAGAAGCCACACTATCAGATGAGGTTCTTCTACAGCAGGGATTGCTCTGCAGTGCCCCTGGCATCATCTTTCCCTCTCTCTCCTCCCCTCCCCTTCTCCAGCATCGCTGCCTTTTATTAGCTTGATCTGTTTTGACTTGAAACTCTCCAGAGCCGGGGCTGGCTGACGTCTTCCCCGGAGCCACGAGGTGTTCCCATCCCACCCCATCACAAGAGGAGAGCAAAGGGCTCTTCTCCTGCTGTAGAAAGTGTCCCCTCAGGGGATCTGGCAGCACTTGCACAGGCCACCGGGTCACCCAAACACTGCCAGGGTGGGAGGGAGAGGGAGAAGAGGACCACAGCTCCTCCCCAGGGCTGGGAGCAGGGAGACAGGCAGGGGGGGAGGCAGCTGCCTGCATGGGGTGGGGGGAAGGAAACGAGGACATTCATTTCTTCTCCGGCCCCGTTAACTATTTCTGTCTGGGAGCAGGGAGGAAAGGGCTGGGCAGAGCAGCCAGCAATGCCATTGTCCCCAGCAGGAAAAATAAAAGGATGATAAAATAAACCAGAAAAAAAAACCATCAAACCCTGTGTCTGGAGGAATTTGGCTCAGGCTCAGGACTGAATCGGCCTCAGGTTTCCAAAGCAGAGGCTTCCCGATGCATGGCGGGGAGTTCTCCGCTGGGAACAGCATCTGGGGCTGGATTAACTCTGCACTGACCCAGAGGGTCAGAGAATCACAGAATGGTTCAAGTTGGAAGGGACCTTAGAGACCATCAAGTTCCAACCCTCCTGCCATGGGCAGGGACACCTCTCCCTACAGCAGGTTGCTCCAAGCCTCATCCAACCTGGCCTTGAACACTTCCAGGGATGGGGCAGCAACAACTTCCCTGGGCAACCTGTTCCAGTGCCTCACCACCCTCACACCAAAGAACTTCTTCCTAAGATCTCATCTAAATNGAGAAAAGGTTCAAGCACCCAAAATTGCCCTGAGGGTGGGCAGGAGATGGCATAAATGCTTCAGCCACCCCCGTGGCAGGGGATGAGCCACCTTTCTGGGCCGTTTTCCCCCTGATTTTGTCCATTTAGACCCTGCCAGCAGCCTGCTGGTGGGTCCACACGTGCCATCTGCAGCTCTGCTGCCTTGCTGGCCTCCACCTCCTCTTTGAAAGGCGCTTTGCACAAAGCAGACACTTGTAAAGCTCTTGGCTGAGTGTTGTGTTTAAAAAGTTGGAGTCAGAAACACCAAAGCAAAGCAGAAACGCAGCCACAGGAGATGCTGAGATCCTTCAAGTCCTTGCTGCTTCCAAATGGGTCTTATCTCCATGGAAATGGGGATGTCACACATAAAGCCACCCAGAAAATAGGACCTCAACACCATCCTGGCCCCCCTGGAGCAGCTGGTGACACCCTGTCACCCTCCCAGGGGTGCTTGGTCCTCTTCCTGGCACAGGCCAGCTGGTGGTGGCATCTCCCAGGGATGATGGCTGGGGCCAAGGCTGTTGAGCATCATTAATGATCAGGGTGATGGGACCCAGTTTGGGATCAGTCCCAGTTGGGGGAAGGAATGGGCAGGTGGGGTGGGGCAGTGCTGCTGCTGTGTTGGGGGACCTCAGGAGGCTGGAGAACCCAGCTGGTGGAACCCAGCTGAAGTTCAAGCAAGGCAGAATGGTGGCCCTGGTGGGGGAGAAGACACAGGACAGCAGGGAGCGGTCTTTACTGCTGAGAATTAAAGGGCAATTAGTTCACTTCTCTATCACGAAAGGTTTTGGTTGTTTTTTGGAGAAACCTTGAGGTTTCACCCCTGCAGTCAAAACTTGGAGAAGTTTATCAACAAAGATTGGGAGTCCTGGTGGTCAAATTGGATGTTGACCAGCAGAGAAGGTCACCCCTACGCTGGGCTGTCTGAGGAAAAGCAAAGCCAGAGAGGTGAGGACTCCTTGATCCTCTCTCTTCTGCCCTTGGAAGACCACAACTGGATGCTGTGACCAGTTTGGGGCTTCCCAGTGCAAGAAGGGTACTGGAGGCTTCCAAAATAGTTGGGGGCTGGAGAATGGGATGTCCAAGCAGAGGCTGAGAGAGCTGGGTCTGATCAGCCTGGAGAAGACAAAGGGAAGATCTTACAGGCATGTGCAGCTGCCTCATGGGAGGTTACAGAGAAAGGAGTCCAGATGCTTCTCAAAAACGTGCAATCACAAGCCAAGTTGCAGCCAGAAGAATTCCAGCTGGATATGAAGTAAAAACATCTCCATGACAAACACTGGCAGAGCAAGCTGGTGGGATGTCCACCCTCGGAGATAACTTGACCAGACAGGGCCCTGGGCAGCTTCATCCACCATCAAACTTGGCCCTGCTCCATGACCTCCTGAGGTACCTTCAGCATCTACTGTCCTACAGCTGCACAACTCACCCTCGAGATTCCCATCAGTCCCACCTTGCTCAACATCTCCTGCACCTCCACACCCACCAATGGGGCCAGGAGAAGGTGGCCTCCTCCCCAGAAGACTGGTTCATCCTGAGGATGAGTAAAGACAGAGCACAGAAGAGAATGTGAAGGCCTCAGAAGAGCTCTTCTGAGAGATGTAAACGGATTCTGTATAGAGCCTCTTCGTGCTCTAGGGACAACCCAGGACACCTGGCAGCTCCAGGGTCCCTATCTTCTAGGAAGGCAACCAGAGAGGTGATGGGACACCCAACAGCACCAAAAAACACCACCAGGTTCTGTTGCAGAGGCAAGAAGATAAACCAATTAACTGCTCTAGCAAAGTTAGAGGTGAATTAGCAATTTACCTCCCTTTTCCTTAAATAATTTCTAGGCCAGGGCTCCTCATCTTCTATCCGTGTCCCCTGTCCCCTGCTGCCACCGCCCCGGGTTGGGCTGATGGCATCACAACCTCCTTAATTTTCTCTTTTCCTGGCAACAAGGGGCAGAAACCTTTCTATGTGACCAGTCACCAAGATCTCCCAGCAATGGACTGGGTCAAAGGGAGCTGCAGAGCCTTTAAAAATGATCCTTGTGCTGCTTGGATGAACCTCGGGGTGGAAGAACTCCAACCAAGCCAGAAATGATGGGTGAGGAGAAGAGAGTCCTCTGCAGTGCTTGGACCTGCAGGAACAGGGTGCAGACTGTGCTCCACCATCCACCTCCACGGCGTGTTGCAGAGGAAGGAGGGGTTTCCTCAGTACACACACTGCCAAAAAAATAATCTTCTGGTATTTTGGTCTTGGACAACATCCAAGGATTGGCTCAGAAATAGCTCTCGGAGCTTAGAGGAGGACAAGGCGGAGATTCCCCGTGTGTGTGACATCCCTTTCCCCCCCGTTCCCAGCCACCCCTGACTCACTCCAGGCAGGTTCCTTTGGATTTCCTTCCTCTGAACTTCGGAAGAAGGCTTTGGGCAGAGGACAGGTTGCCCTCCTGTGGTATTTCATGGGAATTTGGGTGCAAGGAGAAGGTACCTGTGGCTTCCTAAGACTCAAGGGACAAATTGTTTCCATCTGGTTGGGGTATAAAGGTGTTCACTCATCTCCTGCCAGCTGAGGACATGGCTCTACCATTAAGCACAACTTGAATGGATTCATTAAGCCAAGCTCCGGGGCTTTGCAGAGATGGAAAAGGGTATTTTGGGATGGGAGGAGACTGAACCCCCCAGGATGTGCAAGAGAAACGCCCACCTACCACGCATGGGGCAGAGCAAAGACCAGGAAGGTTCAAGAGATCCTTCCAGTCCTGCTCTGAGGAGATCCCTCTGGACACATGGGGGTTGCAACCAAGTTTTCTACAATTGCAGCAGCGACCTGGAGGGATGGAGCTATGGGTCACCCATCAACCACAAAGAAGTTCTGAAGGTTTTAGTGAGGATGGAGCCAATAAAGCCCATGGAAACCTCAACATGAGGTTCATCTAAGGACCTAGAAGTGTCCTTGGGGGATACAAGTTGGAGAAGGAGATCCATCCCTGGAAGTGTTTAAGGCCAGGTTGGATGGGGCTTGGAGCAACCTGCTCTAGGGAGAGGTGTCCCTGCCCATGGCAGGGGGGCTGGAACTTGATGATCTTTAAGGTCCCTTCCAACTCTGACCATTCTATGATTCTATGATCCCACCCCAGAAGAGCACTCTGTGTTTTCGGGAGCCAACAGGAGAGTTTCCTCTCAAGGGAGGCTGCTTGGCCAAGAAGATGAAGCCACCAAGGAGCAGGTTCAGCTCCTGCTGGTGGTGATGCTGCTGAACCACCCTGTGCCCTCCCTGTGCCTCAGTTTCCCTCGATGCAGAGGAGAGAAGACACCCTTTGGGAGGGGCTTTGAGATGTGAGGATGAAAAGCGTGCTCACACCCTTGGAAAAGAAAGGAAAAAACCCAACACAAAGGCACCTTCCAGAGAACATCAACTTATCAATGGACCTTTTGTCCATGGCTGAGAGACACCAGCTGCAAAACCTCATCTTCTGCTGGGGGAGGTCCTACGGGTGCTGGGCTCTGCCTGGTCTTTCAAGCCCAGCTCATGATCCATGAGCAGGAACCACCTCAGCTGACCCTCCAAAAACAGGCTGCGGATCCCCAAAATTTGCTGGAGGAGCAGAAGTCTCAGAAACATAACCCAAAGGACCAAAAGCAGGACAAATAGACCCCTCAAAACATCTCCTGGGGAGGAGGTTGAGGTGGGATGAGGTCTGACCAGAAGATCTCAAAGCACAGCGGGGTTTCCTCATCAGGAAAAAGCTAAAACTCCAACGATTTCATCCCAAACTCCTCGGAGTTGGATTCGCAGTGCCCGGCGCGACGGGGGATGATTTATGCCAACAAAACATGCTCAAACTGCCACCAAAATCGGGATGTTCTGTCTCTTACCACCAGCAGGAAAGGCAATACCTGAGCTTTAGGTTATGGAAAACGATTTCCCCACCCAGGAGATGGGAAAAGGGCGGAAAAAGAAGAGCAGGGGAGAGCGGGGTGGGAGCAGAGGGAGGGGATCGGCAAAGTGCTGGGAATCATCCAAGCTAAAACCACCCCGGCAAAACATCAAAATACAGCAGAGAGGGGGAAAAAACCACCAAAATCAACCAAAACCAAACAAAGAAGTAACATACGGAGTCAATCCTTGGCAGAAAGGTCCCATCCTTCCCCGCCAGCCGCAGGCAGCGCCTCGTATCCCGGGTTTCTCCTCCCCTCCCACCCCTCCGAACCCAGATCTCCTTCCCGCTCCACCGGCCTGGAGACGGTGACGTGGAGACCTCCGGCTGGGGAAGCTCCTCCGGAGTCTGAAGCCTGCAAAACCCCCCATCCTTCCCTGGGACGCTGAGGATTTCTTTCCCTGCCTTTTGTTTTGGTTTGAAGTTTCCTTATAAGTACCCCTCCCTCCCAAAAAAAGAAAAAGTCTGGGAGAAAGGAGAACGCGGCGCCGCTTTCCGGAGCCAAGAGCCTTTTGGAGTAAAAAAGAAATCAAATAAATCAAATAGCATAAGGGTTTAGGGCTCATTATAGCAGAGAGAGAGCTCCTCGGAGGAGAGGGGAGGTGGGAAGCAGGGGGTGCTCCCATGGGATGGGAAATGCTTCCTTCTCTTTTAGGTTTTCTTTTCCTTTCTGTTCAAACCGGGGCGGGGGAAGTGGAAAAACGGCTGCAAACCCGACCTGTGCTTACAGCTACGGAGATAAACTGCAGCATCCTCCAAAAATTCTCTTTTTTCCCCCAATTTCTATGTCAAAAACTACTCAGATACTACATCCTTACTATTTTATGGTGGTGGGGAGCTCCTGGCTCTTCCCAGACCCTCTCCATCCATCCCTTTGCTCCCTTTCCCACTCTACTTTTGCGGGGCGGGTGGCAAAAAGCATCAATCCCCCCCCCCAAGACTAACAGCTGGAAGGGAAAACAGCTGGAAAGGGACAGTGAGGACATTTTTCTCCTCCTCCAGCCCCTCCTGGCAAAACCCTCAGCCCCCCCTGAGGGCTCCCCCAATTCAAGGGCTCCAGGGTGAGGAAACAGGGGGTGGGTGTGATGTTACCCCCTGCTGGATCACAAAAAAGCAGGGATGAAAGAATTGCAACCTTTAGCACGTTGTGATCTGCTCCTTCCTCACCAGCTCGCCTGATTTTATGGCTGATCTCCCAAGAATTGATGTTTTCCTGGAGTTGAGTCCTCAACATAGAAAGGANTCTGACCATTCTATGATTCCTTAAAAGTCCCCAATGCTGAGAGGCCAGAGCTGGCTCCCAGGGGTGCAAACAGCCAGGGTTTGCTCGCTGCAATTAAAGAACAGCCCCCCCCCACGCCCCCCTCGTCCTCATCCCCAAAACTTCACAACCTAAAGTTCTCTAAGAACTTTAAGATCTGGTGGTTCTTCAACTTCCTGATCCTCCAGTCCCTCAGCATTTCTCAAGTAGCACCCAACATGTGAAACTCCTCAAAATAAGTTGTTTTTCCCCCCAGTTTTAAAGAGAAGGGATGGCCTCGCTCCCCAGCGCAGCCAAGTTTTCACCCTCTGATTTCATTTTTCAAGTGTCTTTCTTCTTCTCTCCAGCTGTTTTGGGGGAGGAACAAGCTGGGAAACAGCCTGGCTGATCCTGCCGGGCTGGGAAGGGGCGATGGAATGTTCCCAGAAGGGGTTTTTGAGAAGAAATCAGCTCACAGGATGCTCTGGGGATGGAGGAGGATGAGGGAAGGGAGGCATCGCCGCAGCGCTTGCTCCTGCAGCTGCTGCTGCCCTTGACACGGTCACAAGGCAAATCTTCAGCCCAGATTTGAGCTTTTTCAAACACATTTTGGGGGAGGAAAACACCCTCAACCAGAAACCATTCAGGGGAGAATCCTTTTGAGGGCAGACAGTTTGAAAACACCCCTAAATACACTTCTAAAAACACAGAATAAGTAAATCTCAGCCCTGCTCTGTTTGGGAGCCGGAGCGGAGGCTCGTTCAGCCTCCTTTAAAACAGTTTGAAGCCAAACCCCGGACTCCAAATTTGAAGGGATTGCTCAGATCCTGACTGGAGTTGGATTTCTGTAGCCTAATCACATATTTAACCCAAAACATTTTATAGGCATGAAAAGACAACAAGTTTCACGGCGCAGGATGTTGAGTTCATCTATATATCTGTGATATATAAAATATACACACTATATAATAAAATATATTAGGAGGATCAATGGAAAAGTGGCATTTTTCCCCCCAGGATGAGGACCAGAGAATCCTTTTAAGCCCAACCCTATATTTCATAGAATCATAGAATGGTCAGAGTTGGAAGGGCCCTTCGAGATCATCAAGTTCCACCCCCCCTGCCATGGGCAGGGACACCTCTCCCTAGAGCAGGTTGCTCCAAGCCCCATCCAGCCTGGCCTTAAACACTTCCAGGGATGGGGCATCAACAACTTCCCTGGGCAACCTGTTCCAGTGCCTCACCACCCTCACACCAAAGAACTTCTTCCTAAGATCTCATCTAAATCTCCCCTCTTCCAGTTTAAAACCATTACCCCTCGTCCTGTCACTAGACTTCCTGACCAAGAGTCCCTCCCCAGCTCTCCTGGAGCTCCCTTCAGATCCTGGAAGGCTGCTCTCAGGTCTCCCCGGAGCCTTCTCTTCTCCAGGCTGAACAATCCCAGCTCTCTCAGCCTGTCCTCATAGGAGGATATTTTCTTCCCTTCAGTGCCACCCCAGGTCTCGCTAAGCCAACTCTTACCTCTCACAGCCAGGAAAAACACCCAAAAGGCGCGTCTGAGCCGCGGGTCTTCACCGCATAACCGAGACCTTCAGGGGGGAGAAATCCCTGCAGCACGACCAGCCACAGCCCCTGCAACAAAGCCAAGGAGGAGGCGATTATTCCCGAGCATCCCTCTGCCAGGCACAATGCGGCAGCGGCTCAGCGCCCACGCTCAATGCTCTCATTGTCCCCCCCGGAGCTCTGGTTCCTGTGTGCGGTGGCACAGGGTGAAGATTCTGCTCCTCTGCGAGCTCCTCAAAGGCTTCCTGGAGTCAGAGAATGGTTTTGGGTTGAAGGAACCTTCAAGATCAATCAGTTCCACCCCCCTGCCATGGGCAGGGATGCCTCCCACCACACCAGGTTGCTCCAAGCGCCATCCAGCCTGGCCTTGAACCTCTCCAGGGATGGGGCAGCCACAGCTTCTCTGGGAAACCTGTTCCACTGTCCCACCACCCCCACAGTACAGGATTTAATCCTAATATCTCATCTAAATCTTCCCTCTTTCAGTTTAAAACCATTACTCCTTGTCTCATGTCTCCATTCCCCAATAAATAATCCCTCCCCTTCTCTCCTGGAGGTCCTCTTCAGATACTGGAAGGCTGCTCTAAGGTCTCCCCAGAGCTTTTCCTTCTCCAGGTTGAACGCCCCCAACTCTCTCAGCCTGCTTCTCCCTTCTAATCATCTCCATGGCCCTTCATCCTCTCACTGAAGAGGATCAGGAGACTTTTATTCCCTCCTAGAGCAGGCTGGATGGGAATTTCATAGAATCATAGAATGGTCAGAGTTGGAAGGGACCTTAAAGATCATCAAGTTCCAACCCCCCTGCCATGGGCAGGGACACCTCTCCTTAGAGCAGGTTGCTCCAAGCCCCATCCAGCCTGGCCTTAAACACTTCCAGGGATGGGGCATCAACAACTTCCCTGGGCAACCTGTTCCAGTGCCTCACCACCCTCACAGNGGTGGGACCTAGATGATCTTCCAGGTCCTGTCCCACCCAAACCATTCCATGATAAGAGACCTGGAGACAGGGGAGAGCTCAGTTTCCCCTTGCCAACAGCGCTACAAGGTTTCCTGGTAAGATGTTCCTACAAGAGAGGAAGGAAACAGGATCTTAGATGTCTTAGACATCAGGGGTGCAGAGGTGATGGGAATATTGGTTTGAGAATGGACATTAAGAGCTCAGGGATAAAAGAGAAGGGGTGGTATTTTGTAGGGATCCTTCCAGAGAGACTTTGAATTCAGGTGTTGCATCCAGTGGAGGAGGAGACCAAGGTGGCTAAAGCTGGAGGATGGGATGCATAAGGAGAGCAGGGGAGACCTTATTGAGAAACACAACTGTTACACAGGAAGGTGGAGAGAAAACAGAGCCAAACTCTTCTCAGAAGCACCAGAGAGGCAGCAAGGTTGCTGCAGCCAAGATAATGTGAAGACATGAAGGAAGTTCCTGTCCATCTTGGAGGAGCTGCTGCAAGAAGACGGGTGAAATTCCTTCCCTGTGACCACAGGATGAGGGCAATCAGGTTGGATTTCAGCAATAACAACCACCAAAGAGCCCAGAGATTCTACCACAGTGGTGCCATCTGCTTTCTCTTTATGAAAAGAAAGGACCTGAAGGTCCTGAAGGGCCTGAAGAAGCAGGTCCTAGAGTCAGAGGAGCGAAGCCACAGTGTGGTGGCCCCAAGGAGCAGCAGCACTGATGCTTTGAGGGTAGATGGGGTTACAAAACCCAACCAACCAACACCAAAAACCTGCAATGCCTTCAAAAACTTATATATAAGAGGAAATTAAATGTGGGAAAGCTGCTGAGATGGAGCTGGGCTGCTCCTCAGGGATGCTGGCAGGGGCAGGGGATGCAGGAGGCATTTGGAAGGAGATGTTCAGCCCAAGTTTGAAGGCAGGAGGGTGTCAGTGGTGGCTGAGATGATTGTCAGGGTTGTGGCCTCTGCAGGTCAAGCTACCGTGATAATTAGCAATCAGATACTGAATCAATGAACCATGTGAGATCATCCTCCTCGCTCAGGGGAACGGCCTGAGGAGCTCCCTCACCCCACAGACACCAGCCGTGGCCCCACCAGCCTGGGCAGAGACACCAGTGTCCTCTCTCCACCTGCATCTGGGTTTCTCTCTCTCTGGCCACCATATCCAGGAGGCATCTGTGGGACCAACAGCCCAAGGAAGGAGCTTGAGTATCACAGAATCCTAAAATGGTTTAGTTTGGAAGGAACCTTAAAGATCATCGAGTTCCAACCCCTCTGCCACAGGCAGGGACACCTGACCAGGTTGTTCAAAGCCCCATCCAACTTGGTCTTGAACATCTCCATTCTCTGGGCAACCTGTTCCCAAATCCTGTGCTTCTAACCAGGAAAAAATCATAAACCTCCTCTTTTTTTAAACTTCTCCTACACACAACACCTGGCTGGTTGTGATGGAGGTGGCTGGAACATCACACTTGGCTTTTTTGGAGAGTTTTCCCAGCAGGGTTCTGTCCCCATCACCTCCACGCTGGCTTTGCATTAGGGAGCCAGGGACACTCCTGGAGATGGATGCCCACCACGCAGGAGCTCTGCTTTCCATCAGCAAAACTTGTTTGAGAGGAAACCCCCCGGTGCTTGGAGGGAATATCTGCAAATCAATGCTGGACTGAGGACTTGGCCACCCCAGGGCTGGCAGGAGGGGGACAGCCACCCCATCCTTCCTTCCCTGCTGGTCCCAGGTTCTCCTCCTGGCTCGAGGTTCTCCTCCTGGTTCTCCTCACTAAAATAATCCCCTCTGTGGGTCAGTGAAGTAAAAAAAAGTTCATTCTTTGAGCTCAACATTATCCCTTTTCTGCCTCCTTTCTTTTGATCCCCTCATGGTCTCTTTTCCAGCCGGGATGGGGAAAGGAAGATCCAGGAAAACATCCTGTTCCTCCCTCCTTTTGGTGCCAGGGGAGGGAGAGAAATCAGGGATGGGGAGGGGGGGATGTATCCCTGATTCCACAAGCCTCTTGTTGTACCAGTTGCCGCCGCACACAATCTGAATTGCAGATGCCTTCTGGCTGTTTACGGGGCTGGAGCCACGTCCTGGGCAAGCGGAGCCACAGCTGCTGTTGTTGGAAAAAGAGGAGCCTCTACCAGCTTCCTCACTTTTTCATTTTGCCCAGGAATCGGGTTGAGCTTGGGGAAAAAAGCAAAGAGGGAGCATGGTGTTGGTGCTGGTGTTTCACCCCGGCCGGGGCTCCTGGCGGTGCGTGCCATCCCGAGCCGGTTGGGTTTATGGATCGGCGTCCCGCGCTCTCCAGGGATGACCCAGTTGCACATCCAGTCGATGAGGCTGACCCAAATAAAGCACCCAGCAAAATCCAGGCATGTCCTAGGCTCCCACTCTGGCTGCCAGGGAAGCTCTTGTCCTCACGGAGCCCGTGGAGCTGGAGATGGGATGTCTCCTATGAGCATCAGGTACCACCAGGATGCTCCCCAACACCCTGCGCTAGAGGGAAATCTCAACTCTCTCCATGAATTTCCTTCCAGCAGCAGAAAAGTCAGGAAAAACAAGCCTTGGAGGAGCTGTGTCTCAGCTGATGGGGGCTGGTTTGGATCAGAGAGGTCAATTAACCAGTTATTAATTGGGACCTACCTGTTGTGGGTGTTGGTGGTGCTGGTGGGTGTCTCAGCGCCAGGCAGCAGCAGTTGGCACCTGGTGGTCACCTCCTTGTCCTGTGGGAGAGCACAGAAAGGACATCAGCATCCCAGAGCAGGAATCACATCCCCCAGTCTCAGCCCCTTAAGAAAACCCAGATCCCACACTCTGGAATGGCTAGATTCCTCAACCAGGGAAGGGGAAAGCCATCCCCAACCCACCTCTGGCCTCCTGCTGTTCCTCAACATCTCCAGCCCAAAGTCAGCCGGATTTTGGGATGCCAGAGGGTCCCATCACACCTTCCCCTAAATCCCACCACCATCCAGATCCCGAAATCCCAGCGCTCACCATCGGAAGCTCGCCCAAGCAAGAAGACCCACAGTTATTCCTACTGGTTTGGGGGTTTTTTGGACCGTGGGATCAATTGGGAAGGCTGGGAGAAGAGGAGGGGAAAGGGGGACACTGTAATGCTGGAAGGAGCCACGGGTGGATGGGTTTTGGGCTATTTTTGGCTGGTTTAAACTATCCCAGAGTGTGGTTTTGGCATTTCTGGGCTTCCCCCAGGATAATTTGGGCACTGGCTGCTGGGAATTCCAGCTCTAGGGCATCCCTGCACAGTTGTCCTTCCCTTCTTGGCGCTGCTGGGTCCCAGCAGAGGTCACCTCCACGTCTAAAGCCACCAACCCCACGTTCACCCCTTGGAGTGGGTTATTCCTAAAGCCAAAGACCTTGGATGGGCAGGAGGGTGGGAAAAATCATCAACTCCTGCCCCAAAAATGATCTGTCAGCATGGATTGGGCAAAAAATCCATGAGTAAGACTGCAAAGCAACGTCTTTGAAGGAAAAGTACTACAGGGATTTATGATTTTGGGGGCATTGCCTCCAAATTACCCCCAACCCCAGCCCGGGAGAGCCCCCAGGGAAGGTTTTATCCCAGATTTTCCCCAGGATGGCTCCTCATACTATCCCACGCAGCCTTCTCACCCCCCAGCATCCTCCTCCTGCAGCAGGGATGCAGGACGAGGTGCTGCCCTGCTCCCCAAAGCTGAAATCTGTGCAATTTTATCCCAGTTTGATGGAACAGTGAAAATACGTATCTAAAACCACCCTTTTTACCCTTTTTCCTGGTGTTTTCACCAGAAACCCAGGAGAAAGCCCATTCTTTTGCCTGGATTTATCCCAGATGGAGCCACAGCCGTGCTCAGCAGGGGAGGAGGGTGGAGAAATTCATCCCTGTGGTCCCATGGAGCCAGGTGATGAGGATTTTAACAGTTGTTGGGACATCAACTGTTAAAAACCACAGCATCAGCTTCCTCTGTGACCTTCACCTCATCCATCTGCACCCCAAAATGCTCCAAACCTGTTGGGTTCAACATCTTCCTGCCTGGAAAATGTCCCAAGTGGGAAAGAGGGTCCCCCAAAAGACCAGCATCTTTCATCACAGACACCCCCTCTCCTCCCCCTGAGGCAGGGAGACTCCTGAGCCTTCACTTGGAGCCTTCAATCCCACCCCCAGCCCCACGAGCCACCGTTTGAGGTCATGCAGGACCCCAAATTTGGTGGCCAGGGCAACCGTGATGCTTAGAGTGGTCCTTCCCCACCCTGGGGATGCAGGGATGGCCGCATCCCTAAGGAGCCAGTTCCCAAAATAGAGATGCAGGGAGGATTTGACATTTACAAGGGCTAATTAATAAAATAGACATCCCACTTCAACAGGTGCCTTCACCCACCCCCCCGTGAGGCTGGATGTGCTCCACGGCCCCTCCGAGACTCCAAGGATGGAGAAAGGAATGGCTGAGAGCACCCAAAATGTCTCGCCACGGAGATGCTCATCATTCCCTGGGTGACCAGCCTGGTTCCTGCAACCCCTTCCTGGTCCCCTCTGCCACCCATTGCCCTCCCCATGGCCACCCCCGGGGCATCCAGGCTGTTTCCATCCACCAGCCACTCAAGCAGGTCACCCCAAACGAGGAGGGGGTCATTTAGGGCTTCCCCCCTCTGTTATCACCAGGGAAGGGGGACACGAGTGATCCAAATGACTCTTTTTTCTCCCTCATCCCTCTCCTCCCGCATTTTTGGAGCCATAGGGTTGAAGCATCGTCCCTTCCCGTTGTTCCCGGGTCTCACTCACCTCTCCCGCGGGGACAGCCGGGGGCTGGCAGCCGGGGGGCTTCGGGGGTGGTGGCAGGAGGGTTGAGCAGGCACCGACAGGGCATTTCCATCTGGTGACAGCACCGCGGGTCCCAAAGGGGTGGCCGGAGCCCACTGGGCTGAGGCCAGCGCCGGGTCCCTGTCCTGCAGCTCGGCGTGAGGCCGCCCCCGCGCTTTCCCGCTGTCGTTCCTGCCATCTAGAGGGGACACGTCCCCACTGCAAACGTCCCTCAAAATAGAACAAAACTCCAGGGTTCAGGAAAAAAAAAAAACAACCCACCAAACATCACTCGCCACCACAGGAAGAGCCTGGCCACAACCATTCCACCATCAGGATGGAGAAAGCCCTAAAATCCCCCCAAAAAAGAGATCTAAGAAGCGTTTTCCTGCTTGTTTAACCAAAGTTAGAACTTCATGACATGAAACTCATGAGAGCAGAGAGGATTTCGGAGTCCAGCCTAGGAAACAGATTATCTAGAACGGCCCAAGATGAGGCAAACCATCAAAATAATCATCAAATCATCTCCCTGAAGGCACATGAGGTGCTAAACGGGCCACCCCCAAGCTCTGGTTCTCCTTATTGGTGTCCCCCAACATGGAAGATGGAGCTTGGTAGATGAGGAGGTGACATGGATTAGAGCAGGAGTGAAAGGGTGGCAGAGCAGAGCAACTGGGCAAACTGGAGAGATGGAGGTAAGGAGAGAGGATGAAAGTTGAGAGTGGAGTTTAAGTTAAAAGGCTGTCCATGGTAAGAGGTGATTTTGGGGGAGAAGACATGGTCCAGCTGCTGGTGGTCTGGCCTACAAGATGCCACACTGAGACATCTCAAGCTGAGGGACAGGGGGATAGATCAAACAGATTATGGTATCATGGAATTGTCCAGCTTGGAAGGGACCTTTCAGATCAAGTCCAACCATCAACCCAAAACCACCACCAACCCATGGCCCTCAGCACCACATCTGCCCAGCTTTTAAATCCCTCCAGAGATGGTGACTCCACCACTGCCCTGGGCAGCCTCTTCCAAGGCTTGACAACCCTTTCCATGAAGAAATTTTTCCTAATATCCATCCTAAACGCCCCCTGGTGCAACTTGAGGCCGGTTCCTCTTGTCCCATCACCAGCTCCTTGGGAGAAGAGTCCAACCTCCAATCTCTACACCCTCCTTTCAGGGAGTTGTAGAGAGCGAGAAGGTCTCCCTTCAGCCTCCTCTTCTCCAGCTCCCTCAGCTTCTCCTTGTAAGACTTGTTCTCCAGATCCCTCGACCACTGAGGATCCTTTCTAGGAGAAGGGATTTACCTCTGCCCTCAAACACCTCACCTGAAAAGGCTGAGCAGCTTGGCAAAGAAATCACTTCTCCTCCAGGCTGTAGATGTGAGAACATCTAAAAATCTCCCTGCACCTAAACTCAAGAGGAACAAGAAGACAACGTGAATTCCAAGATGGGTGGCAGGGAGGAGAAGAAGCTCCCATTACTTTCTCCCCCCAGGAAAAAAAAGGGTATATCCGTGCTGCTTTGTCACCACCACCCAACCCAACACCACCGAGGGTGAGGGTGGCAGCCACAGACAACGGGAAACATCTGGAAGAACCACAGCCAGATGTGTAAAAAGCAGGAATCACGGGAGCAGGAGGATGCCAGAAGATGGGAGGTCCTCCATCTGCAGGTGGAAATAGGGATCACATCCAGCTAAATACATTTCAATTTATCAAGAGACAACACAGGCCTCCACAAATATTGCTGTGGGATCCTAATCCACGTGCTGGGGGACATCTCCTCCAGAACAGCCCTGTCCTGTGCCAGGGGACACCGTGCCGCCACTTCCAAAGGTTCCACCCGGAGTACGAACCTGGGAGAGCCCACGGAGAACAGAAAACAGAAGCCTGACGGGGTTTTCCTTTTCTTTCCTTTTAATAGAAAGGTCCTAGAGTAACTGGGGAGCAGGGAAGGCTCAAGGGGGAATGTCTCTCGGAATGAAATGGTGTGATGCGCTTCGGGAATGATGTGCAAAGTTCAAACATCCAAGCAGGCTCAGCTCAGGAATTCCTGGATTCTTGCGTCTTCTTGATTTCCTGCAAGGAAATCAGAGAGGGAAAAACCTGAGCACCTGCCACTCTCTGGGAACAACCTATAGTTTTGCAGTTCTGGAGACCAGGAGCAATCATCTCCTCAGCATCCCAGGAGCAAACCCAGAGTTTACTCAAGGTGTGATTCAAAGGCTCTTAAAAATCCTGCTGCCCTTCCGTGGTGCCCAGGAATGATGGGTGTCCATGGTGCCCCTCACCCAGTATCTCGCTGGATCCGCTTCCCACCAATCCACCACCACTCACACACGGTTTGTGCTCCACTGTTACAGAATCCCAGAGTGATATGGGGGTGGAAGGGACCTCTGGAGATCAGCTAGTCCAACTCCTGCCAAAGCAGGTCCTCCTAGAGCAGGTCCCACAGGAACGTGTCCAGGTGGGTTTGGAATGTCTCCAGAGATAGAGACTCCACCACCTCTCTGGGCAGGCTGTGCCAGGGCTCTGCCACCATCAAAGTGAAGAAGTTCCTCCTCATGTTTAGATGGAACTTCTTATGGTCACATTTGTGCCCATTTCCCCTTGTCCTCTCACTGGGCACCACTGAAAAGAGACTGGCCCCATCCTCCTGACACCCAAGTTTGAAGTATTTCTAGATGTTGATCAGATCCCCCCTCAGCTTTCTCTTCTCCAGACTAAAAAGCCCCAAATCCCTCACCCTTTCCTCATGAGAGAGATGCTCCAGACCCCCCATCATCCCTGTATGTCCCTCAAAAATTTAAAATAGATCAAGTGTGGGCACAAGAACTGTCACCTGCTGAGTCCAGAGGTCCCACCTGCCTGGGGAGTGAAGCAGAAAAGCCCCAAAAGACTCACCTCCAGGAGGATGTCCTTCAGTTCAGAATAGGCTTTTTCTAAATCATCATTAATAATGACCAGGTCAAACAGCCCGGGCTCTTTACCTGCAGGAGATGAGGACAGAGGGGTTAGAAGAGAAAATGTTCCTTCCCTGTGTCACCTCTCGTGCAAGACCCGTGTTCCCGTGGCATTTTAAGGTTGTTATTTCAGCCACTGATGGTGCATTTCTCTGCCACCACCCCCAGGGAACTGCAGTGGGACATGATGCTGAGATCAAACTCAGCCCAAAGTCCGAGCCCCACCAGCACTGCCTGGAGAACACAAGCTTGATGTTTGCACAGAAAACAGCTCCTCAGTCACCACCACATCCCCTCTCCTGGGGCACAGGGACTCAGAATCATAGAATGGTCAGAGTTGGAAGGGACCTTCAAGATCATCAAGTTCCAACCCCCCTGCCATGGGCAGGGACACCTCTCACCAAACCAGGTTGCTCCAAGCCCCATCCAGCCTGGCCTTAAACACTTCCAGGGATGGGGCATCAACAACTTCCCTGGGCAACCTGTTCCAGTGCCTCACCACCCTCACAGCAAAGAACTTCTTCCTAAGATCTCATCTAAATCTCCCCTCTTCCAATTTCAAACCATTACCCCTTGTCCTGTCACTAGACTTCCTGACCAAGAGTCCCTCCCCAGCTCTCCTGGAGCTCCCTTCAGATCCTGGAAGGCTGCTCTCAGGTCTCCCCGGAGCCTTCTCTTCTCCAGGCTGAACAGCCCCAGCTCTCTCAGCCTGTCCTCACAGCAGAGCTGCTCCAGCCCTCTGAGCATCTTGGTGGCCCTGCGCTGGACCTGTTCCAACAGTTCCATGTCCTTTCTCTGGTGAGGACTCCAGAGCTGGACACAGGACTCCAGGTGGGGTCTCAGGAGCACAGAGCAGAGGGGGAGAATCCCCTCCCTGGCCCTGCTGCTCACACTTCTTTTGCTGCAGCCCAGGCTGGGGTTGGTTTCTGGGCTGCCAGAGCACACTGCCGGCTCATGCTGAGCTTCTCATCCACTTACTCAGTTCCAAATCCACACGGGCTGCAGTCAAACGCTTCAACAAACTTTCTTCTGTCTCAGTCTTTCGGTCCCGTAGTCTTTTCTCCTAAACCCAACAACAAAGATATTAAAGGAATGAGTGTTCCATGATGCTACAGGAAGAAATCACCACCCCACAAGCTGGTGCTCTTCACCACTTCCCACTGCCAGCAACCACAGACACATGAACTAACACCCTGCAGAGGGTGAGAGGCTTCACTGACAGCCCAGAGCAAACCAGTGGCCAACTGGGTTCAGGCTCCAGATCTCCTACCCCAGGTTCCCAGTTTCTTTCTCCTCCCCCTGGAGGCTGCAGAGAAGCAGCTTCACTTGGTGGAATTTTAATTGCTGGAGGCAAGTTTCAGCACAAAACTGTCCTTTTTTTTCCCCACCCAGTGTCAAGCACAACTTGAAGGTTGGCCACGCTGCAATGGAGTCTCTAATCCAACAGCAAGGTGTGCAATCCGTAGAGGAGGAAGGACTCAAAAACCAGGATGATTTAACCCTGGAAGCCAGAGGTTGAGGAGCTGGACTGGGTAGAGGTAAGAGTGTGTTTGGGAATGTCCTCCCCACTTCTTTTATGGACCTTAAAAAACATACAGATGGAGCAAGGAAGGGGGGACCCCTCACCCCCTGTCACTTCAGAGCAAGAAGCTGATTACCTCTAACTGCCTAACGGCAAAGGAAGGCGGTCGCTCACCAAGATGTCTATGGATGGAGGCTGCACGGAGATGTAGATGGGGTTCAGGTCTGTCCTCTTGATGTTCTTCACGCCCTGGATGTCGATGTCAAGGACACAGATCTGGTTCTGGGCCTGCACAGCCTGCACCGCACCTTTGCTGGGGACACAGAAAGAGGGTGAGTGGCCAGGCAGAGCAGTGAGGGTTTGGTTTGTCCATCTCCAGTAGCAGGTCTTCATCTCACAGGGTTCCTCTGTGCCCAAATTATGGCAGGAAAAAAGGGGTTACAGGTTGGGGACTGACCTGCTGGAGAGCAGGTCATAGAATCATAGAATGGTCAGAGTTGGAAGGGACCTTAAAGATCATCAAGTTCCAACCCCCCTGCCATGGGCAGGGACACCTCTCCCTAGAGCAGGTTGCTCCAAGCCCCATCCAACCTGGCCTTAAACACTTCCAGGGATGGGGCAGCAACAACTTCCCTGGGCAACCTGTTCCAGTGCCTCACCACCCTCACACCAAAGAAGTTCTTCCCCAAATCTCATCTAAATCTCCCCTCTTCC
>VXBW01000400.1:24139-34451 GCA_013400375.1 Thinocorus orbignyianus
TGTTGAGGATATAGAGAAGGACAATCACCTCCCGAGTCCTAGTCACCACGTCAAGATGTTGGTGGCCTTCTTGGCCACCAGGGCACACCGCTGGCTCATGTTCAGCCCATGGTCAACCAACATCCCAGGTCCTTTCCCACCAGGCAGCTCCAACCACCCCACCCCAAGCCTGTAGCTCTGTGGGGGGTTGGTGTGACCCAACTGCAGGATCAGGCCAAGGTCAACGGGTTGAGGTTCAGTCAGGCCAAGTACTTGGTCCAGATCCCTCTGCAAAACCTTCCTACCCTCCAGCAGGTCAAGAGTCCCACCTAACGTGGTGTCATCTGCACTCAATCCCCTCACCTGTGTATCCAGGGGAAACCAGTATCACCAGTTAATGTATTTTTGGCTTCTCCATCACCTGGGCTCCCAGCACCCTCGGGGTTGAGCAGTGACAGTGTCTGAACCACGTACCTTGTCCCGTACATATTCCCGGAGAACTCCGCATGCTCGATGAATTCCCCAGCATCAATTTCTTTCTGCATTTCCTCTCTGGTCACAAAGTGGTAATCTGGATAGGGAAAAGCAGGAAAAACAGGTGGAAATGAATAGCTTTGAAGGCAAAGTTCATGGGCAAAATGACACCTGTTGGTGCTTAGGGGAGAAACACCTTGAAATCTGCTTTGGAAAAAGTTGGTAGACTGCAATTATCTGCTTCCTAATTGCCAAATACAGCATTCCCTCTCCACATCAACTGTCCAGACACCTGCTGAAAACGTTTTGGAATTTCTGTGTGGCCAGACATGCTGTTGTACCCCCTTTTTCATAGCCTTTCCCCTTTCTTTGGGGCAGTGGGAAACTCCCTCCTGCTCCCCACAGGTGTGCCAAGGCCTTCCCTTTGAAAACATTTATTATTAAAGGCTACAAGTGTCCAGTCCTGGGCTCCTCTGTTCAAGAAGGACAGGGAACTGCTGGAGAGGGGACAGCAGAGGACTGCAAAGATGATGAAGGACCTGGAGCACCTCTCTGCGGAGGAAAAGCTGAGGAACTTTTTAGTCTGGAGAAGAGAAGACTGAGGGGGGATCTGATTAATACCCATAAATATTTAAAGACTGGGTGTCAGGAGGATGGGGCCAGGCTTTTTCCAGTGGTGCCCAGTGAGAGGACAAGAGGGAACGGGCATAAACTTGACCATAAGAAGTTCCATCTAAACATGAGGAGGAACTTCTTCCCTGTGAGGGTGGCAGAGCCCTGGCACAGCCTGCCCAGAGAGGTGGTGGAGTCTCTGTCTCTGGAGACATTCCAAACCTGCCTGGACAAGTTTCTGTGGGACCTGCTCTGGGTGGACCTGCATTGGCAGGGGGGGTGGACTAGATGATCTCCAGAGGTCCCTTCCAACCCCTTATCATTCTGGGATTTTGTGAGAGAGAGAAAGAGGGAGATAAAAGGGCACATCAAACCCAAACAAACTAAAAGGGAACGGTTTTCTATCTTTTGTTGAAGTTCCTCCCTTTCACTTCAGAGTGAAAACTGCTGTTGGAAATTAAGTGCAAACTTCAACTGATATTTTTCTGAAATATGCAAACAAAGAAGAAAAGAGAAAAGCAGCTGCCCAGCTGCACACAAGCCATTAGTATGGATAAAAGCATCCCATTAAGCAGTTGTGCTTCCCAAAGCACTGGGCAGTTGAGGCACCTCACCAGAGCTGCCCAGCACTTCAAAACCCAAGCCAGGGCACTGAAATTGAGAGCCCTGCTCTGAAAACATCACAGAGAACAGCATCTAGAAAAGAAAACTGGCAGCAAGTGCTCTCCTTCTATTAACATTTCAACACTTAATTAAATTTTGGGGATGTTCTGCCAAGTCCATCCCTCTTTTTTATCTTCCCTCCAATGCACAGCTGCAGGACAGTGATAAATGGTTACGGTCTCACTGACACCGAGATCAAGAAAAAACTTGCAGGTGTGTGTGAATACACACACACAGACTCAAATCTATCATTCCTGAATGTCTGCTCCTCCCATCAAAGGAAACACACCCTCTAAACACGAAGGTAGGACTAAGAGAAGGCTCCGGGGAGACCTGAGAGCAGCCTTCCAGGATCTGAAGGGAGCTCCAGGAGAGCTGGAGAGGGACTCTTGGTCAGGAAGTCTAGTGACAGGACGAGGGGGAATGGTTTTAAATTGGAAGAGGGGAGATTTAGATTGGATATTAGGAAGAAGCTCTTTACTGTGAGGGTGGTGAGGCACTGGAACAGGTTGCCCAGGGAAGTTGTTGATGCCCCATTCCTGGAAGTGTTCAAGGCCAAGTTGGATGGGGCTGGGAGCAACCTGATGTGGTGGGAGGTGTCCCTGCCCAGGGCAGGGGGGTTGGAACTTGATGATCTTGAAGGTCTTTTCCAACTCTGACCATTCTATGATTCTATGATTGAACTTATCTGCTAGGGGGGATTCACACACCCACTTCACATAAAAACTTTGAATTTTTCAGAGGAATCACTTCCCAAATCCAACAAGACCAGGCCCAACTGCAACACACTCACCTTTGCCGTTGACTTCTCCGGGTCTTGGCTGCCTCGTGGTATCTGCAAAGCAAAAACCAGCCTTGTGAATTTTGCAGACCACCCAAGAAAGTCCTAGTATCAAAGAAATAACAGCATCAAGAGCAGCAGATGAAGCCAATCAGGTTGTGAGCTGATCCTCTATTCCAAAATCATCAAAGCTTCTGGAATCAGCTCATCTTAACACACCACCACATGCAGGATCAGCCTTTAATCAAAGAATCTCAAAGAGTGAGACCCCACCTGGAGTCCTGTGTCCAGCTCTGGAGTCCTCAACATAGAAAGGACATGGAACTGTTGGAACAGGTCCAGCGCAGGGCCACCAAGATGCTCAGAGGGCTGGAGCACCTCTGCTGTGAGGACAGGCTGAGAGAGCTGGGGCTGTTCAGCCTGGGGAAGAGAAGGCTCCGGGGAGACCTGAGAGCAGCCTTCCAGGATCTGAAGGGAGCTCCAGGAGAGCTGGGGAGGGACTCTTGGTCAGGAAGTCTAGTGACAGGACGAGGGGGAATGGTTTTAAATTGGAAGAGGGGAGATTTAGATGAGATATTGGGAAGAAGTTCTTTGCTGTGAGGGTGGTGAGGCACTGGAACAGGTTGCCCAGGGAAGCTGTGGCTGCCCCATCCCTGGAAGTGTTGAAGGCCAGGTTGGATGGGGCTTGGAGCAACCTTCACTAGGGAGAGGTGTCCCTGCCCATGGCAGGGGGGTTGGAACTTGATGATCTTTAAGGTCCCTTCCAACTCTGACCATTCTATGATTCTAATCCTAAATAATCTGAAAACAATTAATTAAGATCGTTAGAGGCTGAGTCGTCGGGGTGGGACTTAGTTTTCATCTCTGCTGCAGCCTCGTGTGATCCCAGACACAGCACCCAGACCCCTGCCACAGTTGAGGGGGATAATTAAGCAGTGTCCCACTTCTCTCAGTTATCTTCATTTTTCAAAGATCATGCAGCACCTACAGAGGTGCTTAAAATACTCAGATTTAATGAGTAAGGGAAAAATAAGGGAATAAATCAGCCTTTGAACTCCTTCAGACTGGTATTATTTTAAGCACGTGCTCTGCAAATTAAGAAGGTCATCATGGAAGGCAGTGTTAATTATTTTACTGTATATCTTATTTATTGCAGGAGTTAATCGAATGCAAAAAAGCTCTGCTCTGCCCTGGGGAGGCCCCAGCTGGAGCACTGGGACCAGTTCTGGGCTCCCCAGTTCAAGAAGGACAGGGAACCGCTGGAGAGGGGACAGCAGAGGACCACAGAGATGCTGAGGGGCCTGGAGCATCTCTCATGAGGAAAGGCTGAGGGACTTGGATCTCTTTAGTTTGGAGAAGACTGAGCAGGGAATCTGATCAACACCTAGAAATACTTCAAGGGTGGGTGTCAGGAGGATGAGACCACTCTGTTTTCAGTGGTGGACAGTGAGAGGACAAGAGGAAGTGGGCACAAACTTGACCATAAGAAGTTCCATCTAAACATGAGGAGGAACTTCTTCACTTTGAGGGTGGCAGAGCCCTGGAACAGGCTGCCCAGAGAGGTGGTGGACTCTCCATCTCTGGAGACATTCCAAACCCACCTGGACATGTTCCTGTGGGGCCTCCTTTGGGAGGAAAGTTGGACTAGATGATCTCCAGAGGTTCCTTCCATCCCCAGATCATTCTGTGATTCTAGGTTTATATAAAGCACCAGTTGCTGAGGTGCCTCCAAGTGGCCCGTGGAGATTTAAGGAAAAAAAGTAACTTCCAAGATGGAACTTTGGGGAAAACTGTAAGATTTAGTTTGGAGGGAGACAAGAGATTCAGTTGAATCAAGAGCACAGGATGAAACACCCAAAAGGAAAGATAATGCCAAGGATTTTTCATCTCCAGTACCATCAAATTTTTCAACCCCCAGCATTCCCCTTTCATGGTAGAACAAATCCAGATCCCACCAATCTCAAAGTGAGGATTTCACCTACTGTACCCAAAGCATTAGGCCAGCTAAAATAAAGTTGGGGAACGTACTTAAAAACACCTTGTAGAGCTCCAGGGAAAATCAGGCAAATGAACTGTGGACACAGCCCACGCTCTGAGGGCAACCTTTTGAGTGTTGTTCAAAAAACAGGAAACAAAATTAGTATTGCCAGAAGAAACTGGAAATTCCCTGCACTTACTCCCTTGTGGAGGCAGGAGGAATTCAGCACTGCCTGCAGCCTCCAGGCAGGCAGGAGAGGACCCAGCTGCCCAGCCAGGGGTTATTTTCACATTACAAACAGTAAGAAAAAAGACCCTTGGCCAGCACTTAGTGAGTAAAAAAGTCACCACATCACCAGAGGTTCACCAGGTGACGGGGCCAACTGCTTCACTGCCTGACCCAGTAATGAGAGAAGCTTCAAGAAATTCATTCATTTTCCATCTGAGAGTCCAACATGCAGCCCCCAGGGGGTTAAAATGTTAAAATGTTATGTTAAAATCACCAACAGCTCTTGCAGATGGATGGAAAGAATTGGTTTTTGAAGCAGAGGTGTTGTTGAGGAGGAGGGGGGGAAGGCATTGTTGCTTTCAGAGTCAAGAATCACTCAGAAAAAACCTCATCACATCTCTGAGCTGTGTGTGGAGTCACCAGGCCTGGAAAAGGTGCTATTTTGGACAAATCTTACACTTGCCACTCAATACTTGTGCTAAAAGGCACCCTGGCTTATTTAAACATCCCCAGGAGATGACAAGGACACAGGGAAGCCACTGAAGGCTGAGAGGTGGGCTAATGCAAATGGCATGAAGTTCAACCAAGCCAAGTGCAGGGTCCTACTCCTGGGACATGGCAATCCCAGGCACCAATACAGGTTGGGCAGAGAATGGCTGGAGAGCAGCCCTGAGGAGAAGGACTTGGGAGTGCTCCTGGATGAGAAGCTCCCCAGGAGCCGGCAGTGCGCGCTGCCAGCCCAGAAACCAACCCCAGCCTGGGCTGCAGCAAAAGCAGCGTGAGCAGCGGGGCCAGGGAGGGGATTCTCCCCCTCTGCTCTGTGCTCCTGAGACCCCACCTGGAGTCCTGTGTCCAGCTCTGGAGTCCTCAACACAGAAAGGACATGGAACTGTTGGAACAGGTCCAGCGCAGGGCCACCAAGATGATCAGAGGGCTGGAGCACCTCTGCTGTGAGGACAGGCTGAGAGAGCTGGGGCTGTTCAGCCTGGAGAAGAGAAGGCTCCGGGGAGACCTGAGAGCAGCCTTCCAGGATCTGAAGGGAGCGCCAGGAGAGCTGGGGAGGGACTCTTGGTCAGGAAGTCTAGTGACGAGGGGGAATGGGTTTAAATTGGAAGAGGGGAGATTTAGATGAGATCTTAGGAAGAAGTTCTTTGCTGTGAGGGTGGTGAGGCACTGGAACAGGTTGTCCAGAGAAGTTGTGGCTGCTCCATCCCTGGAAGTGTTTAAGGCCAGGCTGGATGGGGCTTGGAGCAACCTGCTCTAGGGAGAGGTGTCCCTGCCCATGGCAGGGGGGTTGGAACTTGATGATCTTTAAGGTCTCTTCCAACTCTGACCATTCTATGATTCTATGATTCGGGGTTAGAGAAGCAGGCTGTGGGCTGGCAGCCCTGAGCTCCTCCACTGCCCTTCCCCAGAGACACAGGGATACTCACGGGAAACACTGAAGCCGAAGATGTTCTCATAATCTTTAAACAACTTCTTTAACAAGGTGCTCTTCCCTGCACCCGATGGGCCGCTCAGGACCACTGGCCTTGGCCCCTGCATGGCTGGAAAAAGCAGAAAAATCCATGTCTGGTTAGAAGAAAACCCTGGAAAAACACAGCTATGGATTCCCAAAATTGCTTGACTCCACACGACACCGTCTGTGCTTTACCCTGGGAAATAACCTTCATAGAATCACAGAATCATAGAATGGTCAGAGTTGGAAGGGACCTNCTTTCTATGTGAGCAAACCTGAAATGATGAGAAATCCCAAGCCTAGAGCTAAGACGAAGTAACTGAGAGTGCAGAAAATACCAGGGAAATTCAAAAATCCATTAAATTAGCAAACTGGCTGCAGACAGTGGGAGCTGCCACCTCTGAACTGCTGCAGAAGATGCAGGCTGGGGGCCCTGAGGACTGGGATATCAGGAGAGATCCCAATTCTTACCTGGGGAACAAATACCTCAGACAAATAAAGGACGGGTAACACTGAAGCATGAACATTCCTTCTCGAGGGACTGAGGTTAAACTCATAGGAAGGAGGAAGAAATGGGCTCTAGTTGCCACTAAACCGGGATAATTCAAGCCAGCTCTGCTCTCCATCACCAGGGTTGGGTCCCTCTGGGACCCAAATCCTAGGAAAGATTTTCTCTAACAGGAGGAAAATGCTCTCCCTGGCTGGTGGCATCTGGAAAGATCGTGGGACACTCACACAGGCTGGGCAATGCCAGTTTAATACTTATCCTTACTGACAGGTGTAAAAGAGTCACAGCCACCTCCCTCTCACAGGGAGAGGAGTCAAGGAATGTTTACTGGGAAGAAAAAGAGACAGAATCAGCCAGCTTACACAAACACAGCTCTGAGAGAAGGATAGGATGGCCAGGAGATCACCACACCCCTTATGCTGCCCGTTTGCATCCTGACAAGTACAAACCATGACCCTATGATGGACAATTAAATGTTTCAGATCAGTCCTAGGATAAATATCCACAACCAAAGCCTTTCCCATAAGCAGACAACGTGCCAAAGCCAAAACCTAAAAGCCCAACATATCCTCCACCACTAAACCCCAAAGGCTCACAAAAGAGATCTGAATCAGTTGTGATTTGGGACACGAAAGTGCTTTGGGATTTATTTCCATACTTCCCGGAGCACTTATTCCAGCTCAACGTGTCTCAGGGCAAGAGGGTTTGGTTCCCAGTAGGAAAAAAGAGGCAGCCTGGGGCCACACAGTCCTTTCTGGAATTGTTTCTTCAGCCAGGAAGAAAAAAATTGGGGGCTTGCCCGTGCCTGACTCTTGGGGGAGGAAGAAAGGTTAATTCTCAACACGTGAATAAAGAAGAAAATCCTGGAGAGCAGCACAGGGGGACCCTCATCCATCACCAGCAATTCAGCAGCTTCCAAACCAGAGGTGACAGCGAGTGAGTGGGGGACAAATCAAACAGGCCTGTTTAAAAAACCATCTACTTTCTGCAAGAAGAACCTGGAAACATGGGTTTTTTAACCTCACTGGCTGGGTGTGGATTGAAGAACAATCCTCCAACAGTGTAATTCCCTTCTGTTTGAAAGTAGATGCTGGTAATGTCACCCTGACCTTACAGATCACGTTTGAAGAAGCCTTAAGCCAAATGCTGTCTCTTCCAAAATCAGCCGTGGATCATGCAGCAGCCTAATCCAGCCTGGCTGCCTCCCTGACCCCAGCCCGCCTGAGCTGGGCACCTCCTCATCCCTAAATCCCTCCCCCCACGGCTCCTCCACCACGCAGACGCTCATCAGGCAGCGCTACAAGTGGCAAATTACCTGAGTTTTTTCCCCTTTATTCCCAAAAGATGCTTTGTGCAGCCGGAGTTTATCCAAATCTCTAGGGAAGGATGAGGTATTAATAACACAAAGTCTTAAGTGGGTGCCAGCAGCAGCTAATTGGGTGTGAAAATACCCACATTCAATCAGCATCTGTAAGGAAACTGTCCTTTTTCTTTCTTCTCTTTCCTCTCTTCTTCTCTCTCCTCTCCTCTCCTCTCTCCTCTCCCCTCCCCTCCCCTCTCCTTTTTTTTGTCCTTAGTGTCCTCGAGGTGTCACAGCCCCAGAGACCCACCAGATCAGCCATTCTCCAGGGACCTCAGGGGAGCAGTGCCACCACACGTGCATGGACCAGTGTCCATCATCCAAAAAACACAAGGCTGAACAAGTTCTTTTGAGGCCTCATCCTATGCTTCCCTTATCCTTTGACAATTTCCAAGTATCCCAGGTTTTGCCTAAATGTTCCACACCAAGAGGAAAGCCCACCCTCCCACACCTCCTCACCAGCAAAATGCTACTCAGCGCTTGCAGCAAGGAAGCAGAGAAGAATCTTCCCTCTCTCCTGCCCCTTCCAGGTCCTCTCCCCCATGGAAATAAAAAGGGTGAGCCACTGCTGAAGGAAAAGAGGAGCTACAAGAAATTCACCACCCTCAAGTCATCCCAGTGCACTTCCCAACAAGGTTTGCTCCCCAACGATGCCCAACACTGCCTGCACCCTCACATCCTGGGCAGAGGGGAAGNTACCTTTTGCTTTTACTCTCTTTCAGCCAAGGAATTAAAGCCCAGCTCCTTCTGGCAGCCACAGGCTCATGCTACAATCGAGCAGCTGGAAAGCCGGGCTATTTGTGAGCTACCTAAAGCCTTAATTACCGAGCCATAATTTAAGACAGCCAATGAAAAGCATTCACTGGTCTTTAATCTGCTCTCCTGGCTTCTTCTTCTCCGCTCCCTGCTCTCCTGGTAAAGCTGCAGTCACCAGGAACGGGTGCCAGCACCTGCTGTCCTGACACTTTGGCAGAGGAAAACTGTCCCTGTCTCTGGGTGGAACCTCATGGATCACACATCCCCAAAGAGCTGCTCTCCTTGGTCACAGGGAGGTGTGGGACATCCCTGGTGAGACCACCTTGTTCAGGTTGGAGAGGGCCTCAGGAGGTCTCCAGCCCACTCTGCTTCTCAAACACACCACATGATGAAGTGGTGGTGCCTCCAGACACCAAGAATAGATGCCCTCTTAGATAACATCCATGGATAAAAGCCAGGCTATAAAGCTGCTGTGCTCACACTGTTGTGTGCTTGAGGCAACTCTTCTAGAAAATCACTCAAATCTTGATTTTAGCCAAGATTTCTCCTTCTGCAGACAACCCTCCTCTTCTTTTGGACTGAAGGCCACACAGCTGTTGCCTCCAGCCACTGCTTCACCTCAGGGTCTCCACCAAGGCAACAGGGAAACTCCTTCTCTTGCCCACACGAATCCAAACTCAAGTCTCCAAAGAGTATTTCCCAGCACTTCCATGGTGGGACCCAGCAGGATCTGTGCCACCCTGGTGCTGGTGGTGCTCTTCTGCCTGAAAGATCACTGGTGGGGCATCAGGAGAAGAGGGAGATGCTCTCTTTTACTGGACTGAAGTGAGAAAAGACCTGCAGGTTGTGATCACAGCTCTTGTGTCTTTGGGCTAAAAATAAACCAAGAGACTCACAGGTGCTTCCTCTTCCCTCCCTCTAAATGTAGCCCTTCTCTTCTGCTGGAGATCTGCAGAGGAAAACAAGATGGAACTTCTAGATGGGGAAACTATTTCCACTGCCAGATGAAAGGAGTCAGGCCCTCGTAGGCGACCAACAGCAAACACCCGTCTGGCAAACCAAGAATCTGTGCCAGCTCCCACAGAGCATCTCTGGAAAGCGCCCACCACCTGGCAGGGTGTGGGATTTTGGGGACAGCTGCCCAGGGACACAGAGGTGAAGGGCAAAGATGTCCTGGGTGGGTGAACAGAGATGATCTCTGCCTCAAGATGTGAGCAGCGCAGACGTGGGAGCAGGTACCCTCTCCTCCACCATCAGATTTGATTAAACATGTGCCTGAGGAACCGCTCCTGACACAGGTATTACAGACTTGTCATGGTTGGAAGGACCTCTGAGATCACCAAGTCCAACCACACACAAAAACACAACTCACACCCCACAATCTCGGCCACCAGAGCATGCACTGAAGGGCCACATCTACACATTTCTTAAATACCTCCACGGATGGTGACAAACACACCTCCTCTCCCTCCAGCTACCCAAAGCCCTCAGAAACTACTCTGCGCTTGTGAGAC
>VXBW01000404.1:10986-39638 GCA_013400375.1 Thinocorus orbignyianus
GCACCCCCGGGCACCGACAGCCCCGGGCACCGACATCTCGGCACCCCCGGGCACCGGCACCCCCAGGAACCGACACCCCTGGGTACTGGCACCGAGGCACCCCCGTCACCGGCTCCCTCGGGGAACGACATCTCAGCAGCCCCGGGCACCGACACCCCTGGGTACCGGCACCGAGGCACCCCCGACACCGGCTCCCCCGGGGAACGGCACCTCAGCAGCCCCGGGTACCGGCATCTCGGCACCCCGGGAGACCCGACACTGGGACAGAGACCGACACCGGGAGAGAAGTCCCCTCCGGCACCGAGACCGAGATATCATCGGCCACCCGGACCCGCAGCGGCACCCCCGGGCACTGGGACCAAGACACCCCCCGGGCACCGGGACCGAAGCCCCCGGGCGCCGATCGCCAGGCTGCGATGCTTCCCGGGGCGGGTCCCCTCGCCTTCCTCCTCCGGTGCCTCCTGCTCCTCTTCGCCTCCGAGAGCCGAGCCCGGGCTCGTAAGTCCCTCGTCCTCCCCACTCCCCTCTCGGGTCATTCCGTGCCTCAGTTTCCCCATGGCCAGGGTCCCCAAGAAGTTTGCGGTCATGGCTGGGGACACGAGGAGGTTTCTTGCCATGGCAGGTGCCAGTCCTCCGTGGCCAGGATGCAGGATGTCCCAAGCCATGCAGCAAGTTGTGTCCCCTATCCTGCACTCTTGGGGACATGGCTGTGTCCCCCTCCGTCCTCTGCTGTCCCCAGCTGCTTTGTTGTGGACAGCCAGCACCAGGCACGGTGCTGCGTGCTGGTGTGGGGGCTGTGGGCTTTCGTGGGCTGATGGGGACATGGGCAGGTGGGGGAAATGAACCCCTCAAACCAAAGTTGTGTGCTTTTCTCCATGTTCATCCCTTGTCCATCTCCATCCCTTGTCCATCTCCACGCCCATTCCTTGTCCATCTCAATCTCCATCCCTTGTCCATCTCCATGTCCATCCCTTGTCCATGTCCATCTCCACCTCCATCCCTTGTCCATCTCCACGTCCATCCCTTGTCCATCTCCACGCCCATCCCTTGTTCTCTCCTTGGTCCTTCTCCCAGTTGGCCAACTGGAACAGATATGACGTGGGATGGGGAAGGGAAGGGAGGTTCAGCACTTCCTTGTAAAAAAGGAGTCTTGGAGGACTTGGCCAGGGCTGCTGGAAGTGTTAACTGGGACCAGGAGGTGGATTTGGCTTGGGCAAGGCACTGGGACCCCACCAGAGGGGATGCTGGGCAACTCTATAACATCTCAAAGCCACCTTAGCACTGAGGAAACCAGGGCAGAACCTGTTACATTTATTCTCCCCTTTAATCTCCCAAAATCCCAGTAGAGCCTGTTGGTGGCTGCATTAGGATGATTTATGACTTGCCTGCTGCCAGCACTGCATTTAGGCACTCGGCAAGTAACTGTCCTCCCAAAATATGAGCTTGTCCCAGTGGTGGGGTGTGCTGGGACGGGGGGGAGAAAGGCTGGATGGGTCTGTGCAGAACAAAATTTAGGGTGAATTTGGTTCCTTCCCCTTCCTTGGGCTCATCAAAAGCTGCTGAGCTCAAGCTGGAGCATCTGAGGGATGTGGATCCTATTCCCCACCTCTGCCAGGGCTGTATTAACCCTGGTACCCACCTTAGGAGGAGGATGGAGGTATCTCCAGAAGGTGAAGGAGATGCTAGGTGAGGTGTTTGCTCTTCAGAGCTGCCTGCTGATGGTAGCAGAGCACCTAAATTGGGCATAAACCAGGATGAATGGGGGCAATAGGAGTTTGTCTGCTTTGAGGGGGGGTCTGGTTTTGGGGTTTATGATGGTGATAATGGGTTGGGGACTGTGGGACAGGACCAGGATCAGAGCAAGGAGATCCAGGATTGGAGCAAGGAGATCCAGGATCATCCCCCAGCTCTGCATCGCTTGGGCTCTGCCGCTGGTTGCGTTGCGTGGTTCAGTGCTGGAGGGGCTTGCCTTGGGGTTCCAGATGCTCCATGATGGGGGGCTTGGTGACAAAGTCCTCCTCAAATCATGGACTTTTCCCCAGTGTCCGCCTCTGCAGCTCCCAGCCTGGCATTTTCCCTCAGAGCCGAGCGCTCGGGGAGAATGAAGGACGGGAATAAATTAGTTACGAGGCGGCTCATCAGCCAAGAGACCTACAGTGTCGTGGCTAAAAATAGGTGAGAAGCAGAAAGGCTCGGGCTGGAAGGCAAAGTCAGGAAAGAAGAATTTGCCCGCAGAAACAGGCTATTTTAGGGGATTTACACTCTCAGCTGAAAAAATAACAGAGGCACAGGTTACTGGGCCGAATGTGCTGCAGCCCGGGTCCCTCCGTGCTGTGAGTAATTCAGCGGCAATAGTTGAGTGCGGCGAAGTTTTGGCTGGAGGCATTTAAACACCAGCATCTCTGGAGAGTGTGGGGGCAGCTGTTTTCCCCAGGAGCTTGGAAGCTGCCATTTGATTGCTTTTTTTTTAACGGGATTCCTGGAGAAAAAGGGGATTTGTGGGATGTGTCTGTCTTATGGGTTTGGGTTTGGCGTGATGAGGGACTGAGCGGTCCCAGGTGGGAAGGATGGGGATGAAAAGCCAATCCTGCCATGGGAAGGGAAACACTTCATGCCCCTGTTTAAACAACTGAGCATTCCCTTGGGAAGGAGAGGAGGGAAATGGGGTGCCATCCACTGCTCACAGAGCCCGTGGGGATGCTCTGGGTGCAGGACTTCCCTGGCCTCCTCCACCCCAGGGGGCTCGGCGACGCTTCGTGAGGCAGTTTCTTGCAGAGCTGCAGAGTTTTCCAGGCTTCCAAAGTCCCCGAGAAGAAATTCCCAGCCCAGGACCGAGCGGGTGGGAAGCGATGGGAGTCGTTAGGATGCCACACGTGGAGAACCCAGCGGGTTTTAACCAGCCCCTTTGCAGCTAAGTTGCATTTTAAGCCCTTCATAAATACAAGGGCTGTGACAGGAGCGCCTGGACTTTGTGTCCCAGACGGTGCTTTTTAGGCTTTATTTATGGCGCCTCTTAGAACTCTCAAACTGGTTTGCATAAACACAACCCCCCACGCCCAGCACAGGGCTGTCTGGCAGGTGTCTGACCTCTGACAAAGCTGTTTAGGGACAGGAGCGTGGCTTGGATGTGGTCTGCTTGGAGGAGAGACTGTTGGGGGACATGAGGATGGAGGAACACCTCCCTCCACCCCACCCCCAATACACTATGGGATGAAACAGAGGAGAAGCAGGGTGAGACCTGCAGGATGTTTCGGTAGCATCCTCGTTGGAGTGGGGTTTGGTGCCTGCAGTGAAAGTCCCTACTAGGGAAACTGAGGCACAGGGCTGGTGGAGATTTTCCAGGTGACTTTGGAACCATAGGACGAGAGGAAAGGGTTTGACACTAAAAGAGGGAAGGTTGAGATGAGATCTCAGGAAGAACTTCTTTGGTGTGAGGGTGGTGAGACCCTGGCCCAGGTTGCCCAAGGAAGCTGTGGCTGCCCCATCCCTGGAGGGGTTCAGGGCCAGGCTGGATGGGATTTTGAGCAGCGTGGTCTGCTGGGAGATGTCCCTGCCCATGGCAGGGGGTTGGAGCTGGATGATCTTGAAGGTCCCTTCCAACTCTGACCATTCTGTGATTCTATGATTCTGTGGTAGGCGAGCAAGCTGGGAGAGGTTGTTACCTACATTTTCCATGTTTTGGGGTCTTATCCCCTCTCTAGCCATGGGTCAAGGCCTTAGGTGCAGCAGGAACTCACCTCTGGGGGCTCCTCAGTGTCCTGTAAAGTGGAGGAGCTCCAGGGGAAGTCAAGATTGATGCATGGTGATCCCACATATGCAGAAACCCCGCTGGGTAATGGATGTGCTGATGGGACCTTTTCCTCAGGCTGGTGGAGCAGTGATGTAGAAGCATCTTTAAACCTCCCATGACCCATCAGGATGCTCTGCTCTGGAGAACCCAGATGTGGGAGTGGGGGATTCACACACAAATGTGTCTATGGCTTTACTTTCTGGATCATCAGACCTATATCCAGAGGGAGGTGATGTGAGCACGGCCGAGTCTGAGCCAAAGGTGGATTTGGCAGCAGAACATGGCATTTGGGTAGCCACCACAATGCAGGTTTAATAGTTCACTATGGTTCCTGCTGGGAAACCTGGGATTGGTGCAGGAGAACATCTGACCTGTTTTGTCCCCTGGTTCAGCTGTGGTCAAAGTGTCCAGGCAGTGGGATGAGTCACACCACGTTAGGAAACTCATGGGGGACATCTTTGTCCACTCTGAATGTGGAGGGGTGCAAGGAACTGTCTCAAACAGGCTGTGTCAGTGGGTGGGAGAGCTTCAAGGGGCAAGGTCTCATGGACATGCTGGCCTGAGGGGATATGTCTGTGGCCAAGGCCATGGGTCTAGGGCGTGGTACAACCAACATTGGCCAGTTTGATGGTTCATGATCTCTCACTGGGTCTATAGCAGGCCATGAAGATTCAAGATGGTTGGTATATGAAGCTGTTGAGATATGTTCCAAAGAGCCATTAGGGCCATTCTCATGGTGTGAGAGGGATGTCAGTGGTCACCAAAGGCAGTGCAGGAGGAGTTTCTCGCCCTGGACTGATGTCTCTAGATCATCTCATGAAGATGCTGCTCCAGTAGGTTCACAGAGTGTCTCAAACCCTCTGCAATAACCTTTTCTGGGGTTTAAATTTCCTGGTGGCTGGAAAAATTCCATAAATACCTGACTTAAATCCTCCAGGTTATGCCCTAACCTGGTACCTTCTTCTTGTCCATGGCATGGCCAGAGATCACCCTTTTCTTTGTCACTTAATTCTTCTCTTTTGCCTTGTCCTTCCCCTCATACTTTCCATCTAATATTATAGAATCATAGAATGGTTCGAGTTGGAAGGGACCTTAAAAATCATCCAGTTCCAACCCCCTGCTGTAGGCAGGGACACCTCCCACCACACCAGGTTGCTCCAAGCCCCATCCAGCCTGGCCTTGAACCTCTCCAGGGATGGGGCAGCCACAGCTTTTCTGGGCAACCTGTTCCAGTGCCTCACCACCCTCACACCAAAGAACTTCTTCCTAAGATCTCATCTAAATCTCCCCTCTTCCAATTTAAAACCAAGTGCCCCGTGTCCTATCACTAGATCTCCTGGCNGCCCTGCTGGCCACGCTGCTTTTGCTGCAGCCCAGGCTGGGGTTGGTTTCTGGGCTGCCAGCACGCACTGCCGGCTCCTGTGGAGCTTCTCATGCAGGAGCACTCCCAAGTCCTTCTCCTCAGGGCTGCTCTCCAGCCATTACACACCCTCCTTGCTGTCCAGGATGCAAATAATGAGAATTAATGACAATTAATGTTAGTCAAAGTAAAACAAGGCCTGGGCACAGCCTTGGCCATTGAGTGGGGGTGTCCAGACTCTTGCTGAAGGTACAGTCCCCACTGTGGTGCTGGCTGATGCCAGCTTGGCCTTTGCCAAATGACTTGGGACAGCTGGGCTAGGGTATTTCCAGCAGGTGGGTGTGGACATAAGTTGGACCAGGCCACTGGTCCCAGACCTTGACCTGGGCTATTCAATGATTGGACTATAACCAGGTGGTCCTCACCCAAGAAAAATACTGGCTGTTGGTTGGGGGGGGGTCAGGGAGAAACCTTCCTTCTCCATGATGTCTTCAGCAGAACCATTCAAGGTGGGCGAAGCAGAGCAGCTCCTACGTGGAGGTCTCTGCAGCATCTTCCACCCTCCCTCTGGGCAGAGAACTTCCTGCAGGGTGGCAGAGGAATCATTTCCATGGTTTGGGGGGTTGGACCTCCAAAGGTCCCTTCCAACCCCGTATCATTCTGTCATTCTGTTTTGAGTTGGTTTTTCTGATTCATACAATCCATAATGGTACTCTGAAGAGTAGAGTGTTGTACTGGGGGCTTCTTGCGTTTGAGAAGAAACTGGTTAGATGGGACCTGATTTTGGAGGTGTCTGCAATTAAAGGTATTTGCCCTTTCCCAGCTCTGCTCCTGCTTCCAGGTCCCATAGGGCCATCTCCAAGTGTACAACCTCTGGCTTGCAATCACCAAGCTGTGGTTGTGTCTCCAAGTTGATGTGGACCAGGCTGGCTCGCTGTCTTCTCCTGCCCAGGGATGGCGTGGTCCTCAGGAAGGAAAACAAGGTGGTGGCTTCATCTGGATTGTTGGTACTGCAGCCTTGAATCATAGAATCATAGAATGGTNGCGCTGGACCTGTTCCAACAGTTCCATGTCCTTTCTATGTTGAGGACTCCAGAACTGGACACAGTACTCCAGGTGGGGTGAAAATGTTCTGCAGCTCAGGAGCCCTCTCTCTGGAAAATGAAAAGTGAAACAAGGTGACTTTTGTGAGCGTGCTGTTGCTGAAGATGCAATAAATAAGGAGACAGAGCGGCACGGGAGCAATTTACTGCCACAAATGGGTTTTCGCTCCAAGTGAATTGGGAAGATATCCAAAGTTTGACCTCTGAAAATGAAATTATTAGCCTGGCATGGGAAAAAATGATCCAGAGCCTCTAGCTTTTAAGCCTCCTCCTCCTCCTCCTTCTCCTCCCACCCATCCCCAGCTTGCTTTTAACCAAACACACCGACGCCTCTTGCCAAATACGCGGCAGAGTGCTACTGAGCTGCGGACAAGTGTCTGCTGCTGCCCAGCGCTGCCAGTCGGCTTTTAATTTTACCAGCGGGCCCTTTGCAGACATGAATCAGGCTGCTTTCGAGGGCTGGACCCAAACCAGGGCTCCACTTGTGATTAAATGTTTGAAGGAAGCAGCCAACTGGCATGGGAGCCTGCGAGCTGAGCGGGGCCCGCGTCACACGGAGGCAACTCGATTTCTTCACCCTCGGCGTAATTCATGAAGATGCTGCAAGCAGGGAAAAATGAAGTCATTTTCTCACCCTTTTGAAAATGATGTGTTTTTTTCTTTCTTTCTTTTTTTTTTTTCTTCCCAATTTTGTGGATTTCTTCCCCCCCTTTCTCCTGGGTTTCTGCAGTTTTCCAGCCAAGCACTCCATGTTCTTGCATGGTTTGTTGTAAGCTCGTGTCATGCATGGCTGGGGTTTGCTGACCTGTCAAGAGTTTTGAAGCAAGCCATGGGGGCAACGTAAAGACCAGAGTAGGGAAAAAGAAGGAAAATGTCTGTCCCCATGATGGCATCCACCCCAAAATCATTGCAAATCTCCACCTCTGCAGATGCAACACTGGCCCCACCACCACGGCGCATGGACTAGTTTGTCTGCACAGCTGATGGCCACCTCCTTTGAAGGTACACCTTGGAGAATCATGTGCTTGAAGCCATGATGCAATACTGGCTCCACCACCACTGTGCTTGGACTAGTTGGTCTGCACAGCCGGTGGCCACCTCCTTTGAAGGTACAACTTGGAGAACCATGTGCTTGAAGCCATGATGCAACACAAGCCATGATGTCCACCCTGCTTGGACTAGGTGGTCTGCACAGCTGGTGGCCACCAGGTACAACTTGGAGAATCATGTGCTTGAAGCCATCAACTCAATGAGGAGCTCAGGGCTGCTGGCAGAGCTGTGAGGCTTGGGTGGAAAGGGACCCATCAGGGTCATCAAAGACCCACAGGGCTGCCCTTCCTGATGGCCATGGGGACCAGCCGTGGTAGAACATCACTTGGGTTCATAGAATCATAGAATCATCCAGGCTGGAAGGGACATCCAAAGGTCATCTAGTCCGACCTCCCTGCAGTTGCAGGGATACCCCCAACTAGACCAGGTTGCCCAGGGCCTCATTGAGTCTCACCAGGGAAGGAGCCTCAACCACCTCCCTGGGCAACCTGTCCCAGTGTTCCACCACCCTCAGAGGAAAGAACTTGTTCCTAATATCCAATCTGAATCTACTCTTCTCCAACTTAAAGCCATTCATGCTGAGCATCTTCAGAAGCTGGAGGAGGGCTGACAGCCCACTATGGCAGAGTTTTGCCTGGTTGGTGGGACAAACACATTAAGCAGGTGCCACCTTCAACTTGACAAGGTGGAACAATGCTGGCTGAGATCTCTAGACTACTGCTTTGTCTGAGGTGATAGTTTGGAGCATGGGATGGCTTTTAGCATCATTAGGGTGGTGAACACCACAAAACTCATTTTGGGGACCCTCTGCTATTCATCAAGGAGTCCTTCCAGCCATGTACCGGGGTCAGCACACACTAACTTGCCTGACCACGTGGTGGGCATCATGCCTTGAAAAACAGCCCCGCTCCCCATGTCCCCAGGGCTCCACAAGCTTTTAAAAGACCTATAAATGCTTCAGGGAGTGCAACGTAATCACCCAAACTACCTCAAATTCCCTCAGTGACATAACCTTTTAAATCACTGTTGGTTTTTGGTGGGTTTGTAAGTAATGAAATCACTAATAATACACACGGGCAGGCGTGTGCTTATTCATGAAAGAACTTAAACCCTGACGTGTCCCTCTGGCTCCTCAGGGCTTGGGGACATGCCATGGGAGAGCAAGAGCAGCCACCAAGATGTGGTGGGAATTATGGGGTCCAGGTTCCTGCAGGTCCAACCGAGGTCAGAACTTGATCCTGTGGGACCAGGCAATGCTTTGAGATGTGAACATGAAGGATGATTGAACTGGGCTTTCTGGTCAAAGCCCTGTGGTTTTTCTTGGTGATTATGGCCGTGGTTTGTCCCACAGGCTGACCTCATCGTGCCAAAGGGTTGGTGTGTATCCAAGGGCTTGGAGATGGAAGGTGTTGCTAGGGACCTGCTAAAATCCAGGGAAAGAGGAGATCTCCAAAGGGGATTTCCTTCACCAGTCGTGGTGGGCACCATCTCATCCATATCACAAGGTTAAACCCATGCCAGTGTGGGCAGGGTTGGATCATTTTGGGGACAGACACCTCCAGTTCAGGAGCACCGGCTGGAAACAGGCTCTTCTTGGGATGATAGGATCAGGGAGGAGGAAAAAAATGCATGACTTTGTGCTTTGGGGGGAAAAAGTGAACGAGGTGGACTTTGTGTCCCCATGGACAGCCTCATAAATGAAGAGCATGGTTCAACCCACCTTCACACAGGACAATACTGGGTCAAGCTCAGTAAAGGCAAGGGGCTGAGCCTGGTGGGACGGGGCAAACCAGCATGGTCCAGCTCCTCAGGATGCTCCTGATGCTCAGCTGCCTGTGTCCTGGTAGCTCTTGCCCAGGGGTCCATGACAGAATGAGCTGAAGCTCTTAGGGGAAGTAAAAGGTGTTCCTTCAGAACGTTTTTCTACCCCAAAATGTCCTTTTTTTTTTTCTTCCCCCCTCTTCTTTTTTTGGTTAACAGTGAAAATGTCTCCCAAACTCAGACTCTCTTGTCCCCTTCCACCACTCCCAGCCCTTCTAGGGAAAATTAGTCCCATAGCATCACCCTGAAATCATCTGTCCATCTTAAAGTTTCCAGTTGGTCAGATGGATCCCAGGCAACAAAAAATAAATCAGGCCAGAAACAAAAGGCTTTGGGGGAACATATTCAGTCTGGAGTTTGGTGGATGGGATGTGGCCATCAGCTGCTCATGTGGGACAGCATGAAGACACCAAACTGTCATAGAATCATAGAATGGTTAGAATTGGAAGGGACCTTGAAGATCATCTAGTTCCAACCCTCCTGCCATGGGCAGGGACACCTCCCACCAGACCAGGTCGCTCCAAGCCCCATCCAACCTGACCTTGCTCTTCTCATCTCAGAGGAGGAGACCTCTCCCAAGGACAATCTGTTTCTCTCACATATCTTCTCCTGCTTGATTTTCAGGGCCGGATATGTTCTGTGACTTCAACGGCAAGAAGTACAGCCCGGGCGAGAGCTGGCACCCCTACCTGGAGCCACAGGGGCTGATGTACTGCATCCGCTGCAGCTGCTCTGAGGCATGTCCCCTGCGAGGTTCCATGGGAGGTGGTGGGGATGCTGCCCCTGCCCGGGTGCATCTCTTTGGTAGCTGGTGTCCAATTTGGCCAGAGGATCCCTTTCCAGTCCCATAGAGACATTGGATTAATCTCTTTCTTTTGAAGAAGCTCCATGTCCCCCTGGGGTTGTTGGGTTGACCTTGTGAGGGAGATGTCTCAGCGGTGTTGGTGGGCTGTAGGTGGAGGTGGCTCAGGGCTGCTGTGAGATCTCAAATGATCTTTGATGATGGGAGACAAGGCCATGAGCTGGCTGGGTTTGAGCTGGGGATGGAGATCAAAGAATCATAGAATAGTTAGAGTTGGAAGGGACCTTAGAGATCATCAAGTTCCAACCCACCTGCCACGGGCAGGGACACCTCCCACCAGACCAGGTTGCTCAGTGAGATGTCTTTGGCTGGGTGAGCTACATCATCACAATCTGTTGTGATAATGTGGCCATCATCCATCATCACCTTTCTCCTTGTGCAGGGGTGAACATGTAGCTGAATGAATGATCTTTCTCTTTGTCTGTCCCCAGAACACCAACATCAGGTGCTATCGGATCCAGTGTCCAGCTCTGCAGTGTGCCAGTCCCATCACGGACCCCCAGCAGTGCTGCCCGAGGTGTCTGGGTAGGTGGACATCCCATGGGGAGGAGATAACAAGGTGGGGGTGGTCCTACAGGGTGCACCTCAACTGGAATGATCACACTTGGAGCAAGGCAGCGATGCTGGGTCTGGCCCTGCTCATGGGGTCATGGCAGCAACGAGCTGCTCATGTTGCTTCTCCCATCTCAAAATGTCACTTTGACAGACAAATGGTCTCTAAGAGGCCACTTTCTCCAACTGCTCTTCATCCTCAAAACCCTCAGACCATCCTGTCCCTTGTAGAGTCAGACAAAATGCCAGTTCCCAGGTCAGGGACAAAGCAGAAGCTGTCACTTTTTTCAGGTAATTTGCCAGCAAAGTATGTTGCATAGAGGACAAAGAATAATTTTGAAGAATTTAAACAATATTCTTGATTTTTTCCCCCTCCTCTGGGTGTGATAACCTTCAACATCAGATGGAGTCAAGCAAAAAGGGTTTCTCCTATGGGTAATTGGCTAAAAATTGAAAATAGTGGGTTTTTTAAAAGTTTTTTCTCTAATTTTCCAAATTTCCAGTGGTTTTTTTTTTTTTTCCCTAACTTTGCCACCACTCTGGCACAGCAAGGGACAAGATCTTGGGAGACCAGACTTCCAGGTGTTCACAGAATCACAGAATGGTGGGGATTGAAAGGGACCTTTGAAGACCACCCAGTCCAACCCCCTCCCAAAGCAGGGTCACCCAGAGCAGGTCCCACAGGACCGTGTCCAGGCGGGGTTTGAATGTCTCCAGAGGAGACTCCACAACTCTGTGCTGAGCTCAGTGTGGTCAGGACACCCCTGATCTCCAAAAGCTTTTGGCCACACAGTGCCCTGGCCACTTCTCTCTGATAACCATGGCATGTAGGCAAGTTCTCCTTGTCCTTTCTGGGTTGGGCTGGTGTGGAATCTGCTGAGCATCTGTGCTACATCAGGACCAGGCAAGGGCTGACTCTCATCCCAGTTGCTTTCTCGTCTTCTTTTCCAGAGCCACATTCCCCTTCTGGGCTCCGGGCACCTGTGAAGTCCTGCCAGTACAACGGGACGACCTACCAGCAAGGCGAGATGTTCACCACCAATGAGCTCTTTCCCAGCCGCCAGCCAAACCAGTGTGTGCAGTGCAGTTGCTCTGTAAGCTACCTGCAAGCCCAGGGGAGGGAGGTGGGGAGGGCTTGGGATCTTCTTCTGCAGCTCAGCAGTGTCCCACGGGGTCAAAAACATCTTGAGGACCATTGGGTGGTACCAACCCATGGTGGGATGGTTTATCATCAGGATATCGGTGCAGGAGATTGAGCTTCTTCTGAAAAGGTGCTGTGTCTTCCTTGCCCATTGATTAAGGACCACCTGCAGAGCTTGGTGCTCCTCCCTTAGCCCAGGTGTGTTGTCTGGCCTTGACCCCAAGCAGGGTGGGCTGCAAATGTCCTCTGGGCCCTAGGGTTGGAGCACAAAGCACTTGTCTGCATCTCCTCTCTGGTGGGAACAGCACAAACAAGCTGCTGCAGGGGTAGGATATTCTCTGGAGATCCCACAGGCCAGTTCTGGATGCTACTGGGGCTTCTTGAGGTGGGCTGGAGGACCAGTGCTGTCCCCTTAGCACCCAGCTCTCCCACCTGCCCCACTGAGGCATCAATATGCAGATGGTTGGCAGAGAGGACAACCAGGAGCCTTTCCCTGTCCATGCTTGCTGCAAAGCAGATGGCTTTTGCGGCCAAGGGGAGATCAACATGCCCACAAGGCAACACAGATGCCAGCTCTTGGTCTTCAGAAGTTCTTGGGACATCGAGCCCAGAGCTGAGTTGATGAGATTGAGCTCCAGAAAGGATTTGGTGGCTCCCAGCCACTGCTGGTCTCATGGTGCCTCCAGCACCCAGCTCCTGCCTGTCATGGTCAAAGCTCACCCCCCAGCGCAGTCAGGAGATGACAGCGGAGAGGCAAGGGGCAGTGGAACTTTAGCAGTCAGAGATGGCAACGGGGAGGCACCTGGTGATCTTAGAATCATAGAATGGTTTGGGTTGGAAGGGACCTTAAAGACCACCCAGTTCCATGCCCCTGCCATGGGCAGGGACACCTCCCACCACACCAGGTTGCTCCAAGCCCCATCCAGCCTGGCCTTCAACCCCTCCAGGGATGGGGCAGCCACAGCTTCTTTGGGCAACCTGGGCCAGGGTCTCACCACCCTCACACCAAAGAAGTTCTTCCTCATATCTGGCATCTGCCTTTCACGCTGAGTTGCAGTGACCTTTGCAGGATCATTCATAAGGCTGTGAAGATGATGAGGGGACTAGAACATCTCTCTTAACAAGGAAAGGCTGAGGGACTTGGGTCTTTTTAGTCTGGAGAAGAGAAGGCTGAGGGGGGATCTGATCAAGGGTGGGTGTCAGGAGGATGGGGCCAGGCTTTTTCCAGTGGCGCCCAGTGACAGGACAAGAGGGAACGGGCACAAACTTGAACATCAGAAGCTCCATCTCAACATGAGGAGGAACTTGGTGACTTTGAGGGTGGCAGAGCCTTGGCAGAGGCTGCCCAGAGAGGTGGTGGAGTCTCCTTCTCTGGAGACATTGAAAGCCCGCCTGGACACGTTCCTGTGCAACCTGCTCTAGGAGGACCTGCTTTGTCAGGGAGGTTGGACTGGGTGGTCTCCAGAGGTCCCTTCCTACCCCATGTCATTCCGTGGTTCTATGATTCTGTGATTTCTTGTTTGTCCTGGTGGACCTACCTTAGGGCTATGGTGGTGGCCAAGTTGCTGTGTGGTCTTCATCGTGCATCCCCATGATGGATTGCCCATCCATCACCCCTTGCCATCACCAGAGGGATGTTCCATCTCTGTGAACCTCCAGCAATGCCCTGAGACAGGGCTTGGCTCTGCTCTGCCCAGACTTCTCCCACAGGCTGGAATCCTGTAAAAACCCATCCAAACCCAGTTCCTGACGCTTCACTCGGGAAATGTGAGGCAGCCAGGCCAGCGACGATGTTGAAGGTGTGTGGAGTGTGGAGCTGTGACTGCCAGGAGCTGAGTGTTGGAGGATAAATGGAGCAGCTCCTCCTCCTTCAGAGGGAGAGAGGAAGAGGGATTGAAAGTACCGATGCTGGGCTTGGATGCTGTGAGGAACTTCTCATATTGGCTGCAGCCTCTGCCATAAAAAAGGAGAGGGCTGCAGACGTGGCTTTCATCGCCCATCAAAGAGGCCTTGGATGGAACCTGGCTCCACTGCTCTGTGTTTTGCTTGCAGCAAATAATTGGACTAAGTTTGGCCAGGAATAAAAAAGGCATGAGAGACCCCAAACCACCTCCTTGTTTCATTCTGTGAGCATGCACACGGTGGTTACTGTCAGCTGATGCTTGGTGGTAAAGTATCTGTGATACCAGGACCGATGGTCTGAGCCTTTGGTGCTTGTGCACACCTCGGATCCAGGTGGCTTGGAGTTAGGTGGCAAGAGGAATACCTTAAATTTAGAGATTATACAGCTTTTGAGGTTGGTTCTCCTCTTATGGACCCCAACTGGATACCAGCCCACCAGGCTGGGGACAAACACCAGGAAGGACCCCTCGAATCCAGCTATACATGCCTACCTGGCCCTGCTTTCCGATCCCATCTGCCACCACCTGAAGACCCTCTTGGAAGTACTGGCTCTTGCTCAGGCTCTGTTTATTCGGCAGGATAATGCCTTGGATACGAAGGGGAAAATAAAAGGATGGCTGTGGAGCTTTGCAGCAGCGGGGTCTCGCCGGGCTGTGTCTGATGTCAGCTGCTAGAACAGCTGCGTGAACAGCTGGCCTGAGCTTCTTTGAAAACTGCCCAGAGACCAGCGCCTCCAGGATAAATCCTGCTTTTTGTGACATTTGTTCTTTCCTGCCCAAGGCAGGTCTTCGCCTTGAGCTGCTGGTCAGAAGGAGAAAGAAGGAAGACACTGTGTGGCCAAACCCTGCTCCCTGCAGATCTGGACTCCATGGAGGTCATAGAATTGTAGAATGGTTTGGGTTGGAAGGGATCTTGAGGATCATTGAGTCCCACCCCCCCTGCCCTGGGCAAGGACCCCTCCCACCACACCAGGTTGCTCCAAGCCCCATCCAGCCTGGCCTTGAACCCCTCCAGGGATGGGGCAGCCACAGCTTCTTTGGGCAACCTGTTCCAGGCTCTCCCCACCCTCACACCAAAGAAGTTCTTCCCCACATCTCATCTCCATCTCCCCCCTTTCAGTGTCAAACCCTTCCCTTTCATCCTAGGGCTCGCTTCCCTCATCAAGAGTCCCTCCCCATCTCTCCTGGAGCCCCTTTAGGTCCTGGAAGGCTGTTTTAAGGTTTTCCTGGAGCTTCCTCTTCTCCAGGCTGAACCCCTCCAGATCTCTCAGCCTGTCTTCATAGCAGAGGTGCTGCAATGATCATCTTCATGGCCCTCTGATGGACCTGTTCCACCAGGTCCATGTCCTTCCTGTGCTGAGGACTCCAAAGCTGGATGCAGTACTCCAGGTGGGGTCTCACAAGAGTGGAGCAGAGGGGCAGAAGCACCTGCCTTGATCCTCAGGTCCCTGAAGTGGAAAGCAGGGTTTGGTTTGCAGCGACCTTCTCCAGATCCTCTAATTTACCAAACTTTCTTCCTCCTCTTCACGTTCCATGTACAGCATCTTGGCTTCCTGATCTTGGAAGAAGCTACTATGGCTCAGTTTTCTAAGGAAATCTGTACTTAACCTCTTGAATTTGGTTGACTGAGAGTTTGTGGATACCGCGTTGGAAACTGCTGCATGGAGAGAAGAGGACCTTGCTGTTGAGGTCTGGCTGCTGAACATCCTTTTCACCCTTCTTCAAAGGGGCAAAAACTTAATCCTGCAGCAAACGGGTGCAAATCCGTTGACTGATGTGGGACTGGGATGCACCGTGGTCAAGACTGGCCTTGTCCTGTGGTTTTCAGCTCAAATGCTACAAAAAATATTTACCAAACTACCAACCACGCCACTGGAAGAAGGTCTATGCATGAACATCCATCCACAGCTCTCCACCCAATGTCTTTGCATGCTTGATTCTGGTATTATCAAATAAACCAAGAGAGAGGAAGGGCAGAGCTGTGGCCTGGATCTGGTTCTAGTTTCAGCATCACATTTCCCTTTTCCACCTTTCCTCCAGGTCCTTGTCCTGGGAAATGTGAGAGAACAGGTTCTTGGTGGGTGTTGTGCAGAGTTTACAGGTGTTTGGTGGCTGTTTCAGATCTGGTAGCCCTAACGAGATGGCTGAGAGCAATGCACTGCCTCCCTCTTTTTGGGGAAGACCACTCCACTCATGAGCATGTGGACTGGCAATTGGTGGACCAGCCATGCTGGAGAGGACACCACCCACCATGCAAGATGAAGAGAGTGGCAGGGGGCAGATTTTCAGCTTCCATTGGTTGCTAGATCATAGAATCATAGAATGGTCAGAGTTGGAAGGGACCTTAAAGTTCATCCAGTTCCAACCCCCTGCCCTGGGCAGGGACACCTCTCCCTAGAGCAGGTTGCTCCAAGCCCCATCCAGCCTGGCCTTAAACACTTCCAGGGATGGGGCATCAACAACTTCTCTGGGCAACCTGTTCCAGTGCCTCACCACCCTCACAGCAAAGAACTTCTTCCTAAGATCTCATCTAAATCTCCCCTCTTCCAATTTAAANTTGGTGATGCCTGGGGATGGACTACTGGGGGGCTCTAGATCTGCAATTTAAGTGTTGGCACCCCGATGTGGGTGACACACACCCTGTCCAGACCTTGATAATGCTGACAAGGCTTTTTTTTCTGCTCCTGTCTCCTAGGAAGGCCATATTTACTGCGGTTTGGTGACCTGCCCAGAGCTGTTGTGCTCCTCTCCACTAACTGTGCCGGATTCCTGCTGCCAGGTCTGCAAAGGTAATGAGGAACCCAGGAGCTGCTCCTGAGCGAGGGCTGGGAGATCTCAGCTGGTTGCCACCAGCTGGAAGAAGCCATTCCAAGCTACTTGAGCAGGATTTTGGAAGCCTGTGCTGTAAATCAGGCCACTTGCTCTGACTTGGTTGCACCAGGAAACAAAGATGAGGGTTCCATGTTTTTCTTGGGTGCTTCCCCTCCCACATCTAGCTGGGTCCTGCCTCCCTGCAGCCCCTGTGGTGGCCAGAGCTGAGGTCTTTGCCTGGCCACTGGTGCAACCATGCAAGAGATGTGACCTGTGTAGAGGGCAAGGTCCTCCAGACCACTCATCCACCAGGATGGAGAAGGTTGTATAGATCATGTAAAGATTGTGCATGCTGCTATTGCTCCAGAGAAGTTTCCGGGACAGTCAGGGAAGCCTTCTCCTTTCCACCACAGTAGGGCATGGTTGAGTTTCACTCCCACAGCTCTCGGTGGGGAAGAAACTCTTGAATTTGCTGCTGAGACTCACGACTCAGAGGGTGGGGAGAGAATCAAGCTCCATGTCTCCAAATGAGACAGGCTCAAGAGCAAATGGGCAGGTTCACACTTTGCTGACAATAAAGTCACAGCATAAAATGACTCTTTAATATAAGAAATATTTATGAAGATGGAAGGCCATGGTGGTCTCCTGGTCACGGACACAGAATGACCTCCTCAAGGTGCCTCCTTCTCCAAACTCTTCCCTTCTGCAATTTGTCTTCCTTTCTCCTAGTTTTCTTTGGTGCAGATGGCCCATGTCAGACTCCATGGAAAGTGTCTTTGGATTTCTATTTAATGCCAGATCATCCCCATCACCTGATAATCTGCTTCTGGGGTGTTTTCATGCCACCTAACTTCAGAAGCCACAAGGCCATGTGTTTCTTGGAGCTGAACTCTTATTAATAGTGGGGATAAAAGGGGTTTTGGGGTCTAACTCCAAAGAGCTCTTCTCTCTCCAGACCTGGCAGGTGGACCAGCACCCTGAAGAGAACCCCTTTTAGTCCATTTGACACCAGAAAGCAAATCCTCATCCAGCCCTGCAGCATTTCACAGGACAATGTTTTTTCCCTTGCAGATGGATCGTATGAGAAGTCCACGGAGGAGGAACCCCTGCAGTTAAACAGAGGTGTTGTACGTGATGTTTGCATTTTAAAACTCAGATTATTGCTTCTAGCACAAGCCCATTAAACAGTTCAAAGAAAGCCATTTGCCCTTGGCCATAGTCTTCTGCAAGGAAATGATCCACAGCAGCTCTAGGAGGGTTCCTTGGGCAGGAGAACCACAGACACCTGGTTTGCAGATGAATTGAGGCTTGACATTGACTCTAGGTGAGGGCTATCAGCACCACCAGGGAAAGACTCCTGTCCTCTTCCTCTGAAGCATCTCTGATGTCTTTGGAAGAGCAAAATACCTGTGGCAACTGGAAATCTTGGGCACTTATCCTTCTTGTTGGCCAACCTAGCTGAGGTTGGCCAAGAGGTTAAACCAGCTGAGGAACATGGACAGAGCAGATTCAGAGGTGACCAACAGCCAGATATGACCCTTACCCATAGAGTCAGATGGGCCAAATCTCTCTTGGGGAGGCTTTTGCTTCAGGAGATGGTGTCTCCTCCTCACCTTGGGCTCAGTGATGTCCTGCCTCCCAGTAGCAGCTCCCACAGAGCAACCAGTGGTGGAGCTGGCCACCAGTGTTCTTTCCCCAGGCTGTTTGTATCGGCAGCCCCAGCAAGGAAAAAGTGACTCCTTGGCTGGCGAGGGTGGATTCACAGTGACATTTCAGAGCTGGGCAACCCATGCCAGGTCTGTGGGATTAGGTCACTTACAGCTCCTGGCCCTGCCCTTTTCCATACTGCTGGGTGAACCGCCAGCATCACACCTCCACCACCTATAAAACCTCCAAAATAGACACAAGGGGACCCTTTGTGCTGTGTGTCTTGTCCCAGCAGTTTGCTCTTGGAAGACCAGGATGTTCCTGGGATTTCAGTCCTGCTGGCTGGCAGCTCCACACCAACCCTCCTGGTGCCAGCCAGGTGAGAGGACAGGACACGGTTTGTCCTTACCTCTCTGGTCCTGGTTGGGTTGCACAGATGTTGGTCTTCAGTTTCCCAGCAGGCATCTGGAAAAGACTAACCCATTTCCCTGCCTGTGTTGGTGATGTAGGACCTCACCTGAGGGCATTGGGTTGAGTGTGGGATGAGAAGAGCAATGCCCCAACCAGGGTGACCTACCTGCAGCAGAGGTAGGACACCAATGTGGGGCACCAACACAAACTGCTCAGCAACCCTTGGGTGGTTGCAGGCACCAAGATGGCTCCTGGGTCATTTCTCATCCCTGTGGACCTTCTACTCCTGACGGAAGGTGTACATGGCTTTTTCCAGCATGCTTTGGAGCAAGAACAACCCAACTGCCAGAGTCTGAGTCCCCTTCTTTTCTCTAACTGCTCACAGAGGCACTCACAAGACCAATGTTTGGGGGAAGCGATGGGAAGGAAGCCACCCGGAGCCACCATGTCCACTGTTCTCAGTTCTTCCCTGGAGTTCATTCCCAGGAGCTTCAAACCCAAGGGAGGAGGTGGCACCACCGTGAAGATCGTCTTGAAAGAGAAACACAAGAAAGGTAAGAGATGGAAGGGCCAGGCAGTCTGTACGTGGCCTAAGGTGACTTCTCCAGGACTTTGAATTCTCCATGGAATCTGTTTCAGCAGCAGTTTTCCACCACCAAGTCCCACCTCCCACTCCTCACCCATCTATCTCAGCCCTGATGGCCCATAGCTTCTTAACTGCATGTGTTTATGACTTTCCAAAAAAAAAAAAAAAAGGAAAAAGCTGGAGAAAGATTGGTTCTTGGGGTGTTTTGGAGACCTGGGAAGGGAAGTGCTCACCTGGAAGACTACACATGGTCCTTCCAGGACTGTGCCACAGAGGGACAGGATGTTCCTCCTTGCACCTACCCACCACATGCTGGGTCTGTCCCAGTGCTGTGGTCTTTCTCCTGGAGGAGAGAGTGAGAAACTGAGATGAGGAGGCAACCCCATGGAGCCAAAGGTGGAAATACACGTCCTTTCTCCTCTTGGGGGCTCTCCCACCACTGTGTCTCCAGAAGGGCTCTTTCCAGACCTTGGAGATGAAGCCCTGGAGGAAATTTTGGGACCTCCAAAAATTTGCATGGAGAAGTCAGCAGGTGGCACTCTTCACTGTGCTTCATGCCTGTGACAGCCTCGGAGAGACCCTGGGCTTGCAGAGCCTTGGAGGCAGGTGGGGTCCTGCCCCTACTTTCCACTTGTCCCCACCAAGGTGGTTGACCCCAGTAGCTTCCATCTCCTGGAGCCTGGTCCCCTGCCTCATGTCACCTCCTGGGTGGGATGGCTGCAATATCCCAGTGTTCGTTGGTGCTGGATGTGCTGGCAGAGGACCATGCCCCTCAAGATAGCAAGGGCCGCCCGTTTCTGAGTTGATGAAACGTTTTGAGCTCCACCAAGCCTTGGGTGTACAAAGAGGAGGATGATGGTTTATTTCCATCAGCAACAGTGTTTTCTCTCTCTCCTCCAGCTTGTGTTTACAACGGGAAGACCTACTCCCACGGGGAAGTGTGGCACCCTGTTTTTCGGCTCTACGGCCTGCTGCCCTGCATCCTCTGCACTTGCAGGGATGGTGTCCAGGACTGTCAGAAGATCACCTGCCCCAAGGAGTATCCGTGTGACTATCCAGAGAAAGTAGATGGAAAATGCTGTAAAATATGTCCAGGTAGGTGAGATCCCACCTGCTCCTGCAGCTGCCTTCCATAGAATCATAGAATCATAGAATGGTCAGAGTTGGAAGGGACCTTAAAGATCATCAAGTTCCAACCCCCCTACCATGGGCAAGGACACCTCTCCCTAGAGCAGGTTGCTCCAAGCCCCATCCAGCCTGGCCTTAAACACTTCCAGGGATGGGGAGTTCCTTCCTTTAGCCTTGAGCAGATGCCTAGGTGTTCACATCACTGGTGATGGGGCCACAATGATGATCAGAGAGCTGGAGCATTTCTATGAAGACAGGCTGAGAAAGTTGGGGGGATTCAGCCTGCAGAAGTCTCCAAGGAGACCTTTGAGCCCGTTCCAGTCCCTCAAGAGGCTGCAGAAAACCTGGGAAGGGTCTCCTTGTCAGGGAGGGGAGCCGTAGGATGAAGGGGAAGGGTTTGACACTGAAAGAGGGGAGGTGGAGATGAGATGTGTGGAGAACTTTGCTGTGAGGATGGTGAGACCCTGGAACAGGTTGCCCAGAGAAGCTGTGGCTGCCCCATCCCTGGAGGAGTTGAAGGCCAGGCTCGATGGGGCTTGGTGGGACCTGGTGTGGTGGGAGGTGTCCCTGCCCAGGGCAGGAGGGTTGGAACTGGATGGTCTTTAAGATCCCTTTCAACCCAAACCATTCTATGATNATGATCAGAGAGCTGGAGCATTTCTATGAAGACAGGCTGAGAAAGTTGGGGGGATTCAGCCTGCAGAAGTCTCCAAGGAGACCTTTGAGCCCGTTCTAGTCCCTCAAGAGGCTGCAGAAAAGCTGGGAAGGGTCTCCTTGTCAGGGAGGGGAGTCATAGGATGAAGGGGAAGGGTTTGACACTGAAAGAGGGGAGGTGGAGATGAGATGTGTGGAGAACTTTGCTGTGAGGATGGTGAGACCCTGGATCAGGTTGCCCAGAGAAGCTGTGGCTGCCCCATCCCTGGAGGAGTTGAAGGCCAGGCTCGATGGGGCTTGGGGGGGCCTGGGGTGGGGGGAGGTGTCCCTGCCCAGGGCAGGAGGGTTGGAACTGGATGGTCTTTAAGATCCCTTTCAACCCAAACCATTCTATGATTCTATGACTTGAATTCACACCAGGTGACTTCAGCAGGGCAAGAACTGATGTAGGGGTTGACCTGTCTTGGAGGACCAAGGTGAGGGAGCTGCACTGGTCCCAAATGGTTGTGTCTGTTGGATGGATGGAGAAAGATGCCCAAGGAGGGACTTGCTAAGAGTCTTCAGACAGATGGTAGATGCTTTTTGGGGAGAAGGCACAGTCTGTTCTCCAGACCTCCAGCTGGGACAAGAAGCCATAGGGTTAAATTGTGGTAGCTGAAACATAGGGTTTGAGATTAGGAGGACACTTCCCAAGTGCAGGATTACCTGTGGCACTCATGGTCTCTTTGAATTTGAGTTGAGGTCCCCGTCCAAGGAAGGGGAGGGTTAGGGACAGAACTGTTGGGATGGGCCAGGTAGAACTGGGCTGGTGCTGGAACATGGTGGAGAAGACCTCTTTTTCTCACATTAATGGGTTTTAGATCTCTCAGCTTCTTCTTGATCTTTGGAAAGCTGTTTACCTTAAATCACAGACCTGGCAAAGATGTGACGGGGCACGAGATCTTCTCCTGTTCCCACTGGAGAATGTTTTCTCTCTGTGCTATCCTTCAGCAGTAGATGTTTAGATGAAGGACCACCCACTGCTTCCCTCCAGAGGCTGAAGATACCTGAGCCTCTTTAAGCCTGACAACAGATGCAGCAGTTTCTGGGTGATCCCCTCTGATGTGCATCTTCAGGATGCTGGAGGTTTTGTTCCAGGCTGGGGGGATCTCACCAGGGAGAAGAAGCAAGAGGCATTGCCACATTTAAAAATGGGGGCAAACAGGCTGGGAAATAATTCCAGCTGGGATTTTCAAGCTCTTCCAGCCTCTGAGCAGGGAGGTTCTGGGATGGCCTCCCTGGGGGGAGCGAAGGGCAGAAGCTCAGCTTGTTTTAATAAGGTTTCTGATATGTTTATGAGTAGGATTTATGACGTGGTGCCTGGTGGGAATGGGATGTGATGACTGAGCAGAGCCCTTCCAGTCTTGCATTCTCATTAATAGTGGGTCTTTCTGGTTTAAAGTCTACAACTTTCTCTGCTGGGATCCCTTGTCTGCTGTTCAGTCCTCATTTATTTCCAGTTAAACACCCTGACCTAGCCAAAATGATTGTCTTCTTGCTTTCCAGTACTCACAGATAGCGATCGCGCGCAGACACACACACACACGTTGCTCAGCCAAGTTACATGCTTCTCCTCTGTTTCACTGCGTGGAGGGTTTTTTTCCAGGCACTTTCCATGACCATCCTCCTCTTCCAGGAGGCTTGGAGGGAAAGGCTGAACCATTTCTATCTGCAAAAGGGACTCTGATTGAAGGGGAATCGCTGCGATGTGTTGGTGGGATGGGGAAACCATCGCAGCTGCTGGGGATGGAGCTGGTGGACGGGACTTTTCATAGAATCATAGAATGGTCAGAGTTGGAAAGAACCTTCAAGATCATCACGTTCCAACCCCCCTGCCATGGGCAGGGACACCTCTCCCTAGAGCAGGTTGCTCCAAGCCTCATCCAACCTGGCCTTAAACACTTCCAGGGATGGGGCCACTTTTGGGTCCCTGTTCCTCTTCCCCAACACTGTTGGTCACGGAGTGGCTCCAACGTGAAGCTCTGAGGTTGTTAAATACCTGTTGTACCTGTGAGGACCTGTGGTTCCATCCTTGTCGTGAAGGTTGATGGATGGGAAGAGCAACCCTGGAATGGGGGAAGTTTAATGGTCTGGGATGGAGTTTTTCCAGACCCTGTGGTGGAAGGGGTGAGGGTGGTTGGGCTGGGATTGTCCCCCTTCACGTCACGCTGAGCCTGCAGAGCTGAACGTGGCTGAAAAATGCCACCTTTAAATTGGGATTCCCATCCCTTCTCCGAGAAGAGTAGCTCAGGACCACCCCAGAAAGCACGGGGGGGAGAGCAGAATTGGGCCTAAAATAACTGTCCTACTAAAATAAACCCCACACATCTATTTATAGCCCGACTTTCTTTCGAGTAGCGTAAAAAGCTTCAGCATCCAAAACGACGGGGAGAACAAGGCTAAATTCAGCAGAGCTGGGCTCCTCCGTGTTCCAAGGACCACAACCAAAGGCAATAAATCTCCTTCCAAAACCGTGGGGGATTCTTAATTACGCCAGAAACTCTGAAAATTAAAGAAAAGATAAATTAGTGGCTCACCCTCGGGGTGTTGAAAAAGCCACGGAGGGTCCCACCGATGTCCCTGGTGTCCCCACTGCTTTACACCCCATGTGGGGAGGGGGCTGGGGCTGAGCCCACCCGTGGGGCTGAGCTGGGCTCACTGCCCAGGCTGGCTCCTGTGCTGTGGGCTCATCCCTTTGCTTCCCTGACGTTTGCTCCTCTGGGATGGCAGCAGGAGCGAGATGGGAAGCAGGGAATCCAGCCTGAGCTGGGACCAAGGTTCCTGCAACAGGTATGAGGGATCCAGGTGTAGAAAATCCCCCTTTGCTGTCCCCACTGCCAAATCCGAGGGGAATGGAAAATATGGGGATGAGCAGATCCATAGATCCTTTAAAACATCTCTCTTTCCTGCTGTTCTTGGCACTGGGGATCAGATCCTGGAAGCCAAGGTCACCACATGGCATCAAACCCAACTTTCCCTCAACTTGGGTGCTGAGATGTCATCTTCCAAGTCTCTTTTTGCCCCTATTTGATGAATTCTATCCTTGTTTTTGCCCAGAAACCAGAGTCAAACCCACTGATGAAATAGTCACCACCCGGTGTGGCAAGAACCCCAACCGTGTCCTGGTGTACATGTTTGTGCCACCGAGCTCGGAGACCTCCAAGGAGATCCTCAGGACGATCGCGATCGAGAAGGAGCCAGCAGAAGAGGTGGAAATCTACAACTGGAAGCTCATTAAAGGTGAGTTCTGGAAGGAAACCAGCTTTCAACGGAGGAGGTGTGTGTGGAAACCTGGTGCTTTCCAAGCTTTGTTCAGTTTTTCAGGCTTTTCTAGTGGTGCTCCAGACCTTGTGCCGTGAGTTGAAACCTGCTGACAGCAGGCTGGCTTTTCTAACTCCCCCTTTTTGAGCTTTTTTTGCTGCTGGTTTCATACAGAGCAGGGACTGGAAACCACTTTTGGCCCCAGTGTACCCCTACCATGAGCTGCAACACCATCTGGAGACACAACACGTGGGCAAACAAAGCAAAGGCCTCCAAACCTCCTCCAAACTTGCCCATTCCACGCCAAATGCACATGGAAAATGAAACAAAAAAAATGTTCTGGCCATTCTATATTTTTGCTTTTCCTCTTTCCCCCCCTCCAGTCCACCCATCACTGGGAGCAAAGCTTGCAGAGCTTCTGCGAAGGCGCACCCAGTGGATTTGAATGGTTCTGTTGGTGTCTCCTCCAGAGGTGAAAGTACAGGAATACACCATCAAATGGCACCAATCTCTTGCTCTGTCTCTGTACCTGTAGCTTTACAACACTCTCATGGACCAGAGGAGCCTGTTTCTACTGGAGACACTTCATCCAGTAGATACTTCTGTGGTCTTTCTCTTGGGCCCAGGAAAGCATCGCGGTGCCCCAACCTTGAGTCTCTGTTGGACATCCTCTACCCCTTGCAAAAACTCATCCCTTGAGCACTTGAGGTTGGTGGCACACCAGAATGGATATGGTGAGCCTCAACCCATGTAGCTGGGTGTCTTCTGGACATGTCTAGGCAGATATTCTGGTCTCTTGGATCTTTTCATGTCTCACCTCTCCCCCTAAGGAGACCTCAGCCCTCCTGGGGCTGGCTCTTGCAAGATGCTGAGGGTTGGGCACATGTGGAAAAGCAGCAGGAGAAATGAACTCCGGAGATGAAGCTGTGGCTGCCATCATGTTTCCATCCTCCCCTCTGCCATCCTTCATCCTCCACGGTGCCCCTCTCCCCATCCTCCCCCCTGCCTCAGCAAAGCCTCCTTCACAATGGCACCTTGTAGCTGGAGGACAGCTCTGAGCCTGCACTGTCTGGGCCCCACCGTTTCCTTTCCTTGCTCCTTGGCAGAGGTCGCCACCCAAACCTTCTTGCCACCTTCTGAGGCCAAAAGCTTCACGTCTGCATGGAGCTCCCAAGCCCTGCCAGCCAAGGACAGGGGAGGCCCTTGTCCCCGAGGCCAACACAGCTCTTTTGCTTGGCAGAGCAACATGTTACTATTGGGAAAGAGCATGAGCTCAGTCACATATGGATTCCACCTCTCCATGGTCCATCACTCTACCAACAGAGCAACGTGTGTGGAGAAAAGAGGCTGCAAGTTGGACCTGGAACCCATCCATCTGCCTTTGTATGGGCTTATGATACCTACGTGGCCTCATCTATTTCTGTGCTGTGATAGTTTCCTCCACAAGGCAGGAGTTGGGAGGAGAAACCAGTGCCAACATCCAGCTGAAAGCTTTAACCAGCTTGCTGGTGGTGCACCACCAGCTCCCAGATGGGTTGCAGTGGGGGCTGCCTCACGTTTTTAGGGGTCCAAACATCTCAGAAGTTTTGGGATGTGACTTGCTGGTGTTTTAAAGCAGGAATTATCATGGGGACTGATGACAACGAAGGAACAGAGAGGGACCAGTACAGTTTGCAGGCTTGGTTGTTGACTCCTGCCCTTCATCCTGCCTTGTTGGAGGCCTGGGCTGTACTTGGAGGTGTGGTTGCTCCAAGGACTTCTTTCCCACATTTACCCTGCCAGGCTGTTGATTAGACATTGCCCAAGATAATCTTTACTGTCCTGAAAACCTGTGGCTCTGAGGCCTTCAGTGATCCCCAGTGTTCCATCACACTGGTGTACCCTCACATCTGGGATGGAGGGGGCTTGCAGGGTCCAGACCAGCCATCCTCGTGTTCTCTTGGTATGTGCTTGGAGATCTCCTCCATGGAGACTCAAGAGCCCATGTTATCTCTTCCAGAGCCACAAACCCTTTCCTATAGGAAGATAGAATCATAGAATGGTTAGAATTGGAAGGGACCTTCAAGATCATCAAGTTCCAACCCCCTGCCATGGGCAGGGACACCTCTCCCTAGAGCAGGTTGCTCCAAGCCCCATCCAACCTGGCCTTAAACACTTCCAGGGATGGGACATCAAGGTATTTCCCAATGTGTAGCCTCTCTACAGCTCAAGCTCATGCCTTCTCATCTCTTCCACCAGAGGTGTGAGGAGCAGATTCCTTTCCTCTGAAGGTGCCATCAGGTCCTGCCTCTGTCCCTTCTTACACGGTTTAAGCTGTTGAGTTTTTTCAGTCTGTCCTTGATGTTAGAAATTTCTGCTCCTTTGGTCCTCCCCATAGCTCTGCTTCGGACTCTCTCTGTGTTCTTCCTGAACTTCAGACCCCACGACAGGGTGAAGGGCTCTGGTCAAAGGTTCTGACCTGCTGGGATGGGTCTCATACACCCACGTGCATCCCTGTTTCCGTCTCTGTCAAAGCTGAAGCTTTGTTTTGCAGTTTCTTAGATGAGACTCACTTCATCCTCAACCCAACATTAAGTGTCACATTTAAAAAGTCATGTTGGTTCTCCATGGAGTCAGCAGAGGGAAGTGGTGAAGGTATGTCCCATCCATCCACTCCAGGATGGGCAGAATGGCTTTATGGAAGAGCTTCTCTCTTCAAAATTAGGAAAGATGAGATGTTGCCTTGGAGATGAGGCTGGTCCTTAATTCATTCCTTGTGCTCTACTGGGCTCTGCTCAATTTCTGGTCCTGAGGCAGTGCTTAAAGCATAGAATTATAGAAAGGTTTGGGTTGGAAAGGACCTTAAAGACCATCCAGTTCCAACCCCCTGCCATGGGCATGGACATCTCTCACTAGACCAGGTTGCTCTAAGCCTCATCCAGCCTGGCCTTGAAACCCTCTAGGGATGGGGCATCAACAGCTTCTCTGGGCAACTGGGCCAGTATTTTCATAAAATCACAGAATGGTTTGGGTTGGAAGGGACCTTAAAGACCATCCAATTCCAAACACCTGCCATGGGCAGGGGCACTTCCTACTAGAGCAGGTTGCTCCAAAGTCCATCCAACCTGGCCTTGAACCCCTCCAAGGATGGGGCAGCCACAGCTTCTCTGGGTAACCTCTTCCAGTGTCTCACCACCCTAAACATAAAATATTTCTTCCTAATATCCAGTTGGCATCTTCCTTCTTTTGGTTTAAAGCCATCACCCCTTGTCCTCTTGCAACAAGCCCCCATCTAATCCCCCCTTTAAAGCACAAAGAAAGGTGGTGAGTGCCCAACAGCCCCACCACCTCCTTCCATCTCATCCTAAACCTTGCAAAGAAAGGTCCTGCCTGGTGAAGGGATGTCCTCACCAGGAAATGGTGTCACCTTTTTCCTGCTCCATCCCATATTTCCTCTCCGGTGGACGGTGGATCCAGCCAGCTCTTCTTATCTTGCACCTCCTCGTGCTCTCCTCGTGTGCTGGAGCACCATCTGCATTCCTCCACTGCTCCCCAGCTCCTGGCATCTGTCAGAAACCCCCATCCCTGGGGCCAAAGGTCTCCACCAGCTCTCCCAGGGCTTTTGGGTGAAGATTATCTTGGTCGGTCGATTAAAAGATGTTTATCTCTTGTAGCTCTTGTTTAAAATATCCTCTTGGTTACTAATGTACTGGAAAAGTGCTTCATCAGCCACAGGGACTAGAAGCACACCCTCCTGCTCCTTTCTAAGTATAGACCAGGAGGATTTATTGAACACTTGTGCTTTTCTTGCGTCATTAACAGTTTTATTATCTCCATCCCCCTATCTTCTTTTGTTACTGCTAGGGCTCCTTCTCCTGACCCACTTAAGGGAATTATTAATAGTCCAAATATCCACATATTTCTCCGGAAGCCTTTGACTTCCTGTATTCCTTTTCCACACTCCATAACATCTCGTCTGTATGGATTGCTAACCGGTTCCCGTCCATCACATAACTCTTTTTTTATGTGTCATTGCTGCTGGGAAATCAGAGAGTCTCTTAACCAAATAAAGGGGGGACCACGTTGCCTCTTGCCGGCCGGATGCAGGAGGAGGCTGGGGGGAAGGATGTGCCAGGCATATCTGTCTGGTTTGTCACACTTCACAGGCAAAATGTGAATATCACAACCCCTTAATCCCCCAGAAAGGTCGCTTCCGTTGCTAAATGCAGGTTCTGGGTTTCTTGGGTCAAGTGTCTGAGTCAGGCTCCTCTGCTAACGGGATGGTGCTGGCACTGGAAGAAATATCAATCTCTGTTGAGGTCATTCGTGGAGGGGTGGTTTTTTTGTTGGGTTTTTTTCTGGCCTGGAGGAATTTCAGGGCCAGGGGTAAAGAGATGGAAAACTTTGGTCCCTGGCTGCTTCCAGGAAAGGAATTAATCCCAGGATGGAGAGGCAGCCCTGAGGAGAAGGACTTGGGAGTACTCCTGGATGAGAAGCTCCACATGAGCTGGCAGCGCGCGCTGGCAGCCCAGAAACCAACCCCAGCCTGGGCTGCA
>VXBW01000404.1:39742-52850 GCA_013400375.1 Thinocorus orbignyianus
TTGGAACTGGATGATCTTGAAGGTCCCTTCCAACTCTAACCATTCTATGATTCTATGAAGATAGGTGGTCAAGAGCAAGAGAGAGAGGGGTTCCCATTGGTCTCACCTTAATTTCTCTTATGATCTGGGGGGAGATGAGAGGTCCTCCAGTGTGGGATGCTTTTCAGAGCAACACAATCTCATTCTTTCACCTGCTTTGTGCTGTTGTCCTGGTCATATTCTGATTTAACAAGCAATTACTCTTTTCAAACCAGATTTCCCCTGCTCCTTGGCCAGTCCTGGATTCATTCCCAAACTCCCACCAGGCTTTGGCAGCAGGTCCCTCACCGAACCAGGACCGCAGGGCATCCAGAGCAGCCCGTGTCCCTTTTGCACCTCAGAAAGGGGGACAGAAAATTGTGCATCCATACCCCTCTGAGCCTTCAACTGAGGGTGGCAGGGTCTGATGCTCTGTGTTTCTTTCCCTCTGCAGGAATATTTCATCTGATACAGACCAAAAAAATCAGCAAACAAGAATTCAAGCAAGAAGCACAGAACTTCAGGCTGATCACCAGGACGAACGAAGGTAGGGAAAGAAAAAAAGCAATAAAAATAAGAAAAAATAGCCTGTTTCCCTTCTCCTCCTGCTGACCCTGCCCCAAAAAACACCCCCCTTTCCTTGTTTTTTGCTGGCCATTCCATAAATCCCAGAGGGAGAAGCTTGTGCAAACGTAGCTGGGTTGGGGCTGACCTGTCTTCACACACAACGGACGCAACGCTCGTGGGTGAGCAGTCACATTTTGGCTTTCTGGTATCAGAAAGGGCAGCCAGCTTTCTAAAAGTGGATGCAGGCTTGTGAAATCCAAAGGCTTTGTCTCTCCAAAAGCCTGTAAAACTCTTTGATTTTTTTTATGGCTAATCCATCTGGCCTTGCAAGGGGTAGAGGGGGAGGAAAAAAGACCCCACAAATAAAATGATGCGAAGGAATTGAACGAAGAAAGAGATAAACTCTTGAAATACCTTTTTTTTTTTTAATAAAATAATAATAAAAATCACTCTTAATGTTCTTGGATGGGTGTAAATGTTACAAAAAAGCAGGAATGCCAGTGCACATGCCGAGTGCAGAGTGAAACTGCTGTGTTATTTCCCTCTGGCTGCCTCTTTGCCGGGGCTGGGTCAGAGTTTAAGGGGGAAGGTTCGGGTGGAATCCGTTCCTGTCTCATCCAGCACCCACAGGTCAGCAGGTCAACTGGAAACAGCCCTCCTGCCCAGTGCATACCAGTGCCCCGGGGAAGGGTGGGGAGAGTTGTTTTCATCTCCCATCCCTTCCAGATGACATCTCTTGGGTGAATCCTGGAGGATTTTCAAGTCCCCGCTCCCAGGCTTGAGCTTCATGACGCGATGGGGGTCTCTGGCACGTGCCCGCTGCTTCTTGCCTCAGTTTCCCCCCTCCCCTGTTGTGAAACCATCCCTCTGCCGTTGCTGCAAGTTCTAGGAAAGCATTGGCTGGTGGTTTCTTCACAACAGGAGATTAATTCAGGCAGAAAATATGCCCCCCCTGGGGTTGACGACGTTAGGGCTGCATAATCCTTAGTGGGATTACGGGAGAAGCAACCACCTGGAGGGAAGTTGTTGATGCCCCATCCCTGGAAGTGTTTAAGGCCAGGCTGGATGGCGCTTCGAGCAACCTGCTGTAGGGAGAGGTGTCCCTGCCCATGGCAGGGGGGTTGGAACTTGATGATCTTGAAGGTCCCTTCCAACTCTAACCATTCTATGATTCTATGATTCTTGCACATCCAGGGATGCTGGTGGGAGCCAGGAGAGGGACCAGGACACTCTGTGCTGGTTTTTGGTGTGTTTCCCATCTCCCACTGATGCACTGAGTCTGCAGCTCACTGGTGAGACTCTGGTGGGGGATCTAGGTGGGGTTCTTCTCCTTCTACAGCAGGATCTTCCCCTGCTGGAGGTCGCAAAGCCCTGCATGAAGAGCCAAGGCTGGGGCAGCAGCAGAAAAATGAGTATAAATGTATGGGGTTTGAGCAACCTGACCCCCAAAAAATGAAAAATGGGGCTGGCAGAAGTGGGGACAGAATCATACCCACCCATGGCCCCCCAAAATGTTGATTTTGGCTTTCTGATAGCGAGTCAGAGGACAAGGAAAATACTTCTCCCTGCCTAGAGGCAGGGAGACAGTCTCAGTCCCAGGACATCTCCCAAACCACTCACCTTAGAGCATCCTTTGAGTAGGCAGAGGGAGGGATTTATCCCTGTTTCAGGCTGAGCTCCTTCTTCTGGTTTCCAGGGAAAGTGCTGGAAACGTTGGGCTTGATGATCTTAAAAGGTCTTTTTAAACCAAAACAATTCTGTTTGTCCCCATTTCTGTCCCAGCATGGTCCTCGTGTGTCGTAGAATCATAGCATGGTTGGAAGGGATCTTAAAGATCATCAAGTTCCAACCACCCTGCCATGGGCAGGGACACCTCCCACCACACCAGGTTGCTCAAAGCTGTGTCCAACCTGGCCTTGAACCCCTCCAGGGATGGGGCAGCCACAGCTTCTCTGGGCAACCTGTTCCAGTGCCTCACCACCCTCACACCAAAGAACTTCTTCCTAATATCTCATCTAAATCTCCCCTCTTCCAATTTAAAACCGTTACCCCTTGTCCTGTCACTCCACTTCCTGACAAAAAGTCCCTCTCCAGCTCTCCTGGAGCTCCCTTCACATCCTGGAAGGCTGCTCCAAGGTCTCCCCGCAGCCTTCTCTTCTCCAGGCTGAACAGTCCCAGCTCTCTCAGCCTGTCCTCACAGCAGAGGTGCTCCAGCCCTCTCATCATCTTGGTGGCTCTGCGCTGGACCTGTTCCAACAGTTCCATGTCCTTTCTGTGTTGAGGACTCCAGAGCTGGACACAGGACTCCAGGTGGGGTCTCAGGAGCACAGAGCAGAGGGGGAGAATCCCCTCCCTGGCCCTGCTGGCCACGCTTCTTTTGCTGCAGCCCAGGCTGGGGGTGGTTTCTGGGCTGCCAGCGCGCACTGCCGGCTCCTGTGGAGCTTCTCATCCAGGAGCACTCCCAAGTCCTTCTCCTCAGGGCTGCTCTCCAGCCATCTTCATCTCCCCTCTCCAGCCTGCAGGGTTAAATTGTGTTTTTCTACACTCCAGGGGTTGTTGCTAATGACTGTCCCATCTCTGCTCCTCCAGGTCATTGGAACATCTTCCGAGCCCGGACGTCGGATCTGAGGATGACAGAGAGCCCAGAGAAAGAAACAAAGAACTTGTAGAGAAAAAAAACCACCTTAATGTAGCTGTTGATTTACACACCCACACCCACACGCATACACACGTACACCTATATATGAAAAATAAAAAAATGAAGCAAAACAGAAAGAAAATCGCATTAATAACTAGGCTGGCACAGCAATTAAGGATACACTAGTGTTAATTACAGAAACTCCAGCAAACGAACCCAACCGAAACCGCATTGAAGCCATGGCCGCGGAGGTGCCTCCCTCCAGGAGGAGAGGCTGGTTGTCATCTCCTGCCACCAAAGGAGGATGGAAGGACCTGTCTCCTGCCGTAGAGGGAGGAAGGAGAAACAGAGCAGGGATGTGAGACCTGGTGCGACATGAAGATTGGGGATAGACCTTCCTGACACCCTGGCGTTTCTGAGGAGCATCAGGAGCCAGCAGGAAAGCAGAACATGCCCATGATGATTCTCACCAACCACCAGCATAAAGCTGACCTGCAAGAAGCCAAAAATTCATCCTGATTTCTTTCCTTGGAGCTCCTGTGACCTGCAAAGGGGTTTTTTTTTTTGGTTTAGCATTCTCTAAAGGGCATTTCTGGAAAAATCTTGGGTCTTTTCTCCTCTGTTTCAGCTGGGAGGATTCTTTTCCCTTCTTTGCAGGTCGCTTGAAGTTGTAGTTTTTGGGGGGACCCAGCTGAGAAAGGTCTGAGACCTCGAACACTGCTCTAAGGTCGCTACTAAGCATGTTATTATGCTATAGATTTATATATATCCTACATCATATCTACTGGGCTGTATTCACAGGAGGGGCATCTCCCAAAGGGCAACCAGGACCATTTCTGCAGCGTGGGGAGGAGGGCCTGCAGCAGCACCGCCCTCCCCCTTGTCTGGAAACAGTTTTGGGGGATTTTCAGGTTGTTTTGGTACATGTATTTATCCCCGGTTTCTTGTTTTATTCTGTTTTGATAAATCTATTTATTTGGAGATCCAGAGCTGCCTGATGAATCTGATTAAAGTGTCTTCTTGATTCAGCCTCCTGTACTGGCTCTCCTTCCCCCGTAGGGTGGGTGTTATGGCTTGGGGGGACCTCTTGGGCCACCCTCTTTTCTCTTGTGGGGTGGGGCCCCCCATCCCGGTGGGATTTGATCCCCTCCCACTCACTCAGGCAGTGTCGTCAGGGATGGGATGCAGGGTGGAGGCATACAGAGAGCATCCCATGGATACTTTGCTCATCATCAGGGGGTCATCCCACCCCACTTTCTCATATTCCACAGCCAGTTTGGGGCTAAAAATGGAGCTTTGGGGCTGGCAGTGACCACCAGGGTCAGGAAAAGGCTGGGGGCAAACCCAGGCCAGGAATGGGGAGGTCCTGGCTTGCTGGATGGGTGCCCAACGAGCTGCTAAGTGAGTGCAGGTGCTTGCTCTTGGACAAGCAACCACTCACGTGGGGCTGTAAAGGGATCAACAAGAGGAACCTCCACCTTGGGGATGGCTGTATCTTCTTCTTTTCTCTTCATTTTGCTCCCCAAAAGCCAGCTGTTGCTGTCACGCTCTGGGGATGTGGGTGGAAACCAGGTCAGCTCAAGGATGGAGAAGACAGAGACCAGTGTCCACAGGACCTGCAGCAAGAGGCAAGTGGGGATATTAGGAAAACATTCTTCATGGAAAGACTTGTGAAAGTTTGGAAGAGGCCGCCCAGAGCAGTGGTGGAGTCACCATCCCTGGAGGAGATTTAAAAGCTGGGTAGTTGTGCTGCTGAGGGATGTGGGTCAATGGTGGGTTTATCAGTGTTGGGTCAGTGGTTGGACTCCATGATGTCCATGGTCCCTTCCAACCTGGACAATTCCATAATTGGAACACCCAGTGGGCACCGACCCGGAACTGCTCACCAGAACCATGAGATGATCCATGGTGATGGGGCTGATGCAGTTAAATATATTCAGGAAAAAATTCCCAGTGATGCTTTGGGCACTGGGGGGTGTCCCCCCCTGTGGTGAAGGGCAAAGGGACAGGGGCAAAGCCCCCTTCTCACCCCATGGATATGTGCATGACCCCAGCCATGCCCCAGCAGGTAGGACACTGCCAGTCCCCAGGCAGCGCCTGACCCCTCATTCGTCAGCCTAATTAACTTGCTTATTGAAGCAGGGCTGCGGGCCAATTTGTGCTCGTTTACCAGGAGCCGCAGGCATTTGAAATGAAGCTGCCCGGTGGGGTTTCTCAGGGATGGCCTGGAGAAAACCAGGAGAAACCTGGTGTTGTGTGGCCTAGATGAGGTTTCCTGCAGGTTTCTATAGGTTACTGAGTCCATATAGGAGATATATCCTTATAGCAGTCTTAAAGTCCCTCAAGGGGCTCCAGGAAAGCTGGGGAGAACTGCTGATGAGGGAGGGGAGCCCTAGGATGAAGGGGAAGGGTTTGACACTGCAAGAGGGGAGATGGAGATGAGATATGGGGAAGAACTTCTGCTGTGAAACTCTGGTTGAGATCTTAGGTTGCCCAGAGAAGCTGTGGCTGCCCCATCCCTGGAGGGGTCCAAGGCCAGGTTGGATGGGCCTTTGAGCAACCTGATCTTCTAAAAAGCACCTTGTGTTTGGAGCAACTACAGAGCTGTTGTGCTGTGTCTTCCTGGACCCCTGGCTGAGCTTTGTCTTGGGTGGGGAGCCCCATTTCCAATGTGGACATTAAACAAGAGGTTTTTTTGGAGAGAGGTTTCATAGAGACACCAGATGGAAATGGCAAAGATGTCCTCTCCCAAGGAGCTTCCCACCAAGAGATAATGCTGCTTCTTGGTCCCTTCCTGGGAAACACGGATGGTGCTGCTCTGGTAAAGATGCTCCAAGGTGGACTGGGACTCTGCTCCTGCTGCTGCCATTGTCCTTGCATTGAAGCTGGTCCTGGCAAACAGGGTTTGGTGCTGAGGACACCCAGCATGGAAGGAAGAGGTGGAAACCACCAAAGATACCATTTGCATGCTGTGACTGTCCCATCCTCCCGTAACTTTCTTTATCTCCCAGACCCATTGCACCTCCCTGGCTCTGGCTGCCTCCACGCAACATCTCATCTTCTCCGGCGCCACCTTCTCCCCCACCATCAGGCGTGACACTGCTGCCAGCTCCCTGCTGCCGCCAGCCAGGCTTTCTGCTGCCTTGTAATTACCCCTTTACTGCAGCCCTGCTTTGGGACGCTGTCATAAAAGGCACCCCGTAAATTTTATATTGAACAGTAAAACATTTTGGCCTTGGCTGCCGTTCCCCCTGCAGCAGTGAAGAACAACGGGAGTGAGCTCCAGGTAGGCAGCAGCCAAGCCGAGCTCAACTACTGGTTCCTGGCAGAGAAAAGGGAGATGGCATTGCTTTTTGCTGGTTTGGTTGGAGGAATAAGGCTGGAGACATCCTGGAGCAGCACCGGTGTCTGCTGTTGGAGGGACATGGCTACAGGTGACACAAGGCAGCTTGTCTCCACCCAAGGAGACCCAAAAGCTTCTCCTCTGGTCTCTGTGGTGAGGTGGGAAGGGGTCTTACCTACCTGAAGTGATTTCCAAGACAAAAGGGTTGTGAGGTGTGGGCTCAGTTCTCCCTTCAGAAGGCAGAGCTGCAATCTTGGGTTTCTTGGGTGGGTTCCTCACCCTTCCCCATCCATCCATTCTTCCTTCTCCATCTATCCACCCATCTTTACAGAATGATAGGATGGTTCGGGTTGAAAGGGACCTCAAAGATCATCGAGTTCCAACCTCCCCTGTCATGGGCAGGGACACCTTCCACTAGACTGGACCAGTTTGCTCAAAGCTCCATCCAGCCTGGTCCTCTTGCCCGTCCGTTCTTCCCACTCCTTCTCCTCCCTTCCTTCCCCATCCATCCTTCTCCAGCCATAACCTTTTGGGACCTCTGGCTTTTCCTTCCCTGCATTGATGTGGGAGGAATCATAGAATCATAGGATGGTTAGAGTTGGAAGGGACCTTAAAGATCATCAAGTTCCAACCCCCCTGCCATGGGGGGAAGAAGACAGGACCTTCAGAAAGACCAGGAAGAAGACATCACCTTCACAATGGTTTACCCTGAGTGCTGGCCAGTGTCAGAGGCCTTCATTTCTCCCAGGGCTGTGGAAAAGAATCCAAACATCCAAGAGGAGCACAGGGGACATGTACAGAGACCACATGGACTGGTGACCAATCTCTGCATGTAGTACTGCCTGGTGACGTGTGGCCACAGAAGGGCAGAGGGACTTGTTGTGGGTCTGGAAGGGGGTGCGAGCAGTAGCTAATCTCCTGCAATCGTGTCAGTGATACGCCAGACCCAACCGTGCCAAGAACCTGCCCTAATGACCATGTCACCCTGCAGGGGACCTCTTGGAGGCTGCATCTCTGGGGATTAACCTTTTTTAATTGGATCAGTAGCCACAGATCAGAAGCCAACATTTCACAGCTGGTGGCATCAACTCCCTCACCCCGCTCCTCCTCCCTGTTTCCCTTTGCCTCTGCAGGAGTCACCATATTTCCATCCCGAGCCATGAAGTTGGGGTTGATTTGGGGGCAAAGCTGCTCCAGCACCGTGTCCCTGCCCAGGTCACGGGTTGAAACTCAATGATCTTTAAGGTTCCTTCCAACCTGAACCATTCTATGCCTCTATGACCTCTCATCTCTTGTGACGCTGAGCTTTCTGTGGAGCGTTTGAGGGGGCTGCTCCCAAGATCTTCAGGGAACCAGCCCTGAGGACATCCCACATGTCTGTTGCAGCCCTGACCATGTGGGTGCCCATCACACCATCCCCCCATGGCTGGGGGCACCACCAGGAATGGGGTCCTTCCTGGCATGTGGAGGGCTGAGGCCACACTGCCTTGCCATGCGTAGACCCAAATGCCCATGACACCCTCACTGATGACTGCATTTGCTCCTTGAGGTAGCTGAACACCTTTGAAGTCTTTTGATACAGCTGGGCCACCATCCTTACACTACAAAAAAAAAGACCTTGAGGGGCTGAAGCAGGACCAGAGAAGGACAATGGAGCTGGTGAGGGGTCTGGAGACCAGCTCCCTCAGCTGCTCCTCACAAGATTTGGTCTCCCATTCAGCCTGGAGAAAAGGAGGCTGATGGGAGACCTTCTCATTCTCTGTATCTCCCTGAAAGGAGGGTGTAGTCTGGGGGGGTCAGTCTTTTCTCCCAAGGAATAGGCAATGAGACAAGAGGAAATGGTCTCAAGCTGTGCCAGGGGAGTTTGAGGATGGAGGCTGTGAACAATTTCTTCCTGGAAAGGGTTGTGAAGTCTTGGAAGAGGTTGCCCAGGGCAGTGGTGGAGTCACCATCCCTGGAAGAGATTTAGAAGCTGGGCAGACGTGGTGCTGAGGGACATGTATTAGTGGTGGGTTTGTCAGTGCTGGGTTGATGGTTGGACTCCGTTATCTGAAAGGTCTTTTCCAACGTGGACATGTCTATGACCACCAGGATTTTCAGCCTTGTCCAGTTGTGCTCATTGTGACTCATATTTGAGCTGTTCAAGGTTAGGAACAAAATCTTGCAATCATGACTCTGTTTTCACATCTAGGAGCAAGGAGAAACCACAGCTTGTGATTGCAGAGATGATACATGTGTGGGAAAGATGAAACTCTTTGAGAACTTCCTGCTGATGTCCCCCTGCTCTGGGCTGCCTTCCCGGTAGAATCACAGGGTGACAGGGGGTTGGAAGGAATCTCTGGAGATCATCTAGTCCAACCCCCTGCCAAAGAAGGTCCACCCAGAGCAGGTCCCACAGGGATGTGTCCAGGTGGGATTTGAATGTCTCCAGAGATGGAGACTCCACCACCTCTCTGGGCAGGGCTCTGACACCCTCACAGAAAAGACGTTCCTCCTCATGTTGAGATGGAACTTCTTCTGTACAAGTTTTTGCCCATTTTCTCTTGTCATCTCGCTGGGCACTACTGGGAAAAATCCTGGCCCCATCCTCCTGACACCCACCCTTGAAGTATTTCTAGGTGTTGATCAGATCCTCTCTCAGTCTTCTCTTCTCCAAACTAAAAAGACCCAAGTCCCTCAGCCTTTCCTCAGCAGAGAGATGCTCCAGGCCCCTCATCATCTTTGCGGTTTTCTTCTGTACACTTTCCAGTATATCCCTGTCCTTCTTGAACTGGGGAGCCCAGAACTGGTCCCAGTGCTTCAGATGGGGCCTCTCCAGGGCAGAGCAGAGGGGAAGGATGACCTCCCTCCACCTGCCAGTCACACTCTTTCGATGTCCCCAGGATGCCATTGGCCTTCTTGGCCACAAGGGCCCATTGTTGGCTCCTGGTCATCCTGTTGTCCACCAGGACTCCCAGGTCTTTTTCCTCAGAGCTGCTCTCCAGCAGGTCAGGCCCAAACCTGTCCTGGTCCATGGGTTTATTCCTCTGTAGCTTGGATCTCTTGCCAATATGGACAAAGCCCATGAGCAGAAAGCCAGCACTTGTCGGAGGCACCACCAGGCTGGAGGAGCAGCATGGATCTCGATGTTGTTACATAGAGGTTGTCTGATGTGTTGAGAGCAAAATAACTCAGAGCAAGTGCTCAAATGAAGGTTGTATGACAGAATGCTTTGAGGCTTCAAATGTCCTGTCCAAGAGAGGACACGGACACAGACACCAGATCTGGCCCAAGTCAGGAGGAGAGGAGGACACCAACATGCTCAGCCCTGTAAGAAGAAAGACTCTTGCATGAGGGCTGAGGAGGCATTGGTAGGTTTTGCCACCCTGCCTGCATCTGTCAGAGCTTTCCATTTGGGTTAAATATGACTAATTCTGACCACTGTTGGGTGACAGCTCCATTGAACCTGCTGTGGGCTCCTCAGGATATCTGAAGGTGCATCCATGCAGTTGGACCATGGCAGCATCTCTCCCATTGGAAGGGATTTGTCTCCATGGGGCAACAGCAACACTCAGGGGTGTTTAATCCAGCATCCCTGGCTGAGGCAGTTGTCTCCTCACCACAGTCCCTTCTTGACGAAGGGTGATCTTCAGTCATGATATCTTCAGGGAGAAGATATCATGATTGAATCACATGCTGCTGTTGTTTCTGCAGGACCCATATCTCCTGTCGCTTCTTCTACAGGACCTGAATCATGGAATCGTAGGATGGTTTGGGTTGGAAGAGCCCTTCGAGATCATCTAGTTCCAACCCCCCTGCCATGGGCAAGGACACCTTCCACCACACCAGGTTGCTCCAAGCCCCATCCAGCCTGGCCTTGAACCCCTCCAGGGATGGGGCAGCCACAGCTTCTCTGGGCAACCTGTGCCAGGGTCTCACCACCCTCACAGCAAAGTTCTTCCCCAGATCTCATCTCCATCTCCCCTCTTTCAGTGTCAAACCCTTCCCCCTTGTCCTATGGCTCCTCTCCCTCATCAAGAGTCCCTTCCCATCTCTCCTGGATCTCCTGCCAGCCTTCCTATGATCCCTTTCTCCTCTTGTTGTGATCTGGTTTGTGTGCAGTACGTGCACCAGACATTCCGTGGCTGGGACACCTTTGGTCTCTGCATAGAGACTGGGTCCAGTTTGGGTCCCCAGCACCAGGCAGGCAGTGACAAGCTGGACCCAGTCCAGCTGGAAGATATGCCAAGAATGCTCTCGCTTTCAGGTTGATCAAACACTGGGAACAGGGACCAAGGGAAAAGGGGGGGCATCTCCATCCTTGGAGAAACTCAGCCCTTGCCTGGACGCAACCCTGAGCAACCTGATGTAACTTCAAAGCTATCCCTGCTTGGAGCCGAAGGTTGGACCAGGGACCTCCTGGGGTCCCATCCAACCTGAATTACCCCTGTGGCTGTGTGCTCTGGGATGGATGGCAAGTCACCATCAGAAATCTTGGCTCTACCTCTGGGGTCTTAGGGTTTTTTTACGTCAGAGCCATGCTATTTCATGCTCTATTATCAGGTTAGTCAAAACACTTCTCTAAACTATATGCCTATATAATTGCCAGCTACACTCACTTCCTTGGCTCCTGCTGTTTTCCATTGCATCGGATTTGCAGTCATGCAAAATATCTGCTTTCACCTTAATCTGCATGAAGCCCCCCTCCCCTTCCCCACAGGCAGCTCAGGAGCCAAGGGGAAGCCAATACCTCTCCGCTGTGTTCTCTGGAGCCTCCTTCCCCACCAGGGAAGAGGGGTTAGATGACCTATTTCACTCAATTTGGGGTGTCAGCATCATTAGGACTCTGCCATTGGTAAATTAAGTCATGCAAAAGATGGATTTGTTTGGTTTGGTGCTGCCTTGAAAGTCCTCCATGAAGCCTGTAGCTCTTGGAGATGGTTTGAATTTTCTGGCTTGTCGATGAAGCATCTCCCAATGAATTGGGATGTAGGTTCTTGTATCACCTTCCCCCGGCCAAAGAGGGAGGGATTTCTCCCCCAAATGATAGGATTTCTCTTAAAATGGTGCTTGCAGCTCTCTGCAGAGACCCCCTGTGCCGGGTGAGCGTTTCCCCTGCATCCACTCTGCACATCCCTTGCTTTTTGCCGGAGGGATGAGAAATGGAGAAACCAGAGGATCATTTGCGCTGTGCAGCTCACAGACTGTTCTCGTGCCACCATGGACCTGTCTCCTCTCCAGACTAAACAGTCCTAATATTTCCTGTCTCTTCTCACATAGAAATGTGTCTGTAATCGCTCTTTTCCCCTGTTCCTGCACCTTTTTTTGGATGCTGGAGCAGCTCAGGATGTACCTAATCTGGCGGGTTGTCCAGGCTGCTTGGGGAAAGGAGATCACATTTCCCTTTGTCAAAGCTTGACACCCCCAAAACTGTGAAATTAAAGAAAAAAATTAATAATAAATCCCTGCAGAGGAAAGCTTTGCCAGCATGTCAGGATTATCCAGACACTGGAAAAAGCCCCTGGCTGCCTGGAAGACGGGTGCCGAGAGAGGGGTGATGAGAAAAACAGGGAAATCCTTGGAGACTGGAGCTGAAGGAAGCATGGGAGGTGGAGGAAACGTGACCGACACCACATGACCACAGCAGTGGGGGCCTTTTCCTCCAGTTTGATGCTTGGCCTCTCTGCCCTCTACGTGTTATGTGGCCACCCCCAAAAGTGGGGTTTCCAAAGGGGAGGTAGGATGGACGGATGGAGCAAAGGAGCCTACGGAGCATCCCATGTTACTCATGGTCCTCCTGCTCTGTGAGATGCACCCTACTTCCATGTGCCCTCTCCTGTGTTTCTTACTCTCTTATTTTTCTCCCATGGGAGCAGATGGCCCCTGGTGGAGATCCCTGTTTGTACAGGCTGGATAAATCCGAAGGAAACGGCTTACAAGTCCTTCTCACCAGCATTGCCAAAAAACCATGATTCAGTGCTTTGGGTAGAAATTAATTAGTTCAGGCCCATCACAATTATCTAACTCAATGAGCACAACAATAACCCACTGTTTAAAGGTTGTTCATGGCCATTTAGCACCATCTGGGTCGTCTGATCAGGGGCTTTGAAAGCAGTTGAAAATGAAGTAAGAGGGATTGCTTGGCCCGGACATCTCTTTTTGCCTCCCAGCTGCACAGACAATGAAAATAATCCTGGTGGACCCGTTAGATACAGGGAGAGGGACCCTGGAGCAAACACCACCCTGTATCTTGCTGTGCCCCTCCAAGTTGTGGGTCCATGTCCCTGAATCATAGAATCACAGAATGGTATGGGCTGGAACAGACCTTAAAGATCATCTGGTTCCATCCAGGGACACATCCCACCACACCAGGTTGCTCAAAGTCCTGTCCAACCTGACCTAGAACCCCTCCAGGGTTGGGGCAACCACAGCTTCTCTGGGCAACCTGGTCCAGGGTCTCACCACCCTCACACCAAAGAAGTTCTTCCCCACATCTTATCTCCATCTCCCCTCAAACCCTTCCCCCTCATCTTATGGCGACCCTCCCTCATCAAGAGTGTCGT
>VXBW01000404.1:66677-80770 GCA_013400375.1 Thinocorus orbignyianus
CATTTCCCCTTCTTCTTTCTCCCTTCCTCTGTTTTCCTTCTTTTATCTTCCCCCCTTCTTCTCTATTCTTTTCCTTCTTTTCCACCCTTCTTCTCCCCCCCTTCTCTATTTTCTCTTTCTCAGGACACACGCATGTATTTTCCCCAAAGCAGGAGCCTGCTCCCACCACCCTCAGCTCAGGTTCCTTCGGCTTATGATGAAAGGAGAAAGGGAATGGAAAAAACAGGAGCCGGGATTCTGCAAGACTTTCTATATTTAAAAAGGTTAAAAATAGCTATTTTCAGACACCAGCCCAGGAAGCTCTGGGGTGAAGAGACACAGCGTGACACGAGGAGTAAACAAGCTCCGGGNCAAGCTCCGGGACGTGCTGGGTGGCGTGGAACCCACGGCTCCGAGGACGCTCCTGGGGATGGAGACGTCATGGTCCACCACAAGCCATGGATTTGGCCAAAAGAACCTGCAGGGCTTAGTGCCTGTGGGGTTTCTCAGCACCCATTGGGATGCCCTGCACCCAAGGAGATGGTCAGTCCCCATGGAGGATGCTCAGCACCAAGGTTGGGTGATGTTCAGCCCTGAATAAGGGTGCTCAGCACCCAGGGCAATGTTCTGTACCCAAGCTGTTGGTCAAGGTTGGGAGATGCTCAGCCAGCCCTGAAGAAGAGTGTTCAGCACCCAGCAGGATGCTCTGCACCCATGGAAGATGCTCAGCCTTGAAAAAGGGGACTCAGCACCCACGGGGATACCCTGCACCCAAAGAGGTGGTCAGTCCCCATGGAGGATGCTCAACACCAAGGTTGGGTGATGTTCAGCCTGAATAAGGGTGCTCAGCACCCAGGGTGATGTTCTGCTCCCAAGGTGTTGGTCAAGGTTGGGAGATACTCACCCAACCCTGAAGAAGAGTGTTCAGCACCCAGCAGGATGCTCTGCACCCATGGAAGATGCTCAGCCTTGAAAAAGGGGACTCAGCACCCACGGGGATACCCTGCACCCAAGGAGGTGGCCAGTCCCCATGGAGGATGCTCAGCACCAAGGTTGGGTGATGTACAGCCTGAATAAGGGTGCTCAGCACCCAGGGTGATGTTCTGCTCCCAAGATTGTAGTCAAGGTTGGGAGATATTCACCCAGCCCTGAAGAAGAGCGTTCAGCACCCAGCAGGATGCTCTGCACCCATGGAAGATGCTCAGCCTTGAAAAAAGGTGATGCCCTGCACCCAAGGAGGTGGTCAATCCTTGTGGAGGATGCTCAACACCAAGTTTGGGTGATGTCCAGCCCTTAAAAAGGGGCCTTCAGCACCCAGGACAATGTCCTGTACCCAAGACGTTGGTCAGACCCCATGGGGCATGCTGAGGACCAAGGTTGGGAGATGCTCAGCCAGCCCTGAAGATGGATGTTCAGCACCCAGGGGGATGCTCTGCACCCATGGAGGATGCTCAGCATCAAGGCTGGGTGATGTTCAGCACTGAAGCTCCCAGAGCTCCAGGTGATCAGGACACGGGGGGAAGCTCAGAACCAAGGCCACCAGAGTGCTCAGCACCAAGGTTGGAGGATGCTCAGCACCCATAGAGGATGCTCAGCACCCAGACAGAATGGTGTATCTCCCCCAGCATCATGGTCCTGGTGGCTCAGTGAGTGGGATGGGATGCTCAGCAAGTACATGTTGGGTACATATAGGTTGGGCAGAGAATGGCTGGAGAGCAGCCCTGAGGAAAAGGACTTGGGAGTGCTCCTGGATGAGAAGCTCCCCAGGAGCCAGCAGTGCGCGCTGGCAGCCCAGAAACCAACCCCAGCCTGGGCTGCAGCAAAAGNGAGATTGAGATGAGATCTTAGGAAGAAGTTCTTTGGTGTGAGGGTGGTGAGGCACTGGAACAGGTTGCCCAGGGAAGTTGTTGATGCCCCATCCCTGGAAGTGTTTAAGGCCAGGTTGGATGGGGCTTGGAGCAACCTGCTCTAGGGAGAGGTGTCCCTGTCCATGGCAGGGGGATTGGAACTGGATGATCTTGAAGGTCCCTTCCAACTCTGACCATTCTATGATTCTATGTGGTACCCACCATGGCAGAAGAATGTGGTACCCACCACTGGCATCAGAGTAGTCAAGGTTGAAAGGGACCTTTCAGACCATCAAGTCCAACCATCAACCCAACGCTGACCAACCCACCACTAATCCATGTCCCTCAGCACCATGTCTTCTCAGCTCTTAAAGACCTTCAGGGATGGTGACTCCACCACTGCCCTGGGCATCCTGGGAAAAGGATTTGGAAAAAACATCTCCAAAATCCCACAGCTGCTTTTTCTCCTTACGTTGTAGAGCTTTTGCTCCCCTCTTCTCTCCACCAACTTGAAGGTCTTGGTGGTAACCACTAATGGAACCAGCCTGGAGGGTGTGTCCCTGGTGCTCATCCCTCAGCACCATTTGGGCACCATGGGCCATGTTGCTCTTCTGCAGACACCTAACATGCCCCATCACAGCCCAAAACACTGGTGATTTCAGTAGACACCCTGCAGAGAAGGGTTCCACCTCCAAGAAGACCATGTCAGGGCTTAAATATTGTTGCCCTGATTTCTCACAGCTGCCACCTTCATTTCCAGACTCCAGATTTCCCAATTCCAGCTGGAACACCTTGAGGACTCCAGTTTGAGCCCCAAAGCAGAGCCAGCTTTGATGAGATATCCAGCTCCAAGATTGGATGAGAAGCTCAGGGTTCCCACAGGTGAATTGTCCACAGGTGCTGCCGGTTTCAAAACCAGGAGCTTTCGGGAATGCTCCAGGCAACTTCCAGGCACTGAACCCCTCCTCTGAGACCAGCAGAAGGTGTGGCTTAAGATAGGAAATGTCTTAAAACCATCTAAACCAACACATGCAATCTCTGCAGAGTTCCTGGTAGGACATGGGCTGAAAACATCAAATGATGGTACCAGCAACCCTGGAAAAAGTTCTGCTGAAACTCAGCACCTCTGATGCCTCAGAGCCAGGGGAGATGAATGTGGGAAGAATCACAGAATGCCAGGGGTTGGAAGAGACCTTAAGGACCATCCACGTCCCTCAGCACCACGCCTGCCTGGCTTTGAAATCCCTCCAGCGATGGTGACTCCACCTCTGTCCCAGGCAGCCTCTTCTGAGGCTTGATAACCCTTGCCAGGAAGAAATAGTTCCCAGTCTCTATCCTAAATCTCACCTGGCACAACTTGAGGTTGTTTCCTCTTGTCCCATGGCCTGTTCCTTGGGAGAAGAGACCAACCTCCCCCTGGCTACACCCTCCTTTCAGGGAGGTGGAGAGAGTGAGAAGGTCTCCCCTCAGCCTCCTTTTCTCCAGGCTGAACACCCCCAGCTCCTTCAGCTGCTCCTCACAAGACTTGTCCTCCAGACCCCTCACCAGCTCCATTTCCCTTCTCTGGACACGCTCCAGCCCCTCAAGGTCTTTCCTTGTCTTGAGGAGTCCAAAACTGGACCCAGCCCTCAAGGTAGGGCCTCACCAGTGGGATGGTCACTGCTCCAGTGACCACTGTTCCTCATCCAGGCCAGGAACTTGATGATCTTTAAGGTCCCTTCCAACCATTCTACAATGCTGGTGGCCACCTGGGCACACCCCTGGCTCTTATTCAGTTATTGACCAACACCCCCAGGTCCTTTCCCACCAGGCATCATCCATGAGGATCCCACAGCCTGGAGAATCCATGGGGACGTTAATGGGTCAAGAACCACTGTTGACCTCCCAGGAGGACCTCATCCTGGAGAGCTGCAGACGCTGTGACCCACTGCCACCAAAGCACCCCCCTCCATGGCAGGAGGTCCAGCCTGGCAGCACCCTGGGGTGCTGCAGCCCATTCCCTGGAGGCAGGGAAGCAGCGAGGAGCTGACGCAGGGCCCTGGCAGGCACCGACTCACCCTCCAGCTTTGCTGGGCCTCGCCGAGCTGCGTTTTGCTTCCTTATAAGGTCCTGCTGCTCCCTGTTCCCCTCTCCGGGATCTCCGGCCGAGCTGGCATCGCCTGTTGGGAGAGCACAAACAATTCCCCGCAGGCCACAGGGACACCCTCCTGCCCTCCCTGAGCATCCAGCAGCGCTTCCTCCCATCCCTCCTCTGGTTTTCTTTAACTAGATAAAGGCCAGGCAGCCCCAGAGTGGGAAATACAGAGGTTTTAGGGTTTTTCCCCCCCCAGGCAGCTCTGCCCTGCGGGAAGGAGAGCTATAAATCAGTGCTGTTGTCTCCAGAACAAGAGGCAGGGGTTTGTCATCCCCAGGAGAAGCATTTCCAGCTCCTTCCCAGGGCATCTCGGCCAACAGGAGCCCGCTCTGCATCCATGGTTTTGCCCCAGGGTTTCTGAAGGTGTTGTCTCCAGAACAAGAGGCAGGGGTTTGTCATCCCCAGGAGAAGCATTTCCAGCTCCTTCCCAGGGCATCTCGGCCAACAGGAGCCCGCTCTGCATCCATGGTTTTGCCCCAGGGTTTCTGAAGGTGTTGTCTCCAGAACAAGAGGCAGGGGTTTGTCATCCCCAGGAGAAGCATTTCCAGCTCCTTCCCAGGGCATCTCGGCCAACAGGAGCCCGCTCTGCATCCATGGTTTTGCCCCAGGGTTTTTGAAGGTGCAACAACTCCTGCTTCTCAATCCACTTGGAAAATAAAGGTGAAGCTCCCTCTGGCCCGAAACAAGGCTGGTTTTTAGGGATCCTGAGCAAAGAACCACTGTCAAACATGCTATTAAGCAGAGGACACCTTCTCCCACAGCCTCTTGTGTGTGTAAGTGGGGTTGGAAGAGAGAGGGAGGAGGAAGAAAAGAAATCCCTAAAAGATCTATCTCCAGGTCGAGGTTTTGGACTCTGAGCCCCCCTGAGACTCCAGCTGAAACCAGGAGGCAGGAGATTTGCTCCTCATACCTGGCTCAGAGCTGCCACCACCTCCCAGACACCACGGAGTGCCAAAAGGGTGACACCTGCCAGAAGGAACCTTCTCCCTTGTAAGCAGGAGCTCAGGGACGCAGCCCCATTCCCGGGGACAGAGCTCCAGGCTGGCCAAGGGACCCAAGGCCCCCCTGGGGGCTGGCAGCCCATGAAGTGCAGGAGGGGGAGTATGAGATCATGCTTTTTGGAAGGTCTGAAGGTCGCCCATGTCCTGCTTCTTCAGACATTAAGTCATTTTCCTGGGGAAGTGGTGTATGACGTCGAGCTGGTTATAGAGGGAGTTGGGGTGGAGCAGCGAGCTCCAGCTCCACCACGGTGGAGGTGAGGTGCAAGAACACTCTGGGACACGGTGTCCCGGCCACGTCTGCCACAGGAATAAGACTCAAGGGGTCAATTCAAGATAGATCCTGAGAGCTTGAGATGTTCTCAGCCACTCTCTCTACCCACTCCACCAGTGACATCCTTTCCCTGCAGACAAGTGTCACAGCAATCCATGGAAATCAGGCTGTAGCATTTCATTTAAGGAGCAGCAAGGACAAAAGAAAAAAAAAGACCTTTATTTCATGGGGTTTGTTACTTGGTACTTCTCAAAATACACCCCCAGTTCCACCAAGAGAAACAGAAACACTAGCAGTATGCTTGGGGTTTTGCTTTTTTTTTTTTTAAACAGTTAAATTTTCTTCATAAAAGTCAGAACAAGGTTGTTCATTCTTCCTCCAGGGCCCTCTGCTGCCCAGGGTCACTCCAATGTACCATGAGAGCACACTAAACCTTTTCCAGCTTGTGCTAAAGGCTTGGAATACTTTCAGCTGGGTGCCTGAAGATCCATTTCTTCCTTGGTTTATGTTCTTCAAGACTTTATCTACCTTTCTATACCAGTATGGACACATAGATCCATATGGATGTTGACCTAACACCGCTCAAACAACCACAGATGACATCAGTCACTCATTTGGGAGCCCTCACCAGGCCAAGCTTTTAAACTCTCAGCACCAATCCTCTGGAAAATCTGGCTTTTTTATATGTATCTATCAAATTTAGCACCAGAAAAACTAAATCCAATCAGGAGGCATCCAAAAGGACGACTCATTTCTGATGAACAGGACTCGAAGAGCTTTATTCATCTCCAATTACTGGTTCCTCAGGACCTTTTGCTGCGACACACAGCCCTCAGCAGACGATGAGATGTCCTAGGAAACAACTCTCCTCTTGTCTGGATTATATGTCCATAAAAAAACCCCAACCAAACATCAGGCAACCCAAAAAATGACACCACAACCCCCTCAGAAAATAAAAAAGCAGCAAATCTTCATGCAGGAGGACAGCAGGTACCTGGCTGGTGTTATCAGAACTGCCCTCTGACTCCTTAAACTTTCAAGGTTAATGACACGGTTGCTTTCCCAATTAACAGCAAAGCCTTCCTCTAATTAAGCCAGAGCCAATTGTGTGGGAAGCCTCAAAGATGTGGTTTAGGTTTTTGGGGTTTTTTTTGCAAATAAGACAGAGCAGCAACAGTGTCTTCACTCCATAATCAGGCATCCCAGCAGTTTACAGGAGGAAAAGAGTAAGAGAATTTTATATGTCGCTGCTTTGTCCAAAAAAAGGTTATGAAAAGCAGAGGAAAAACTAATTACCAGTCTTAAGGGGGAAAAATTAAGTTCATTTCATTCAGTTCAAGCTGAAGCAGATGTTTGGTATTTGTGTGGATGCCCAAAGACCTGCTACGTTATGGTTTCTTCATCAAGGTGAATGTTTAGATCAACTGGGAGAGTTGTGGGTGTAAACAGAGGGATGGGTAAAAAGAAAGAATAAAGACACAACTTGACTCCTAAATAAGTCCATCTACCTCTTGTGGAACAGGTTGTCAGCTGAAGAGGTGAGAGGTTGAATAAAAAAATAATTAAAAATTCCCTGTGAAGAGATTAAAGAGTCTTTCAAGAGCTTTCCTCTGGATTTTGCCATTCCCAAACTGCTCCGTAAAGGCCATCGAAACGATTGTAGTAACAAAAAAATCAAACAAAAAAGACTCTTCTCCCATACAAAATCTAGTCCAGAGGGCTTACTTACACAGTAAGCAAGATATCTTATATAAGGGAAGAAGATTGAGTGATGTTCTCCTCCCACGTGGTGGCTTTTGGGAAAGCCACACGAAAGAGCTGCCGAGAGGATCGGGAGAAAGACCCAGATCATTTCTTCTGGAAAAAGCCCACGATGGAGACCTGTTTGCTGGCTCTGTTGGCAGTGGCTGCCCCTTTTTTGGGGTTCTTCCTTTCCTCCTTCTGTTCTCTCTTCAGAGGCAGGGCGGGCTGTTTGTGTGTAGCTGGTGGTTTGGACTTGGCGAAGTCATCCTCGCTGTCCGTACAGGATTCGCTCTCATAAACCTTCTCGGTCACTGGTTAAAGAGGGAAGAAGAAGAAGAAGAAGAGATGATGCTGGTTAAAGCCTGAGACCACCCCACTGCAACCTTCCCACTGCATTTCTGGAAATGAGGATTGCTGGGTTTCAAAGGAGCACGTGCCAGACACAGGAATTAAGTCCATTGCTCAAGATCAGGAGGTGGATCCAGATGACGGGACTGGTTTTCCATACACCAAGTCCAACTGTCTCTCATTTTTCTTCAGTGCAAGGTGGCAGGTTAATGACTCAGGAGCTTTAATGTCATCCAGCTCTTTCAAAACAGCTTGGGGTCACCACACACATTCATTCGTTGACAGGCTGAGAGAGCTGGGAGGGTTCAAGCCTGGAGAAGAGAAGGCTCCGGGGAGGCCTTCAAGCCCTTTGGAGTCCCTCAAGGGGCGCAAGGAAAGTGGGGGAGAGGACTCTTGATGAGGGAGCGGAGCCCTAGGACAAGGGGAAAGGGTTTGACACTGAAAGAGGAGAGATGGAGATGAGAGGTGGGGAAGAACTTTGCTGTGAGGATGGTGAGGCACTGGAACAGGTTGCCCAGAGAAGCTGTGGCTGCCCCATCCCTGGAGGGGTTCAAGGCCAGGCTGGATGGGGCTTGGAGCAACCTGCTCTAGGGAGAGGTGTCCCTGCCCATGGCAGGAGGGTGGAACTAAATGAACTTTAAGGTTCCTTCCACCCAAAGCATTCGATGATTCTACGATTCACAGGCAACCCCCTGCCAAACCAGGTCCTCCTAGAGCAGGTTGCACAGGAGCTTCTCCAGGTGGGGTTTGAATGTCTCCAGAGAAAGAGACTCCACCACCTCTCTGGGCAGCCTCTGCCAGGGCTCTGCCACCCTNGCCAGCTCACTGCCCGTCAGCGCCGGGGTGATGGGAAACTACGGGATATAAACCAGCACTCAGGGAAATTCAACTGGAGTCAGCCCTCCTGATGAAAGCCACGGTTAGATACTAGTAACTGTTGTTGTATCAGCTTTCCCAGCAGTGCTCTGGTATTCTTCTAGTAAATCATTTTTCTTTAGCAACTGTATTCTTTTAAACAGATGTCCTAACTTCCCTTCTTCTGGGAAACTGGCTTTCGCTTGTATTAATGCATCAAATTAAAGCAGGTTTTCGACGTAACTGGAGAAACCGGGAAGAGGGATGGTAGGAAACCCGGCTCCGCAGCGTGAGTGGGTGCTCCAACACTGACAGTAAACCCAAATTAACTTCCCTCTGGATCAACTTTTCAGTGAGGACTGAAACTTTTCAGCTTTAAGAGACCCCTGGCCACGGGCTGAGCTTTATAAAGTTATCGTGTTGTCACCCCTGTCAGTAATTGTTGGTAAGGGGAGATGTTAGATTGTTGTTGAGGGGAGATTTAGATGAGATCTTAGGAAGAAGTTCTTTGCTGTGAGGGTGGTGAGGCACTGGAACAGGTTGCCCAGGGAAGTTGTTGCTGCCCCATCCCTGGAAGTGTTTAAGGCCAGGCTGGATGGGGCTTGGAGCAACCTGCTCTAGGGAGAGGTGTCCCTGCCCATGGCAGGGAGGCTGGAACTGGATGATCTCGAAGGTCCCTTCCAACTCTGACCATTCTATGATTCTATGATAACTCCAAGAGCGGGCACTTAATCTTCTCCAACTGCAAGACAACCCAGCTTAGATCATTTTTCTTCTACCAAGATCTCAGCTGAACTTAAAAATTCTGTATCTGCAGCAGCCACAAGCACAGAGGTGGTTACTGATACTCAGCTCTAAATTATAGAATCATAGAATCATAGAATGGTCAGAGTTGGGAGGGACCTTCAAGATCATCCAGTTCCAACCCCCCTGCCATGGGCAGGGACACCTCCCACCACACCAGGTTGCTCCAAGCCCCATCNCCTACTGCCCACACTGTTCCTGATCCAGGCCAGGATGCTGGTGGCCTTCTTGGCCACCTGGACAAACTGCTGGCTCATGTTCAGATGACAGTTGAGCAACACCCCCCAGGTCCTTTCTGCCAGGCAACTCCCACCACTCTTGCCCCAGCCTGGAGCATCCATGAGGTTGCTGAGACCCAAGTTCATGACCTGGTACTTGACCTTGTTGAACCTCATCCCATTGGCCTTGGACCATTGGTCCAACCTGTCCATACACACACACACACACACATATACAAGTCCATGTGCTTAAACTGGAAAAGGGGAGATTTAGATGAGATCTTAGGAAGAAGTTCTTCACTGTGAGGGTGTTGAGGCACTGGAACAGGTTGCCCAGAGAAGCTGTGGCTGCCCCATCCCTGGAGGGGTTCAAGGCCAGGCTGGATGGGGCTTGGAGCACGCTGGTGTGGTGGGAGGTGTCCCTGCCCATGGCAGGGGGGTTGGAACTGGATGATCTTGAAGGTCCCTTCCAACTCAAACCATTCTATGATTCTATGATCCTTTCAGATTTTAGAAAGTGGAAGGTGATGAAATCTCAGTAATTCCCCTCTGCTGAATCAACTGAGCAGGCACAGACTGAGTCCAAGTCGATGCGTGGCACACGTGCCTCGTGCTCAACTTCACAAAATACTTTTAATTGCTCAATTTCCCTCAGGGAGGGCTAATCCCTAAATTAGTTTTGCTTTTTGACACCAATTCCTTGCTATTGCAGCGATTGTGAAAACGATCCCTTTACAAATCATGGGGAAATATATAGTACAGCCTAATCCTAACGTTAGGATTTGATGCCTTTATCATCTAATCCTTGTTTTAAAAGTAAAAAAAACCCAAAACCAACACAAAACCAGCAGGGAGAGGGGGGAAAAGCCCTTCCATTTCAAAGAATAACAACAATTTACATTAGCCTGGGAGATCTGCACGTTATTTAGCCTTCAAATGATTAGGCTTATGCATGGAAAGGGTGGAGAGGAGAGAAACTGGACAATAACCAGACAGCAAGTTCTGCACAACACAGACTGGTAGGTTTTTAGCAGAGAGCAGCATCTCCTCCCTACCCAGGTCCTCAGTATCCCAGCTCCATCCCTCTTGCCATCCTAGAGCATCCATCTCCCAGAGGCACAACGGGGGCTTGCGTTTCCCTTTCCATACCGCAGTAGGAGATATGAACTGCAAACCCAAAGGTCTGGATTTCACAAGAGACTATTAAGCCCCCTTGGGTTAAGAGAAGAGGGGGAAAAGAAAAAAGAAAAGGCAATTTTCCCAGCCCTGGCATGTTTGGAAAAGGCTGAAGTGAAAGAGAAGAGCACTTTGCTGGAAGCTGAACCCGGAAGAGTCGTTGCTGCAAGCTCTGGATGCAGCCCTTGTTCAACTCAACTCCCCAGCTAATCCTTTTTTTTTGTTCCATTTTCCTTCCAAGTGTTTTAACGGTTCTATCTGGGATGGGAGAGCAAAACCACCCCATAACGCAACCAGCCAAAGGAGTCAATAACTTTGTGCAAGTCCAATTCTTTGACAAGAATCCAGTATTTTGAGATTTCAGTTACCAGCAGTGCCAGTTGCTGAGTGCTAGCTCTAGATTTCTTTCAAGGAGACACACGAAGTTAATGGGAAACATAAGATACAACAACCCAGGCAGGTGCAAACAGACACAGGCTGACTCATGGCCAGGCAGCTCCAAATTTGGGCCAATATGAACGTTTATGCCCAATGACAAACCTGTACAACAGCAAGAGATCTCCTCCAAGAACTGGCTGAGCTCCCTCCACATCGACTCAGACCAGCGAGGCTGGAGAACGTTAAGCACCCCGTGTGATTGAGCTGACAACAACGCTACAAAAACCACACATTGCAGCCTCTTAAATTTTTAAAATCTTTAAAAAAGATAAAAAAATAAGGAGAGAAAAAGATTCTGGACTCCCATAGCTCTGTTTCAGTGTCTGGAGACAGAGGAGGAACAAGCAGAGTAGTGTTAATGCAGATTTCTCCTGGTCACAGGAGGAAACGGTGTCCAGTCAAGCTGGAATTCAAAGCCTCTGGCACTTGGTACTTCTGCAGAGAGTCTCTTCCCCCCCAAAAAGCAGAGCCACTCTTATCAGAAACAGAAATCCTCTCTCAAGGCTTTAATCCCCAACTTACTCCTTGTTTATTTGGGATCTTTCAAGTTTATATTAATATATAATCGACCTCTGCTGCACAGCTCTGGATTTAACCCCCAAAAGAATAAACCAAAAAGCAACTCAACCACCAACCAAATAACTCATTCCAGCAAGAATTTATCCCAAAACCTAAACCTCTCTCTTTAAACATCACCTTTAAGCAGTTGTATCTTTGGAGAAGAAAGCAAATGAAGGAGGTGCACTACACAGGAGGGAAGAGAGAAGAACTGAAAGAAAAACCTGTGAATAATCTAAAAAGAATCACAGAATCATAGAATGGTCAGAGTTGGAAGGGACCTTCAAGATCATCCAGTTCCAACCCCCCTGCCATGGGCAGGGACACCTCTCCCTAGAGCACGTTGCTCCAAGCCCCATCCAGCCTGGCCTTCAACACTTCCAGGGATGGGGCATCAACAACTTCCCTGGGCAACCTGTTCCAGTGCCTCACCACCCTCACAGTAAAGAACTTCTTCCTAAGATCTCATCTAAATCTCCCCTCTTCCAATTTAAAACCATTACCCCTCGTCCTGTCACTAAAGAATAAGGGTTCAGCCACAGCTCTGTGGTTCCCTACCCAGGCCTTCACCAAAGGGCAGTCACCTCAGTTTGGGAGCATAAGATTGAAGGAGAATTAATCACAAAGAGATTTTGGAAACCTCTTTTGAAGTTTGGGAGAGGTCAGCCTGTAAAAACCTTCAAGGCATCTTGAACAAAACCAGTTCCACTGAGGTGTCTTACCCATGCAGCCTTCTTCTTCGTCAATAAACATCTTGGATTTCAGCACACGCTTCCGTTTCCTCTTCCTCCCTCCAGCTGAAACCTGAGGACATTGCAAGAGATCAAGAGTTAAGGCCTCTAAGCATATAAAAAAAGGTCACAAAAGCAGCAGCCCCAGGAGTGAAATCTAGCCACAGAATCATAGAATGATATGAGGTTGGAAGAGACCTCTGGAGATCATCCAGTCCAACCCTCTGCCAAAGCAGGGTCACCCAGAGCAGGTCCCACAGGAACGTGTCCAGGCAGGGTTTGAATGTCTCCAGAGATGGAGACTCCACCACCTCTCTGGGCAGCCTCTTTCACCCTCATAAGATACAAGTTCCTCCTCACGTTGAGATGGAACTTCCCATGTTCCAGTTTGTGCCCGTTTCCTCTTGTCCTGTCCCTTGGAACCACTGGAGAAGACTGGCCCCATCCTCCTGACACCCACCCTTGAAGGATTTCTAGGTGTTGATCAGATCCCCCCTCAGCCTTCTCTTCTCCAGACTAAACAGACCCAAGTTCCCCAGCTTTTCCTCATCAGAGAGATGCTCCAGGCCCCTCATCATCTAGGTGGTCTTCTGCTGTCCCCTCTCCAGCAGTTTCCCATCATTTCCTGAACTGGGGGCTCCAGAACTGGATCCAAATGGGACCTCCCCATGGCAGAGCAGTGGGGCAGGATGACCTCCCTCCATCTACTGGTCACATTCACTCTTCTTGATGCCCCCCAGGATGCCATGGACCTTCCTGGCCACATTGCTGGCTCATGGTCATCCTGTTCTCCACCAGGATTCCCAGATCTTTTTCCTCAGAGCTGCTCTCCACCAGGTCACCCCCAACCTGTCCTGGTGCAGGGGGTTCTTCCTCCCCAGGTGCAGGCCCCTACACTTGCCCTGGCTGAATTTCATCAGGTTCCTTTCTGCCCAACTCTCCAGCCTGTCCAGGTCTCACTGGATGGTGGCACAACCTTCTGGTGTATTCAGCTACTCCTCCCAGTTTTGCATCCTCACTAGTCCTCTAATGAAGCTGGGCATGGTTTGCTAACTGAATCTGTCCCTTCACAGGATATCCTAGTCTCATCCTACCAGGACATAATTTCAGAAACAAAATACAACTGAAAGGAGACCACAAACTTCCTTATCTGCCAGCACAGTGGGGACATTCCTCTTCTGGGGCATGTGACGTTTTGAAACGTGCTCAATTATGTGAGAAGGTGGCACTGGGATTGTCCCATCATATCCCCAAAGGAAGAAATAAACTCCTGCTGTGATAAAAAGCTGCACTTTCAGTAAAACTAAGTCTATTTTCTCAGCTGAGAGGTTAATTTCTTGCCAGTCACAACCCACCTCCCTCATGCAGCAGCTTTCCTCTGATAGCAGGAATACCAAGAGTCTCTGGTTTCATTTCTGGCCCTGCCCTGACTCCTGAGGCCAAGATTCAGAGGAAAGAGCATTCAAATTCAAGCCACAATTCATAGAATCATTAGGGGGGAGGGGAGGAAAAAGAGAAGAAACCAGAAAACTGCACCACGTCAGCAACAAAATAAAAAGTTTAAATAATAGCCTAAAAAATGAATGAACTAATGAAGATGGTGGATTCTTTCAAGCAGGATGATGTGATGACTTGACAAGCAAAGAGGATCTCCCCCAAAGCATCTGAAAAGTGGCTGGGCAATCCCCATGGAGTCAGATTAAAACAAAATAAGTTAATTACACTAATATGCACTTACCTCTGTGCATGCAGGCTCCAGATCAGTTTTCAGAGAAGGTACAGGGGGTGGAGATGGGGATTTCTCTTCTTCAGGTGTGGGAGGCGGTGGGACATCTGCAAAGATGAACATCTTAATAACACGTGGGTCTAATCATAGAATCACAGAATGGTCAGAGTTGGAAGGGACCTTAAAGATCATCAAGTTCCAACCCCCTGCCACGGGCAGGGACACCTCCCACCACACCAGGTTGCTCCAAGCCCCATCCAGCCT
>VXBW01000404.1:80799-101075 GCA_013400375.1 Thinocorus orbignyianus
CTGGACCTGTTCCAACAGTTCCATGTCCTTTCTGTGTTGAGGACTCCAGAGCTGGACACAGGACTCCAGGTGGGGTCTCAGGAGCACAGAGCAGAGGGGGAGAATCCCCTCCCTGGCCCTGCTGGCCACGCTGCTTTGGTGCAGCCCAGGCTGGGGCTGGTTTCTGGGCTGCCAGCGCGCGCTGCCAGCTCATGTGGAGCTTCTCATCCACATTTTTGTCTCATCACTTCACCTAACTCCGAGAAATTGCTTCTAACCTGTATTTAGATCAAGATTGACAAGTTTTCCCTCGGATTTGTTTAATTCACATCAGGACGAGTTGTCTGAAGGCGGCAGCCTCCAGCCAGACTGTTCACCCTGTGCTAAGGTGCTACGAGCTGCAGTTCCCAAAGGAAGGAGAGCGGGATAGGATGGGAGAAGGGAATTCAGGATATTTGTTAAGCCCAAAGTCGTTTCCACCAAATTCACATTAAAAAGAGGCACGGGAAGCGGCATGATTTAGCCATGTATTTAACTTGCTCATTAAAAAGAGCGACTGCAATTTAGAATCATAGAATCATAGAATGGTCAGAGTTGGAAGGGACCTTCAAGATCATCCAGTTCCAACCCCCCTGCCATGGACAGGGACACCTCTCCCTACAGCAGGTTGCTCCAAGCCCCATCCAGCCTGGCCTTCAACACTTCCCGGGATGGGGCATCAACAACTTGCCTGGGCAACCTGTTCCAGTGCCTCACCACCCTCACAGTAAAGAACTTCTTCCTAATATCTCATCTGAATCTCCCCTCTTCCAATTTAAAACCATTACCCCTTGTCCTGTCACTAGACTTCCTGACAAAGAGTCCCTCTCCAGCTCTCCTGGAGCTCCCTTCAGATCCTGGAAGGCTGCTCTCAGGTCTCCTTGGAGCCTTCTCTTCTCCAGGCTGAACAGTCCCAGCTCTCTCAGCCTGTCCTCATAGGAGAGGTGCTCCAGCCCTCTAATCTAATTTGTTTAGAAATTGAAAGGGGTAGGGTTTAAGACCTACATATTCCCAAAACACTGGATGACCTTAGTTTCTCTTCCTCTCCCCCACTGGTAGAACAAGTCATTGCTTAAGAACGGTGCTACACATCCCAAACTATCCCTGCTAGTAGCTTGAAACCACCTTCATCCAAGTATTAAGTGCAATATAAAGGATTGCTGAAAGATTGTTAAGGGACATGATGATACCCCATCCCTGGAAGTGTTTAAGGCCAGGCTGGATGGGGCTTGGAGCAACCTGCTCTAGGGAGAGGTGTCCCTGCCCATGGCAGGGGGGTTGGAACTTGATGACCTCTAAGGTCCCTTCCAACTCTGACCATTCTATGATATCCCAACACTTAATTGGAAAAACAAGCAGATAAACCAAACCACCCCCAACAAAACTAACTCTGCCTTCATCTCCACTCTCCTTCAGGTGCAAGGATGGAGATAGTGGAACCCTTTAAATGCTAAAACTGCCTGAAATTGTCAAGGCCACCTTCACGAATTCATACAGGGCAAAACTAGCTCTGGAGCCTCTACCAGCAACGTCAAACTGGGCCTTAATGGGACTGGTAGGGCTTCTGGAAAAATGAGAAAGCCAGGGTCACTCTTGTGTGGGGCTGGCAGAGAAAAATCAGTGCAGGGCAAGAGGGGAAGGAGCAGCACCTTGCACCAGGCAGCAGGGGCTGTGACTAATTTAAATGGCTTGAAGGAATCCTCTCCAAATCCCAAAGTGCGAAACGCCGCCACGCAAGTCCTCAACTGTGGGGGGGAGGGAGGGGAGAGCAAGGAATTCGGGGAGGGTGNCTATTGCTTAATAGTAACAAGGATGCTGCTGGAGGGGAGGCCAGAGTGCCTGCTTGGCTTCTCTTCCCGGCTCCGTTGGCTCTAGCACCGCATTCATCCTGTCGTCGTAACACGAATTCTGGATCCGTAGCTGTCCCAAACGATTAGGTCAGTGTGAAGAGTTATGACTGTGCCAGGCGTGGGGCCAAGTGACCTTCAGAGGTTAAGAAGGGCTCAAAGTGAAAGAGTGGTTGGCTGCCAAGGCGAAATAATAAATGACATTCTTCAAACAAGGGCTCCAGCCTCCCAACTACTTCAGTAAGCGAGGCGCAGAAATGCAAACAGAGCGGGGGATAACGTGACTCGGTGCTTCACCTTGCTCCAAAGAGCTGGATCTGGCAGCTGTGCAAGGATTAAAAGGAAAAAAAAGGAAAAAAACAACCAAGAAACCCAACCAAAAAATACCTCCAAACCCAAACAGATCTGCCTGAAGGTGCTAACTGCTGGGGGCAGGCGACGCCGCAGCTGAGGAGAACTCGATATTCTCAATATTTATCACAGAAAGAGCAGGGTGAAGAGCCCCTGCACTGCACAGCACCAACTTACAGGCTGGTCACACACTGATTTTTGGAAATATTGGGTTTTTTTATAAGAGAACAGAAGCTAAGAGGGCTGAAAAGCAGCCTGGTGAAAACCTGTCACCTCTTCCCCCGGCTGCTGAAGCAGTGTCAACTCCACTATTGTCTGGGGAATAACAGAAGACTTTGATAGTGACTATTCTTGTTTTGGGGGAAATTTAGGCTTTCTCTTCATCCCTCCACCTTTTGGCACCTTCTTCCCATGCCAGAGGGTTTGAAACTGCCACCAGGCTGCATCTCTACTATTTTATTAACTTCTTCAAGTCAACACAGCCCCTCTGACATGTGCTACCTCCTGAGTCAACCTCGAGCTGCTGCCCACAGTTTACTCAACAGCAACAGCTGCGTGAAACGGGATACAAGTTGGGCAACTGGATGTACCAAAGATGTAAATCCTGGCTTTGTTCAGTTTGCTCTGACCCTGCCTGGAAAAAAAAACAACAAAACAAACCAAAAAACCCACCCCAAAACCCCAAGCCTGTGAGAAGTTTTAGTGTTTGTGCTGTGGCTTTGTGAAATCCATAGTTTGTAGGTTACGGTGCCACTGAAATCACCCTCCAAAGTGGCTGTAAAACACTTGTCAACACCACGAAAGGCTGCCCGTGTTGGTCTAACTGAAGCTGCCAAAACCCTCCTGTCCTCTGTGGACACGCTTGTGTAGTTTATTCTGGCACTGGAAGCAAAACAACCTGCAGTGACTAAGGCACCCTCATAGCAATATAACTTTTTAATGAAAAAAAAAGCAAAAAAAGAGAAAAAAGAAGCATTTAAATGGAGAGGATTGTGCCTTATACCCTTCTCTGTGTTTTCAACTGGGTACAATGTGCTGATGCTCGGGTAAGAAGAGCTTATTTTGGGCTAATTTCAGTACATTAAGAGCAGACTAATATAGAGCAATGCAAAAAAGAGACTTGCCCTGACATAAGGGTGCCCATACAGCGCTTTGCATCAGCTGGATGGACCTAATTTCAAACCCACAAAGTGTCCCTAAGTCTGCCTGAAGGAAAAAAAAAAAGGAAAAAAAAGGCAGTTTTAACAGCAGTTACACAGGTGGAGCCCTGTCTGAATGTCACTCAATCACAGGAATGGCCACGGACAAACTTCCCCTTGTCTCCGGCAGAGTGGAGCAGCCTGAGAGAGAACCTCGCTGGGAGAGAGGGGAGGTCAGGGGGACAAGTCAGCAAAACCAGCAGCCTGACTGTTAGAATCATAGAATGGTCAGAGTTGGAAGGGACCTTATAGATCATCCAGTTCCAACCCCCCTGCCATGGGCAGGGACACCTCTCCCTAGAGCACNATTGCCTGTTACATATTAAAAAAACCAAACTTATTCCCCACCCCTTGGATCATCCATGAGTGAAGCAGCGATTTCCAAATGCTGGGCAGCATGTGGCACCTTCCTCCCTTCTCCCATGGGGATGCAGTGTGGGACAATGTCACCCCAGGTCCCTTTTTGCTCCTTGATGCCACTGATGCTCTCTGAAGAGACCTGTTTCTAACCTTTTCAAGGACAGACACTCTCAAAGTTCAGCTGATTGAAAGTTTTTCATAAGATCACTCCTTTCATCCAACTTATACTCTTACACTTCAGTGCTGAATGTAATCTCTAGTAGGTTGGATTCAACCTGAATATTTCAAAGAATTCAAACCTATCTTCCTTCATCCAGTTGGATTTAGAAGGGAAAAGAGCAGAACAAAGACATAAAGTGGCTGAACACAGACCTGATCAGGGTGGTTGAGATAGTCATCAGCTTCAAAAAGAAAGAAAACAGAGAAAAGAACTTCTCTTGATTCTAATATTTCCAAGCAATGCACAGATTTGTGTACACAAACTGTAATTTGCATAAATTTACAATTCTAATACGTAACATGAACCTGATTTTTGATGGAAACAACAAAGAGGGTTACGATGGAGGAGGAGCAACGGTAGCAACAAGAAAATTCTCCAACCAGAAACTCAAACTCTCTGCACAGATCTCAACTAGGTTAGACAGGAAGAAACCAAAACCCAACCTCTCTACATCCGAGTGGGTCAGGAGTCTTACTTGCACTGCTTTTAATGCCTGAAGCTACTGAGAATGAAGTTCAGGAGACAACTGAACCCCAAACCTGACCAGATTCATAGTTTCTAATTGCAAATCCAGCTAACTCAAACTTTAGGACACAGATAAAACCAGGGAGAAGAACCAGCCAGACCTGCTGCATGCACTGAGGGAGAATTATACACATAGTGAGTGGAGAACATCTAAGAAGAAATGAAACCACCACCACGTTCAAAGGCACCAAGTCTTCAGCAGGTGCTGATGCAACATGGGTATCCAACAGCATATTCCAAATCAAAAGTGGATGAGCAGTAAGGAGGAGTTTTCAGTAAAGAATGATAGAATGGTTTGGGTTGGAAAGGGACCTTCAAGCCCCCCCAGTCCTACCCCCCTGCCCGGGGCGGGGACACCTCCCACCACACCAGGCTGCTCCAAGCCCTGTCCAGCCTGGCCTTGAACCCCTCCAGGGATGAGGCAGCCACAGCTTCTCTGGGTGACCTGGGCCAGGGTCTCACCACCCTCAAACCAAAGTTCTTCCCCACATCTCAGCTCCATCTCCCCTCTTTCAGTGTCAAACCCTTCCCCTTCATCCTAGGGCTCTGCTCCCTCATCAAGACTCCCTCCCCAGCTTTCCTGGAGCCCCTTGAGGGACTAGAAGGTTCTCTAAGGTCTCCCTGGAGCCTTCTCTTTTCCAGGCTGAAAGCTCCCAACTCTCTCAGCCTGTCCTCCCAGCAGAGGAGCTCCAGTCCTCCCAGCATCTCAGTAGCCTCCTCTGGTCCTGCTCCAACAGGTCTATGTCCTCAAGTCCTTGCTGTGCTGAGGCCTCCAGAACTGGACACAGTTCTCCAGGTGGCATCTGACCTCGTGGTTTGCTGTGTGCTCAGAGCACTGTCACAAGCCCGGGAAGGCAGCAGATCCCCAACTCATGGCAGCACAAGGAAGACTGAACCCAAAAAACCTCATGGTACAAAGATGAGGCTTGTTTCTGCTTGTTTTCTGCTTGTTTCTGCCCACGCTCGTTAGAGGAGAGAGTGGAGGAGCTGAGAGATTCCAGCCCAGCAAGGAGCAACACGCTTCAAGTGGCCAAACAGCCTGATTTCAATCTTCCCTCTTCACAGCTTAAACAACGCGGCTTGTCAGTGGGGCTGAGTGATGAGTAAATGGAAAGACCTGATAATAGTTTACAAACATTTAAAGAAATAAATACCAAAGAGTGTGGGCATAAATATATATATATAAAATTATTTCTTTTTAATGGCTAAACAAGGAGCTGCACACAGGAATGTGATGAAATGAAGGCTGATGGTGAAGAACAGCTTCCTGAGAGATTTATCATCCTACGGCCTGGATGCCTGATGACAGAGATCATAGAATCATAGACTGGTCAGAGTTGGAAGGGACCTTCAAGATCATCAAGTTCCAACCCCCCTGCCATGGGCAGGGACACCTCCCACCAGACCAGGTTCCTCAAAGCCCCATCCAGCCTGGCCTTGGACACCTCCAGGGACGGGGCAGCCCCAGCTTCTCNGAAAGATCACTTGAAATTAGGCTGGTCAAAGGAGAAACCACACAAATAGGCCTAAGGTGGCAAAGAAACTGCTAAGACAGCCACCAGCATTCACCCCTCTAACTTGTTTTACAGATTTTCCTTATTTTGTGGTTGTTTCTGACACCCTCTCCACAATAAATAAGGAAATAGCTTCATCTCTGCTGCTGGAGTCCACCTCCTCGCTAATACAAGCTATTTGCTGTTTCACCTCTTTTTTTCCCTTCACTGGAGCCATCCATCCAACTGGCGGTTTCAATTATTTATCCATAATGATCCCCGGGATTCTTTCCCCCCCCGATCAGCTTTGTTGGATGGCTGCTCCATGTAGCACACACTCCTTCGCTCCATCCCAACTTCTTTTCCAGTTATCTAGATGGAACGGCATTTGTCACTTCAATTATCCACATTTTTTGGAATCCAGCCCTGCTTGTTCTTCATTAGAAGCTCAAATCTTCCAACGTTTTGGGCACCCTACTCCTACCAAAGCCAACAAGCCACTGAGGAGACGCAGAGTCGCATCGGATACGGCTCAACTGTTTTGCCTCCAGTTTCTCTATTATCTTTTTTTTTTCTTTTCTTTTGGAAATCTTGCTTCCAACACTGTCTTCCAAACCATTTCTATAAACAGACAGAATTAAAGATACTAAAAATGACCCTGGGAGAAGCAGGAGGGGTGGAAGGGGGTGGAAGTCACTTTTGTTTGAGTGTTTACTCACTAAATACACTGGTTATGACCAGTCCTACAATTCTGGAAGGGGTGATATCTTTCACAAGAGATTTGAGAATCTCCTTTCCCCCCCTGGCAGCACAGACTTGGGTGAGGAGACAGCCAGATCTGAGCTGAGCTAAAACACAAAGGACTCGAAGGCTGAGGCATCTCAACTGTGCACCCAAGAGCATGAAATAAACAGAAAGCTCAAGCCACAGCCACTTCCACGGTCTTTAGTCCTCTAAACTCTTCCCTCAATCGTTGACCAACAGCCTTGGATGGGAATCTTGTGGAAATCAGGCCCCTGATCCACATGCCTGGTTGTTTACATTTCTTTTTACCTTCCTCATCACTGCTGTCAGACACAAGTTGTTTGATTCGCTTCCTCTTTTTCTTTACGTTTTCTGGATCTCTTTCTTCCTCGTTATCCGACTTGTCCACCCTCTTCATTCTACTGCCAAAAAGAGAAAAGGGAAAAAATCAGGAATGGGCAAGTTTTGGCTGTTGTGTGTGCACAAAAGTATCACACATGCCTAGATGAGCACGTTCATAGAATCACAGAATCATAGAATGGTCAGAGTTGGAAGGGACATTCAAGATCATCCAGTTCCAACCCCCCTGCCATGGGTAGGGACACCTCTCCCTAGAGCAGGTTGCTCCAAGCCCCATCCAGCCTGGCCTTAAACACTTCCAGGGATGGGGCATCAACAACTTCCCTGGGCAACCTGTTCCAGTGCCTCACCACCCTCACAGCAAAGAACTTCTTCCTAATATCTCATCTAAATCTTCCCTCTTCCAATCTAAAACCACTACCCCTCGTCCTGTCACTAGACCTGTTCCTGACAGAAGTACTGCTGAGGAAATCAAATATCTCTGTACCTCTTAAAAAGATGACCATCACAGAATGATACGGGGTTGGAAATGACCTCTGGAGATCACCTAGTCCTGCCAAAGCAGGGTCACCCAGAGCAGGTCCCACAGGAACGTGTCCAGGTGGGGTCTGAATGTATCTAGAGGAGACTCCACCACTGCTCTGGGTAACCCCTGGAAGGCCTCTAGCACCCTCAAAGTCAAGAAGTTCCTCCTCATGTTGAGATGGGGCTTCTGATGGTCAAGTCTGTGCCCGTTCCCTCTTGTCTTGTCACTGGGCACCACTGGAGAAAGACTGACCCCATTCTCTGGCACCCACCCTTGAAGTATTTCTAGGTGTTGATCAGATCCCTCCTCAGTCTTCTCTTCTCCAGACTAAAAAGACCCTAAGAGAGATGCTCCAGGCCTCTCATCATCTCTGTAGCCTTCAAGTAAAGTCATGTTGAAGTAAACTCAGCTAAACAGTTGAGCATTTTCAAGCCTCTCATCCTTACCCATCCCCAGTTCTCCAAAACAAGGAGGACTTCTTTAGCCCCTCTGCAGCTCAATGTTTTGCCCAGAAACCTCCCTGCCCTTGGCCACAGCGACCTGGCAAGAGGGCATTTCTGATCTTGTCTCTGTAGCTTCAGCCTCCCAAACACTCACGTCCCCAACAGCATCTCTCAGAAGCTCTTTTGACAGCCTGCTCGCCCCTGACTGACTATGAGGTAGTGTCTCAGAATCCTGGAGCCATTTTTAAAGACTACTGGAAAAATAAAATAGCTTCTTTCTTTCTAATGTTGGCGAGACGTGTCAGACTAACAAGCCTGGAGGCTAAAGGCCCACGTATCCTCCTAGAGCTGCTACAGCCCAAGTGGCCTTCCCAACACCAGGCTGCCAACAGGCAGTTTCCAAGCCCTTTCCAAGCTTTTTGAACAAGGCTATCAAGAAGAGCAGTAACTGTGAAGGTGGGTTGGGAGGTTTGCTCACCTATTTAGTTAGAAACGGGTTGAGACCACCAATTAATTACTCACAGGCCACCAGAGAGCCATCAGACTGGTAATGATTTTGGGGTTTTTTTGTGTCTCTGTCAGTTTGGGTTGGATTCAACACAAAGGGCTGAACTTTCAAATTTACTCGGAGCCTCAGCCCAAAGTAAACCAGGGGCATTGAAAGGAGCAGCACATTAGTGATGGGAATCAACAAGCAGAACTTTGTGTGCTGGGAGCTGTGTACATACAAATTTGGGGAATATTGTACCTTTCCCCACAGTACAGGTGCTCCTGCCAGCCCCCCTAGATCACCTGGGGGGTCTACACTAAGTCTGCTCCCAGCAAGAGCTTGTCTCATGAAAAGCCACCCCCTCCCAACTGAAGACAACCTGGACCCTGGCCCTTCCCATTAGCAATGGTACAAATGGCCCTGAGGCATCTAGAGCATTAAATGGAAAAGAAATATTAGGAAAGAGTTCCAAAAGAGATAATTTTAGCCAGGTTTCATGCAATTTAGGAGTTGGAAACGGGAGGAGAGCCAGCACTGTAGGACCAGCCAGCTCCACACAGGCCATCAACAAGGGGGTTAAGAGATGACAGGGACCCTGAACGGTGTGGCTCACCTTTTTTTGTCTTTTTGTTGACTTCTAGCAGACTCTGTTTTCTTCCCAGGTTTCTCCACTGCAGTATTAGGGGCTGACTCTGGTTCTGGTTCAGGAACTGAAGTTGAAGGCTTGGCCACTTCTTTCTCTTCCTTTGGCTGCTCAGGCCCAGAGTTGACTTTAAGTTTATCTGTGAAAAAAACATGAAAAAAACAGAAACACTGAGCATCATGAATGAGAACTTACAAGGAGTTGCCTGAACAAAACACTGTGCACTCAGAACACAGAACAGGTCCAGTGGAGGCCACCAAGATGATCAGAGGGATGGAGCACCTATCCTATGAGGACAGGCTGAGGGAGCTGGGGTTCTTCAGCCTGGAGAAGAGAAGGTTCCGGGGAGACCTTGGAGCAGCCTTCCAGGATCTCAAGGGGAGCTCTGGGACAGCTGGAGAGGGACTCTTGGTCAGGGAGCGGAGTGATAGGACAAGAGGTAATGGTTTTAAATTGGAAGAGGGGAGATTTAGATGGGATATTAGGAAGAAATTCTTTGCTGTGAGGGTGGTGAGGCACTGGGACAGGTTTCCCAGAGAAGTTGTGGCTGCCCCATCCCTGGAGGGGTTCAAGGCCAGGCTGGATGGGGCTTGGAGCAACCTGGTTTGGTGGGAGGCAACCCTGATCAGGGCCGGGGGTTAGAATAGGATGGTCTTTAAGGTCCCTTCCAACCCAAACTATTCTATGATTTATGCTTAAATTTCTAGATGATTTAACAGTTTGGTTCTGCTCCTTACGGCACAGCCCAAGCACTGCAGCCATTAAACTCTGCAGAGGGGACAGTGGCAGAAGTCCTCGGAGTCACCAGGACCAGAAGCACAGAATCATAGAATGGTCAGAGTTGGAAGGGACCTTCAAGATCATCAAGTTCCAACCCCCCTGCCATGGGCAGGGACACCTCTCCCTAGAGCAGGTTGCTCCAAGCCCCATCCAGCCTGGCCTTCAACACTTCCAGGGATGGGGCATCAACAACTTCCCTGGGCAACCTGTTCCAGTGCCTCACCACCCTCACAGGAAAGAACTTCTTCCTAAGATCTCATCTAAATCTCCCCTCTTCCAATTTAAAACCATTACCCCTCATCCTGTCACTAGACTTCCTGACCAAGAGTCCCTCTCCAGCTCTCCTGTAGGCTCCCTCTTCCAGACAGTCCCCTTGGCATAACACCACATTCCCTGTACCCCCTCATCCTAGGGCTCCCCTCTCTGCTCAAGAGTCTCTCTCCATCTTTCCTGGAGTGCCTGGACTGGAAAGGGCTCCAAGGTCTCCCCACGAGCCTTCTCTTCTCCAGGTTGAATTCCCCCAACTCTCTCAGTCTGTCTTCAAATCTTTATAGTCCGCTTATCCCTCCTAAATTAGAGTTTTAATAAAGCACAAAAGAGCCCAGAAACAAAAGAATCAGGACTGATGAAGAGCAAGGAGAGCTATGTGCAACCTGCATAACATTAGAACCCATGATTAGTATTCTAATTAGTGGCTTCTTGTCCCACCCCAACCCTAATGTGATGAAGAACCAGCCTCTTGCCTACACAGCACCATGAAGAAGGACAATTCTGCATCTAATGGCTTAATTTAGAACCAGATCTGAGACAGTAGGTCCAGAGGAGAGCACAATAATGTATTTATCAAGCTGACAGGTGGTGCTGTTAACAAACTAACACCTAATTACTGTCTGTGAGCTTCATTCAGCAGCTTTCCATGAGCCTCACCAGCAGAGAGGAGCAGACAAGTCAGAAACCTCCATTATCCCAAGCACTAGATGCCTCAGCGAAGAAAAAGCGTTCAAAATTGAGATCAAACTACTCTGTCAATAGGAACAGGGGCTGCCGAGAGGCTTGGGGAGATTCCACGCCAAGGCCTTTCTGACACCACTTGGAAAAGAAGCTGGCTGCTCCACTGAAGAAGGGAAAACATCTCATCCAAAAGAGCTTGAACGACAGCTCTCTTATTTATGACCAACAGCAGAGAGCCGGAGGACCCAATTATCGTTAACTCGGCACTTTCTGGCAACGGTGAAATCTTTGAAGCCAGGAGAGATGTACAACATCCAGGGTGATTCCAGGAGTAAGATTTATTCCCTATCTCTCTTCTATACACATAATCATTTCCAGTTCTGCTCGGTTTGCTCCTTCCCTACAGCAACCTCATGAATTTCCTTGAAGAGCTTCCCTGAAAGAACTCAGCAGAGAAGTGAAACCTGATGGAAATCGTGAAAATCATAGAATCATAGAATGGTCAGAGTTGGAAGAGACCTTCAAGATCATCAAGTTCTAACCCCCCTGCCATGGGCAGGGACACCTCTCCCTAGAGCAGGTTGCTCAAAGCAATCCACAAAGCTTTTTCCACCACCACTGGGTTGTCTTTACCACCCAGTTTCTTGGGTTGTAAAGCTGGTCTGGGGTTCCTCTCAGATCTTAAGGATTTACTTAATTGTAGTGACCAAGCTTAAGCTTGAGAAGTTTAGGCTGGAAGTGTCCTCAGCTCCCTCAGCCTCATCAAAACAAGAACTCAAAGATGCCCAAAAGTGCTGTGCCTTACTGGAACCGTACCCTGCAAACCTCTGACAGAAGGCTGTCAGAAAGCAAACTTCTCAGAAAGGACATGGAACTGTTGGAACAGGTCAAGCGCAGGGCCACCAAAACGATCAGAGGGCTGGAGCACCTCTGCTGTGAGGACAGGCTGAGAGAGCTGGGGCTGTTCAGCCTGGAGAAGAGAAGGCTCCAGGGAGACCTGATAGCAGCCTTCCAGGATCTGAAGGGAGCTCCAGGAGAGCTGGGGAGGGACTCTTGGTCAGGAAGTGGAGTGACAGGACGAGGGGTAATGGTTTTAAATTGGAAGAGGGGAGATTTAGATGAGATCTTAGGAAGAAGTTCTTTGCTGTGAGGGTGGTGAGGCACTGGAACAGGTTGCCCAGAGAAGTTGTTGATGCCCCGTCCCTGGAAGTGTTTAAGGCCAGGCTGGATGGGGCTTGGAGCAACCTGCTCTAGGGAGAGGTGTCCCTGCCCATGGCAGGGGGGTTGGAACTGGATGATCTATAAGGTCCCTTCCAACTCTGACCATTCTATGATTTTATGATTCTCCGTTTACTCTCTCCCAGTAAATCTTCTCTGAATCCTCTTGTGCTCACAATCATAAAGGTGTCTTTGAAGAAAGCTCTACAGTCCTTTTCCAACGTTTATTTAGAAGCTTCAGTGTATTTTCTTGTAGAGTTGGATAATTTAGGTCTGCAGGGAAGTCCAGAGGCCACCTATTACAAACCCCTGCTCAAAGGGAAAGGCCACCCTTCATTTTTATCCTCCAGTTAGGAGCTCTTCGGTTTTCAGTAGAGAAATGAACCCAAAAACATAACCACAGACTCCTCAGTGATCTGTGATAAAAAGCCAGCATCGTTAACACACCCTGCACAACAGGTTTTGGCAAACATTTTACCAATAGCAAGTCTTCCAGCCAGAAGTACTCACTTTAAATCACATTTCTTCTGCGCTAAAAACCCCTTCCCAGGTTAGTCTGCACAAATATGTCATTTTGATCTCCATCCAGCAAGAGTTTTGTCTGAAAAACTTCTCTCACAACTTTTAATTTTTGCCTTAAAAGTCACATACAAAACCATTAACCCCTCTGAAGCCCAAAAAAGCAGAAGAATACTATCAAAGAATCACAGAATGATCTGGGGTTGGAAGGGACCTCTGGAGATCATCCAGTCCAACCCCCTGCCAAAACAGGTCCACCCAGAGCAGGTCCTACAGGAACGTGTCCAGGTGGGGTTTGGATGTCTCCAGAGGAGAAGACTCCACCACGTCTCTCAGCAGCCTCTACAAGTGCTCTGCAACCCTCACAGGATACAACCTCCTACTCATGTTGAGATGGAACTTCCCATGTCAATTCGTGCCCTTTTCCTCCTGTCACAGACTCCATCCCCTCTCCGGGCAGCCTCTGCCAGGGCTCTACCACCCTCAAAGTCAAGAAGTTCCTCCTCATGTTGAGATGGAACTTCTTATGGTCCAGTTTGTGTCCGTTCCCTCTTGTCCTGTCACTGGGCACCTCTGAAAAAAGACTGGTCCCATTCTCCTGACACCCTCCCTTGAAGGATTTCTAGGTGTTGATCAGATCCCCCCTCAGGTTTCTCTTCTCCAGACTACACAGACTCAAGTCCCTCAGCCTTTCCTCTTAAGAGAGATGCTCCAGGCCTCTCATCATCTTCGTGGTCCTCTGCTGTCCCCTCTCCAGCAGTTCCCTGTCCTTCTGGAACTGGGGAACCCAGAACTGGTCCAAGTGCTCCAGATGGGGCCTCGCCATGGCAGAGCAGAGGGGGAAGATGACATCCCTTGACCAGTATGGAAAGCTAAGAAAAGAGGGGATATAAAAACAATGCAACAAGTTTGGTGGGGTGGAAAGGAAGATTTCCATTCATTTCTGTTCATGAGTCCCATCGCAGCTGTACCACAAGTTGTTTGGTATTAGGCATCTTTCCTTCCAGGATCTGAAGGGAGCTCCAGGAGAGCTGGAGAGGGACCCTTTGTCAGGAAGTCTAGTGACAGGACAGGGGGTAGTGGTTTTAAATTGGAAGAGGAGAGACTTAGATGAGATCTTAGGAAGAAATTCTTTGGTGTGAGGGTGGTGAGGCACTGGAACAGGTTGCCCAGAGAAGCTGTGGCTGCCCCATCCCTGGAGGGGTTCAAGGCCAGGTTGGATGGGGCTTGGAGCAACCTGGTGTGGTGGGAGGTGTCCCTGCCCATAGCAGGGGGTTGGAACTGGATGATCTTGAAGGTCCCTTCCAACTTTAATCACTGTATGATTCTATGATCACTGTTTTGGTTCATTTTTTTTTTAAATTACTACTTAGCTAAAAAAAACCTCCAAACAAACAGAAATTTCCAATATCCCTCAGGATTTGTATTACAATCTTTTTTTTATATTTTAAATACAGCAGGCTGGTCCCTGACCACAATGGTTTCTGAAAACAGATGCATGTTATGAAGCACTTACTCATGGCGACTTTTCCAAAGAAGTTGTTGATGCTGTTGCTCTTCACTGGTGGTTTGCTGCTCGCTGTGGACACCTAGAAGCAAACAGAGGAGTAACCACAGGAATTATTCACACAACACAGCCCGCCAAACACGTAGTGATGCTTCTGCTGTGTCCAGCTTTGGAGGCCTCAGCATGGGAAGGACTTGAGGACATGGAGCTGTTGGAGCAATGCCAGAGGAGGCCACAGAGATGCTGGGAGGGCAGGCTGAGAGAGTTGGAGTCCTTCATAGAATCATCGTAGAATCATAGAATGGTCAGAGTTGGAAGGGACCTTCAAGATCATCAAGTTCCAANACACACAAACCCACCTAAGGAAGGTTGTGCTCCTAATCCCATTTATTTTCATGAAAAAGGAAAAAAAGAAGGGAATCAGACACCAAAGTTCTCAAACCGCGCAGATACGCACATTTTAGAGGTTCTAAATTCACTATAAAATCCAGAAAAATGAACCAAAATGTACTCAGCTGCTATGAAAAGAAAGGCAAGGCACACGCAGGGAACGTTACAGCTTTAATACCCATTTACTGGCCACGTTGCTTTAAAAACAATTACACTAATTAAAATTAAAACCTAATCCTATCCTGGAAAAGGCAGCAGCGGAGAAGATAAACAATTTAGTCTTGTGCAGGTCAAGCTCTGCAACTTCCCTCGCAGACCAAGTTTAAACACCTTGCTACTTTTAAGACCTGAACTTCTCAGATTTCACTGATTGCTCAAAACAAATCCTTTTAAGCACAATGGAGAGAGCGAGATCCTCCACCGGTGTGTATATAGTGGCATAACTGAGGACAATGGAAGAATTGTCTCAATAATGCAGCTATGCTGGTTTATACTGGAGATCTGGCACGAGATCTGGCAGGAGGAGGGACGTCAAAACCTCAAAGTTACAGCAAATAACACTTTTGTGGGTAAGACAAGAGCGTGGCACAACATATTCTCCCCCAAGATCATAGAATGGTTAGAGTTGGAAGGGACCTTAAAGATCATCAAGTTCCAACCCCCCTGCCCTGGGCAGGGACATAGAAGGTAAGGTTGTACTGTATCACTGACTATAAAACAGTGACAGCATTCCCAGGGGACAGTTCCCTGTTTAACATCTTTGTTTGGGACATGGATAGAAGATAGAGTGCACCCTCAACAAGTTTGCTGATGATGCCAAGCTTGGTGGCATGGTGGACACGCTGGAGGGAAGGGATGGCATCCAGAGGGACCTGGACAGGCTGGAGAGGTGGGCTCATGCAAATCTCATGAAGTTCAACCAAGCCAAGTGCAGGGTCCTGCACCTGGGACATGGCCATCCCAGGCACAAATACAAGTTGGGCAGAGAATGGCTGGAGAGCAGCCCTGAGGAGAAGGACTTGGGAGTGCTCCTGGATGAGAAGCTCCCCAGGAGCCGGCAGTGCGTCCTGGCAGCCCAGAAACCAACCCCAGCCTGGGCTGCAGCAAAAGAAGCGTGGCCAGCAGGGCCAGGGAGGGGATTCTCCCCCTCTGCTCTGCTCTCATGAGACCCCACCTGGAGCAGTGTCCAGCTTTGGAGGCCTTCGCACAGAAGAGACATGGACCTGTTGTTGCGGGGACAGAAGAGGCCATGAAGATGCTGGGAGGACAGGCTGAGAGAGCTGGAGGAGTTCAGCCTGGAGAATAGAAGGCTCCAGGGAGACCTTAAGAACCCCTTCCAGTCCCTCAAAGGGTTCCAGAAAAGCTGGGGAGGGACTCTTGATCAGGGAGGGGAGCCAGGCTGGATGGAGCTTTGAGCAACCTGGTGTCCCTGCCCATAGCAGAGGGGTTGGAACTGGATGATCTTTAAGGTCCCTTCCAACTCCAACCATTCTATGATTCTAATAGGGAAGGATTATACACTGAAAGAGGGTAGATGGAGACCAGACGTGGGGAAGAACTTCTTTGCTGCGAGGGTGGTGAGACCCTGGCCCAGGTTGCCCAGAGAAGCTGTGGCTGCCCCATCCCTGGAGGGGTTCAAGGCCAGGCTGGATGGGGCTTGGAGCAGCCTGGTGTGGTGGGAGGTGTCCCTGCCCATGGCAGGGGGGTTGGAACTGGATGATCTTGAAAGTCCCTTCCAACTCTAACCATTCTATGATTCTCTGACATCAAGTTTAGCACTGGAAGCAGCAGATGAGGCAGCACTACAGTGGTTGAGGTTATTTAGGTCAAGTAAGAGCAAGGCTAGAAGAGCAGTTCGTTAAAGTTATTAACCCAGAGGGTGCCAAAAGGGTCTGAGTTAACTTACACTCGGGGCCTCCTTTGCTTCTGCTTTCGTTTCCTTATTTGCATCCTGGGGTTTGGAAGCTGCTTTGGCTGCAAACATCCCCATGATCCCTTTGGGCTGCTGCGAGGTCTGTTTAGTGGTCGATGGACCGTGGCCGTTGACCGTGGGTACGTTGACGGTGTTTGTGTCACTTGGTGTCTGGGAACCAGCCTGCACAGATGTCTGTGCCCGAGAAACTTCAGCCAAGGGCCTTGGGACCGCAGCAGCACATTGAATGGCACTGAACCTGTGTGACAGAGTGAAAAAAAATCTAATTAGTCACTTAACTTCTTATTTTTCACCTCGGTTTCCTCACCGGCAAGGCCTTGCCTTTTCTGGTCCTGTGTTCTGTTATAAAAAGAAAAGAAGAGCAATTCATAGAATCATAGAATGGTTAGAGTTGGAAGGGACCGTAGAGATCATCAAGTTCTAACCCTCCTGCCACGGGCAGGGACACCTCTCCCTTGAGCACATTGCTCCAAGCCCCATCCAGCCTGGCCTTGAACCCCTCCAGGGATGGGGCAGCCACAGCTTCTCTGGGCAACCTCTTCCAGTGCCTCACCCCCCTCACACCAAAGAACTTCTTCCTGAGATCTCATCTAAATCTCCCCTCTTCCAATTCAAAACCATTACCCCTCGTCCTGTCACTACACTTCCTGACCAAGAGTCCCTCTCCAGCTTTCCTGGAGCTCCCTTCACATCCTGGAAGGCTGCTATCAGGTCTCCCCGGAGCCTTCTCTTCTCCAGGCTGAACAGCTCCAGCTCTCTCAGCCTGTCCTCACAGCAGAGGTGCTCCAGCCCTCTGAGCATCTTGGTGGCCCTGCGCTGGACCTGTTCCAACAGTTCCATGTCCTTTCTGTGTTGAGGACTCCAGAGCTGGACACAGGACTCCAGGTGGGGTCTCAGGAGCACAGAGCAGAGGGGAAGAATCCCCTCCCTGGCCCTGCTGGCCACGCTTCTTTTGATGCAACCCAGGATGGGGTTGGCTTTTCTGGGCTTAAATTTGCACGTGGGACAGAACGAGAGCAACGGAGCCCTCTATCAAAAAGATCAGCAGAACCCATCAGCAAGAGCTGTGGCGTTAAAAGAAGCTCTTCAGACTTCACGGGGGGTGTAAAGCCCGTCTCCACATCCAGGGTGGAGATGGAGCAGGCTGCATTTTATTCCTAAAACGGGTTACACTCGCTCTAAAGTTTGCAGCATAAATAATTGTGCTGCTGTCTGATGATCTAAAACATTTACAGCTTTCAGATGCTCTGACAGGGTCCACCACGGCCACAATCGCAGCAGCCAGGTAAGCAAATCACAACTGAATGTGAACTAATTAATCAGCTCAGGAAATATCCTGATTTAACTATATAAAGTCATTTCCCTGTAATCACTAGTAGGTGGAGATGCATCTCAAGCTTGTAACAGTCTGAAACGTGATTGTTTGGGGGATAGAAGAACCAAATGACGTGCTCCCAGTGACAATACAGTTGGGAATAGCAGTGCCCAAAAATAACTGAACTCTGCTCCCCACTGTGCAAATCACAGGCGAGGCTTTCCAGATTTCCCACACAAATGCCACAAAAAGAGCACAGACTCAGGCCTTCCCCTCCACCGAATTACACATCATATTTTGATTTGCATAAGCATATTTTTATTTGCATAATGCTGCCAATTAATTTCTGCGCCTCGGTACTAGCGGCTCACAGGCACAGCCCACTTCTCAGATCAGGAACTGAGTTGTTTTCACAAAACAACACCATTTCTAGGCCCCAGCCACAATCTCTTGACATTCAAACATTTAAAGGAGGGAAAGAATCATAGAATCATAGAATGGTCAGAGTTGGAAGGGACCGTACAGATCATCCAGTTCCAACCCCCCTGCNGAGGTGCTCCAGCCCTCTGAGCATCTTGGTGGCCCAAAGAAGACTTTGAAGGAAGGAAAAAAAATATAATTAAATAGTCTTACTTTATTTTCTACTTCCATCTGTTTGCAACTTAATCAATAGGTGAGATCTTAGGAAGAAGTTCTTTACTGTGAGGGTGGTGAGGCACTGGAACAGGTTGCCCAGGGAAGTTGTTGATGCCCCATCCCTGGAAGTGTTCAAGGCCAGGCTGGATGGGGCTTGGAGCAACCTGCTCTAGGGAGAGGTGTCCCTGCCCATGGCAGGGGGGTTGGAACTGGATGATCTTGAAGGTTCCTTCCAACTCTGACCATTCTATGATTCTATGATTCTATAATGTCACTCCTGGGGCAGCTTTTGCTCCTGCTTCCCATCCCCATAAACCACCAAAACGCTCCAGATGACAAATAATAAACAGTAAAACATACTGACCGTGCAACAAGTACATCTAAATCTCACAAGTTTAACTTGCCCTCATGCTGCTGTGTGACTATGGAGCTGATGGGCTCGATCCAAAAAAGAGAAGCAATATTTGGACTGTGCTCTGCAAGCAAGGAACTGCCTCCTCTTGGAAAGTTGACATTAGCAACGTCTTAAATCCAGTTCTAGTACAACATCCAGCCACCTTCACCAACTTCCCAGGTCCCATAGAACACAGAAGAGAATAAAGGTCCTTGCCCCAGAGGCTGTGAGATATATGGGCTGAGAGGGAAATGCAAGAAGCCAACAGGTTCTATTTGCTCTAAACACACACACAGTCAAACCTCTGTCTTCTGCAGGTGCTGCAGGAATCTTGTCTCGAGTGTAAAATATAACTCACGCAGCTGACAAGGGAGAGGGAATAAGGTCGCTCTGAATTTAGTTCAGCCAAGCCACAGGTGAAGAATTATAGAATCATAGAATGGTCAGAGTTGGAAGGGACCTTCACGATCATCCAGTTCCAACCCCCCTGTCATGGGCAGGGACACCTCTCCCTAGAGCAGGTTGCTCCAAGCCCCATCCAGCCTGGCCTTAAACACTTCCAGGGATGGGGCATCAACAGCTTCCCTGGGCAACCTGTTCCAGTGCCTCACCACCCTCACACCAAAGAACTTCTTCCTAAGATCTCATCTAAATCTCCCCTCTTCCAATTTAAAACCATTACCCCTCGTCCTGTCACTAGACTTCCTGACCAAGAGTCCCTCTCCAGCTCTCCTGTAGAAAGAAGGATGGATTGAGGAAGGAAGGATGGAGAAGGTGGATTTTTTAGAGTTTGGTTGGGAAATTTCTGCTCCAGAAGCCCTGGATTCACACGTAGGCCTTCACAAAGCAATTTCAGAATCCAAATTGTCAAAGTCTGGAAGGCAAAGTCATCTCAGACACAAGTATCACCACAAAGGGCTGCCAGAGAGCAAAAAAGACTTGACCAAGGCAACTGCAGCCAAACCCACAGCACACGTCTCCATCAGACCAGGGTTTTCTAGCACTCAGCAGGGTCTTGACACTCATGTTTGAAACACAGCTTCTAATATGTTATTTTTCTCAACAACTCTCTCGTCAGCATTTTGGGATAGAGTGCATCCTCAGCAAGTTTGCTGATGACACCAAGCTCGGTGGCGCGGTTGACATGGTGGAGGGAAGGGAGGCATCCAGAGGGACCTGGACAGGCTGGAGAGGTGGGCTCATGCAAATGGCATGAAGTTCAACCAAGCCAAGTGCAGGGTCCTACACCTGGGAGGTGGCAATCCCAGGCACAAATACAGGTTGGGCAGAGAATGGCTGGAGAGCAGCCCTGAGGAGAAGGACTTGGGAGTGCTCCTGGATGAGAAGTTCCACAGGAGCCGGCAGTGCGCGCTGGCAGCCCAGAAACCAACCCCAGCCTGGGCTGCAGCAAAAG
>VXBW01000405.1:0-10078 GCA_013400375.1 Thinocorus orbignyianus
TATGTTCTGAGGCCCACACGTATGTTCTGTATCCCAGAAGCGTGTTCCTGGCCCCACACGCCTATTCTGGGCCTCACACATATGTTCTGGGTCCCACACACGTGTTCCTGGCCCTACACGCCTTTTCTGGGCCCCACACGCGTGTTCCTAGCCTCACATGCATGTTCTGAGCCCCAGATGTATTTTCTAGGCCCCACACACAGGTTCTGGAGTACACATGTATGTTCTAGGCCCCACATGCGTGTTCTGGGCCCCAAAAGCATGTTGCTGGCCCCACATTTATGTTCTGGGCTTCACAGACATTTTCTGGGCCCCACACGTATGTTCTGGCCCCCACACGAGTGTTCTGTTCCCCTCACGCATGNAACTTATGTTCTGGGCCCCACACGTGTGTTTCTGGCCCTACACGTATGTTCTGGGCCCCATACACGTGTTCTTTACCCCAGACGTATGTGCTAGGCCCCACACGCGTGTCTCTGGCCCCACACGTATGTTCTGGGCCTCACATGCGTTTTTCTGGGTCCCAATTGTATGTTCAGGGCTCCACACGCTTGTTCTGGGCCCCACACAAGTATGTTCTGATCCCCAAACGCGTGTTCCCAGACCCCACATGTATGTTCTGGGCCCCACATGTATTTTATGGGCCCCACAAGTGTATTCCTGGCTCCACACGCGTGTTCCTGGCCCCACATGCCTGTTCTGGTCTCCACACACGTGTTATGGGCCCTGCACGCGTGTTTTGGGGCCCCACACGCATGTTTTTGGTCCCACATGCTTGTACTAGGCCCCAAATGTATGTTCTGGGCTCCATGTGTGTTATGGGCCCCACACGTGTTTTTTTTTGGCCCCACACGCGTATTTCTGGTCCCACACACGTGTTCTGGGCCCCACATATATGTTCTGGGCCCCACACGTGTGTTCTGGGCTTCATATATATGTTGTGGGCCCCAAACGCGTGTTCTGGGCCCCACACGTGTGTTCTGGGCTTCACATGTATGTTCTGGGCCCCACATGCATGTTCCTGGCCTAACACGCGTGTTCTGGGCCCCTCGTGTATGTTCTGGGCCCCACACGTATGTTCTGGGACCCACACAGGCATGTTCCTAGTCCCACAAGCGTTATACTGGCCCCACATGCGTGTTCTGGACCCCACGTGTTTGTTTTCTGCCCGACACACATGTTATGGGCCTCCCACGTATGTTCTGGGCCCCACATGTATGTTCTGAGCCCCACACGTATGTTCTGAGGCCAACAAACGTGAGTTGAGAAAATACATTAAGGACAACCTTCGCAAACCAGGAGGACCCTTTAATTTATGAGAAGAAGCCCTAAAGGGAACTGTTCTCCAAAAAGGATTCACACAGAAACCTACTATCAGAAAACGGTAGAATCCTAGAATGGTTAGAGTTGGAAGGGACCTTAAAGATCATGGAGTTCCAACCCCCCTGCCCTGGGCAGGGACACCTCCCACCACGCCAGGTTGCTCCAAGCCCCATCCAGCCTGGCCTTGAACCTCTCCAGGCATGGGGCAGCCACAGCTTCCAGTGCCTCACCACCCTCACACCAAAGAAGTTCTTCTTAAGATGTCATCTAAATCTCCCCTCTTCCAATTTAAAACCATTACCCCTCGTCCTGTCACTCCACTCCCTGACCAAGAGTCCCTCTCCAGCTCTCCTGGAGCTCCCTTCAGATCCTGGAAGGCTGCTCCAAGGTCTCCCCGGAGCCTTCTGTTCTCCAGGCTGAACAGTCCCAGCTCTCTCAGCCTGTTCTCACAGCAGAGCTGCTCCAGCCCTCCCAGCATCTTGGTGGCCTCCGCTGGACCCGTTCCACCAAGTCCCTGTCCTTTCTGTGTTGAGGACTCCAGAGCTGGACACAGTGCTCCAGGTGGGGTCTCAGGAGCGCAGAGCAGAGGGGACACCTACCCAAGAGCAGCTACAGACAACAAGCACCGACCAAAGGCCGCCAGGCCGCAGCCGAGACGGGGGGGCAGTGCCGAGGCGAGGGGCAGTGCTGAGGCGGACGGAGCGCACGGCGCGTACCCCAACCGCAACCCCGTACGCACACACGGAAGCACTCGTGTCCGCCTAATATGACGTCACCAGACAGGATGCGTCCGCCCACCGTCCCGCATGGCGGGCTGCTCTGGACGGCGCCGCGCGGCGCTGAGATCACGTGCACATCACGTGATTCCCCCCGTCCCGGGAAGATGACGTAACTGGCCGCGGGTCAGGTGATCCGTGCCTACGCGCAGCGGGGCCGGGCGCAGATGGCGGACACCGAGGCCGAGGCGGCTCCGCGGCCCGAGATGCAGCGGCTGGTGGCGGCGCTCCGGGCCCGCCTCTGGCAGCTGCAGACGGAGCTGCGCGAGCAGGAAGTGTCGGAGGCTTCGTCTCGGGCGTACTGCCGGGGCTTCTGCCAGGTACGCCGGTGCGGGCCGGGCCGCGGCCTTGCCGCAGGCCGGGCGTTGGGCCTGGAGCGACCCCGGCGGGCTCCCTCCGCCGCGGTACGCGCCCCGCGCTGCCGCTGGCAAAAGGCTTCCCTTCCGGGGGCTCCGCCGGTTCTTCCGGAGCTGCCGTTGGTGCGGGCTGGGGCTGACGGCGGCCTGCGCCACTGCCCGGCGGGGAAGTGCGCGCCCCGCCGCGGGGCTGCCGCATGGGCGCTNACCCTCGGGGGGTTCTTTGGGGTTTCTCTGGGGCAGGCGGACCGCGCTGCTCTCTCTCAGTGCAGTCGTGGTTTGTTTCCTGGAGCTCCGGGTTTCTGTTCTTTACGTGCCCTGCGATCAAAATTACGAGTTCCTCCTTGATTGAGATATGCCGTGGAACAAGCAGCGCTTGATGGTTTGTGAAGACTGAAGTCACTAAATGAGCTGCATTGGTCTGCTGATCCTGACTGAATGCTTGCTTAATACAACTCAGGCTAAGGATCAGCAGTTTCTGAATCAAACCACGAACTTGTAGAGGAAGAGCTGAACTTGATTAAAGTTGCAGCGATGGAGAAAAAAGAAACTATTTTAACAGTTAAAGAGTTTACTTAGAAGAAAGTTTTTTCCCTCACGGCATCATTTGCCGTGAGCTCTAGTGTTGAGTAATTGTTAGGTTGCTGGGTTGAAGAGCTGTCCCTGTTGGATCTGAAGAGATTATGATATAAAAATAAAAAATATTGTTTACAAGCTAGTTTAACCACACCTCAGCTGATACAGCCACTGTATTTGAATGGCAAAATCAGATGCCAAAGCAGACAGTTGACGTTATAGATGATATTACCCTTCCATTTCACATCCACAGGCTGTCTACTTTACAGTTTGTTAGGTTTTAAAACTCTTGCTTCTCAAACTGCAGGATGCTGCTGCACACTGCTACGTATGTTTCAAGCATACTGTTAAGATGTGACCTTGCATTTACGTGGAGACCAGTATAATGCGTGTGACTTTCTCCATGTTTCGGGTTTTGCTGAAATTGTTTCCGGTGCGTTTCTTGCATCAGAACATTGAAACCCCTCAAACCCTTTCCCACAAAACATGTAGACCTCTTTTGAGTTGTTGTGCTGTTATTAAGTGGTAGTCTCATTTTAGAACATTGTGAGAGTTAGTACAGATAAAAATTAAAAAGTTTTCTCTTTGGTTGCCATCAGTTTGGGACGTTTCTGATAGTCATGACTATACACCAAGAGATACAGTGCAAAACATGAAACTGCTGATCTGCCATGCAGCAGCTTCAATGGAGTATAAATTTGTGATGTCATTGTGCAGTCAGACCACTGTGGTTAGGATGTAATTTTACATTGTAATTTCTTTTTCTGACTGGGGATGTTTTTGAATGTTGCATTGAGTTTGAGCGATAAAAATAAGGTCTCCCCAAGTGAAATTTAAGGAGCTGAATTTTGTATAAGCAACTTGGAGGGTACCACTGGTATCTTGTTTATTAAACTACAGTAGAATGTGTCTAGAGAGAAGCTTGTTTGAACTGGGCTTAAAATACATCTTAGGAAGTAGCTGCATCATATGAGAGTAACTGAAATGTTTTAGGGTAGCAATGGATTTGCCATTCTGTGTGTACATCTGTGGCATGTTCCTGAAGGGTGCCCTTATTTTGCTGTGGAAGTTACTGAGGCTGTTGGAACACAAGCTGTAGACCAAATCAGTTGCTTTCCTATGCTTTGAGCTGTCTGGATGCTCTGTTTTTCTACACGTAAACGTGCTGCCGTGTTCAGCTTTCCCAGTAGCTCTTCCTGGGAATGATGCTGGATGGCACAGTTTTCTTGAAGATCCCTGGTTTTGAGCAGGGGAGTAAGATTGGAGTCCAGGATAACACAGCAAAGAAACTCGTGAAGCCTGAATAGTTGATTCCCCCTGAAACTTTACGTTGTACAAGTGTGAATGCTTTGCATATTCATCTTGGGGGAAAAACATGTATGTTTAGTGGGCTGTTTGAGTACAGATTGAGCTCCTAGAACATTGTGTGTTTGAGGTTGTACTGTACTAAATATGAAGAACAATTAGCAGTGAAGCAGAGGTTTTAGGACACCAAAACATTCTGTCTGCTACTACCCAGCACCTGTTGACTTTCTGAAGTTATTAAAGGTGACACAGTTAAGGACTGTCAATTGCTATCAGATATGTTTTAGAAGAGATGGAAGGTTTTTTCTTAAACAGAGACTTAAAGATGTAATAACAGGTCAGGCAACTTTGACACATTTAAGTTGGTTCTGAGAAAAAAAATGGGTAGTTCCAAAGAAATGTAGCTAAACAGGTATTCCAGCATTGCAGGACATGAGAATCTCTGCAGTGTGGAGGACCTAGGCTGGTCTGTAGATTACATGGTAGGTGGACATGTGGCCTCTGCCCTTCCCACCGCCCAATTAGATGTATTATCTTAGTCAAAGGAAGGAGGACAGGATAAAGTGTAGGTGGATGCATGTTAACCAGACTTGAAATATTTGAATATTCTTTTTCAGGTAACTAGAAGTAGTTACTGCTTATAAAATAGTTACTGGATTGTTCCGTAATCATGTAGATTATATATTTCTGACAAAGTTGAAATTGTCTAATTTTATCTTGTATATAGACTTAAGTGGACTACTGAAGTCTTAAGTGAACTACTGAAGCTTACTGCTTGCAAAACGGCAGAAGGGCATTTAATAGCCTCTGTAATAAAGTTACTGCATTTTGCTTATTTGTCAGTATGCTAATGCTGATAGCATAAAAATGTTCAAAACTACGTAGCTTTGAAATTCAAGCCATTAATAAATCTCTTGTTTCAAATCTGTTTTATACACTTAAAACATCATTGCTCATCTATTTAGGGAGAAGTTTCTTATAAATGGCTATTCAGTGAATGTCTAATATTAGCTGTAAGACTTGGCTCTTGATGCTAGGATTGCACTCAAGCAAGGGTGCAGTGTTTTCTAGTAAGTCTATTTAATCTTTGGAAATATTCTACCATGTATTATGGTTTATGCAGACCAGATAGTTTATGAACTAAGCCTTCTGTTTAAATAATTGAGTCATAAATTTAGCTTATTTTAATAGAGTGGTTTTAACGGATGTGTTTTTAGAGAAGTATAGATTTCTATGTTTGATCTTCTATTTCTGTAGTCAATATAATGATAGTGTTACTACAAGGCTCACTAAACAGATGACTTTATGATAGTAATCAATGGAGTATCTCTAGGGATTGTAACTTGACAGCCTTTGAATGCAATTTAATGCTTCTAAAGCCACATGTAATTTGAGTTATATTATCAAATCCTTCTTTAGTCTGTTAAAGAAGCGCTTAGACTGGTTAGTTACTAGTTATTCGTTGCTTCTGCTAATGATCTTTGTGCTATGTTTAAGGATGATTTCTGTAAATGTCTGATCTTTCCATTTCCCACCCTCCTTATGTCGTTGTTAATATTGTGTGGCTTTTTGGAGTCTTTACAACTCTCATTAACCTATGAGCTGTATAACTGATATTGAGTTCTAGGAGAATAATCTACAAAACAGTCTTGATTTATACTGATTCTTAGATGGTGTTTTTTATAGATTTTTGTTTATTTCTTAAATTTCACAAATGGTTGTGCCAGTCTAGTGGATGTTTGCTGTTTTGTTTTTTTTTTTTTTTTTTTTTTTTTACCTTAGGAATAGTATTGTGCAGTTAGATCACTGATATAACACCAGGTAGTCCACAAAATAGTGTGTAGCTGGCCATTTCTTGCTGTGTTGGAAGTTAGGCTTTGTCTTTGAAGTTTCTGGCAATTATAGTGACTGCACTTGGTTTTAGTAAGCTCATTGTAGGGTCTGTTCAGTAGTGTCCTGCTTTCAGTCATAACCTGATAGGGTCACGTGTTTGTTTAAGGTGTTAAAATACATTGGTTGTGTCAAAAGTCCCAACTTGAAGTAATTTGACGCCTGGTATGACCTGATCATCCTCTTAGAACAGTTTGGCTTGTATTGAATTATAGGGTGGGGCACTCTGAACTTTTTTTTTTCCAGCACAGTCTTTACCATTGTTTTTTGTTTTATTTGCAGCTGGCCTTGATCAACCTTGTTTGTTCAAGGGGAGGGTACAACACGAGAGGGGAATTGTAACTGGTGAGAGCACCGGCATGACTGGTCTGGAGCTGTAGGAGGGTGTGTGTAGATGTAAAGCAGTGGTCAGTAGAGCTACCACATCCTTAGCTGAGTGCCCTGCTTGCTCTCAATATTGCTTTATAACCTGTAAGAAAATAACATAGTAGTGTACTGGAGCTTTAAAAGGGTTGGAAGATACTACCGTTGTCCCTGTACTGATTTTTGAAACTTACTTTGATTTATCTTAAAACTGGCTAGACTCTACGTTGCTTCTTCGGTACTGTGCACAGGTAATGTAGAATTGCTATGGTCAAGTAGTAAAGTTTAGGGCAAGTTTGCATTTGAAAAATTACTATCTAATGGTCTGATCTGGGTTTTGTGTCTGCTTATAATGGGCTCATGATTGCTGTGTGGGTAATTTGTGAATCCTTAAAATACTACAGCTGGAATAGTGTTCTTAATCTTGAACTTATTTCCCCAGTAATAAAGATTCCAGTGTTACATATGTGGTTCTGTCTCCATGGCAGAACTTCTCCCTGAATTTTTATTGTAACACTTCACACTTCTGCTGATTGCATCTTGCTTGTACCCTAGTCAAAATTCTTTATTAGAATAATGAAATTAAATATTTTTTAATAAAAGGGAGAACTTCTGTTGAGCAGAAAACCTACCATTTTTAATTCTCCTTTGGAGTAAAAACTTCTCACTTCTAGAATTCTTCTGCTGTCTGTGTTTTATATTGTATATTGATATTTATTTTTTGGCTAAAAGTGTCCTATGAGAACTTCTAATGACAACTCATTTTCTTTCAGACACTACTTCAGTATGCTGGCAGTCGGGGTGCATCGGAACATATTTTACCTTTTTTGGAAGTATATCGAATCTCCATCCAGTGCTTTGCTAATGCACGACCTTACTTGACTACAGAATGTGAAGATGTTCTTTTGGTACTTGGCAGGCTAGTGCTGTAAGTTTTAAGTTGATATATTAATATTAAAAAAAAAAAAACCAAAACAAAACAGAAAACCCTTGTGCTTAATAAATGGAAGGGGAAGTGTTTGAAATAGTGTAATACTTAATTTGTAATACTTAATTTGACAGATGTATTTATGATCTATTATATAGTAAATATCTTTAATACTTTTTTAATCATACCACAAAAGTGTACTTGAGCATTTTGAAAATTAATATGAACAAGTGTTAAGTCTTCGTTTTTCTTTATTTGGATAAGCGTGCAGGTATTAGGAAGGTTCTGATCTTTAATGTTCTGAAAATTTTTATCATTTTCTATAATATAGAAAGAGCTTTGTGTGGTCCTCATTAATAAGAAACTTTAATATTAGACCTTCGTGCATGGATTAACAGCTCTGCAGTTGCTGCTTTTGTGTGTTCTCTCACTTCTAATGCAAAGTAGTTCTGAACATGCCTCTTTCTGAAAAGGAGTGGTTTTGTATTCATGACAGTCTAAGGTGTGTTGGGGTGCTGTTGCTGTAGGGTAGCAAAATGTAAGAGTAACTCAATCTGAGCTCTTTGACAAGTGTCTGTGGATGTGACTTAAACCATAGTGATTCTTCAAATAAGAGAAAACTATTCTACAGTCCATCAGCTAAGCTGAAATGATTTGTAGTTTCTTAAAGTCTGTTTAAGTACAAAGCAGCTATTTGGAATTGAATAGTGTAGCCTGAGGACTTTCATGTACGTTGGAGTATTAATACCATTAGCCTAAAAAGCATAATTTGATGCACTGGTCCCTCTTTGCTGGTAAGGCTTCATTCAAGGAGGGGGAGGATGAAGATCCAGAACCTTGAATATGAAGATTTTCATAGAATAAAAGTAATTCTGTGACAGTTTTACAATGGGCTGGGTTGTGTGGGGTATTTTTATCAGTAGTTTACTTGCTTTGTGGTCTGAAGTCATCTGTTCTTCGTGAGAAGGCTTTTACAATTAACTCCTTGATTAAATGCTTGGTTTGCAGTGTGCTGACTTGCGTTATAAATCAGCAGCTCAGAAACATATATCTCTGTATAATGTCTTGAATTTTTTTTTGAGTTACAAGAAAAGTGTGACCTTGGAGTGATTTTTTTTTTTTTATTTTTTTTAATCTATCAAGAAGGGAAAACGCGTGAAAAGTCTGTCTTAAGTTCTTCACGTGGAAACTGAAGACTTAAACTGCTAAAGCACTTAACTGGTACATAATGCGTACATTTTTGGCAAAATATGCCAATTGCTTTTGCAGCCCATCTCATCTTCATTGTATCATTAATTAGCTTGTGTGCTCTATTGTTTCCCACTCGTGTCACTTAGTTTGCCTTTCACTGTCTTTGTGTGCAGATTATTCATACCTGGAGTACTTTCTATGTATTTTGCCAGTTGTATACTTTGGGGCAGGAATCCCAATTCTGTGTCAGATACGCTTATCAAAATTGCTTTTCCCTTGTGGAGAAAAATCAGAATATTTTGCTTTTGCTAATATGGTTTCTTCTGTCTCTTAGTGTGAGGAGTGAGTTTGCTGTGCCTTGTATATTCAGAAGACTTTGTGGTGGAGGACAGTAGAGAGGCTGACTTGCTGGAATATCCACTGTTCTTGTTTTGATTACATATGAATCTAAAGAATGAAGAGACAACAAGTGAGGTCACAGATAGGGTGAGGTAAATTGCATACCTAGCTGAACTCTCCCACTTTTTTTCTTCTACATAAGAGTTTCCAAGGGAGGGACAGAGAATTTAGAGCAGGGAATTAAAGATAAATCATGTTTCAGGAGGGAGGGAGAATGTTACCGTTAGGGACATAAAAGCATACTGTTTCCACATAACTGATTTTTCGGGAGACAACTGGGTCACCTTCAGCTGTTGTACATGCTGTGTATTTTCAGACTTGAACCATTTAATTTCAGAGAAATTAAATGAGCAAGCTTCCTGTTCTAAAGCACAAGTGCTCTGCTTACTATCAAAATCCTCCTTTCTTTCCACCATCCCTCCAGGAGGAGGGGGAGAGAACTTCCTCCTCCTGACGTACTTAGTGTCGTGAGGCAGTAACAGCGAGACTCGGTGTGCTGTGGCTTCCCCTGCCGCCTGACCAGCTCAGCTGTGTGCTCACGGTGTGTCTGACGTGACAGACACCGGCAGAAACACGGTACTGATGCAGTATGAGACATTGTTGGTCCACTGTCTAACTGTAGGAAATAAAAGGAAAATTTGAAGTGTTTGTTCTTGTAGTTTCCAGATTTGGCAAATGATTGAGGGGGAACAGGAATATTCTTGGCCATAGCCCTGAAAGGATATACCTGCTTTGGGCAAGAAGATCTCAGACTACTTGTTTCTGCAGCCCCAAAGTACAGCACATTCCCCTTAGGCCCCATATTACTATACCAAAGGTATTGCCTCTGTAGAAGAATTAATAAAGAATTAGCTGTATCAGAGGTGTCTTTCACCAAGATCTGGTTAGCTGGTTATCCTCCTGAATCTTAAACCCTTGAAGCCGATTGTTCACTTGAGCTTCTCTAAATGTTTTTTTGTTTGGTTGTTTGT